>CM024595.1:14225620-14685816 GCA_014182565.1 Eucalyptus marginata
AGTGGTGGTGGTGATGACCATTTTTATCACGAGAATGCATATCTTCATTATATAAGAAAGTCTATGGCCCATGAAATAGTCCTTAAATACAGCCAAGTAAAACGCAGATTCCTAAAGGGCATAACATAATATTATCTGCCCTTAGATGGACTGTTCCTAAAGGTAGATGGACGAGTAGAATATAATTTAGTAAGTAACGGGTGTAAGATAATTAGTGAGATATACTTATCATTTCATATAGTTGCTATGATTGTATAATAAAAGCGACGACATGCGATAGAGGAAAATCATCTTACGATTTGTCGTGTCAAATTCGATTATACAACTCGGCCCTCCACTATCTAGTGGAAGACATTAGCCTCCCCATAGTATGGCGCATCTGGGAGTTCGGTCTAATTAATTTCAGATTGTGCGCGCCACATCAAAAAGTTTCATGAAAACTATAATATTTACTACCACCCATCTTAGCATCGCACAATCTATTGACGAAATAATATGTCCACTTAGATCTTGGGCTGGAAAACATATAACTAAGTTTGGTTTGGCTAGGCTTTAGCTTCTGTATCTTCACTTCTGTTGTTTGTGTGGAAACATAAATATTTCATGAAAGCCAACATTGATAAGAGCCTTCAAAACTGCATTGCATCCGCCAACATGGATGAGTCTGGGACTTCATGAATTAACAATTCAGAAGCCCTAATGTCAACCTAGTAAGAATCAACATAACCCGATAATGGCGTTTGAAACTGATAATAAGGTGAGCTCGATCATTTCAACAATCATCTCTCTGATTGGACTAGAAGCATTAACTAATTGCAAGGACGTGGCTCATTTTTTAAATCCTTGATCTCGATGTACCTAGCTGAAATTTCCGGTCCGATGAAACCCTAAAGATGCATCTACCCATTCTTTAGAACGAGAGAGAGAGCTACTTTGTGAATGAGGACAAGGTGACAATGTAATCGGAATAAGCTTCAGTGGGGTCCAACTTAACTTTAGAAGTGGTGTCTTCTCCTGAGAGTTCTCCACAAACAAACCTTTTTCAATCAACAAACAAAGCTCATAATGAAGTATTTATTTAAGGTGTGGCTGAGGTTAGGGTAAGTAGATGGCACAATAAACCTCGGTTGTCCAATAGATTTATCTCGTGTTGTCATTAATTTCATAGTCCACTAAAGAATATGGAAGTGCATTGTACAATGCAAAAAATCTCTTGATAAAAGGACGAAAATAATTCAAACTTCGACATCGTCTGTTGATTAGAGGTCACTCCTTTATGTTGTGTTTGCCGTGTAGGATTTCCACGTCTTGTTTCCCTTTACATGATGGGGTGGAGGAGACATTCTCTTTGGGAGACTCCAAACCTAAACAACTGATTGCTTTTGTTGGCTTCATTACAATATATAAATAAATGAAAATCAACTTGGCTCTTTGGTTGCCCAAACCCCAGAGCCCTCAAAAGAAAGGAAAATTACTATTTGCAGGCTCGGTCTGGACCTAAAATTTGTTGACTTGTCTTTCTTCCATAAGCTCAACTTGACCTTTATCCTTCTCTCGCTCTATTGCCACTCATGTCTTTCTTCCATGAGCTCAACTCGACCTTTATCCTTTCTCTCGCTCTATGTTAATATTCACTCACAAAAGAAAGGTGTAACATGCTGATATGCAATCGGTCCTATTGATTGAGGTTCGGAGTCACATGGTCTCTGCTGACAAACAAGAATGATCAATTTTTGGTTATTATTGACAAATATTAGATTTAGTCAATGAGAGGAGAGTTTGGTCAACGATAAAACAGAATAACAATCGATAGCTTGAAGGGAATCAACAAGTTACTAAGGAAATTATCAAAACATCCTAAAAGTTATTGACGAGAGCCTTCCATCAAGACTTGAGAAGTTAATCGGCAAAATCATCGATGTGCCAGTTATTGACATAAAAATATAACTCAGGATGGTGATGTCTATTGGCACTAATCTAGGATTTTAGTAATTTCTTGTATATTGGTATCACTCGTATAATAGGAGATTATGTAACTTATTGTAACAATCGATACGATTGACAAGTTATTTCTTTATCCAAATTCAATAACCATTTGTATATAAAGTTGATTGAGGGTTATGTATACCTCAAGTGTTTTTATTGTACAACTCCTAATTAATCAAAGAATGCAACAAGTTTATCTTTTATCTTTACTTTCCTGCATTTTATATGGCCAAACATGATTATTACCGTTTTCATACATTTAAATTTTTGTTACTTATTTTCTTGACCAAAATGTAATAAAGGACCATTTGTAGTCTTTGTTGATTCAAGATCAATCTATTTACGAGAAGAATTGAACTTCTCTCATATTGAGATAAATAGAGAAATGGTATCGCATAAATGGGGTGCGTAAAATTTGGGTTTTATGATTTTGGAGTTTCTTTGAAGGACTAACTTCTCTCATTTCGAGATAATTCCTTTATAGTGTTCCACGATTATAACTCTTCACCTAAAAAAAGAAAAAAACCACCATTGAATAAAAAAAATCTTCATAAGGACTTGCATAACAACTAACAATTAAACTATCATCTTATGAATAATCATCCCTCAATCAATTATCATTATTATCTCATGATATGCTACTCCCAATTGGGTCCGCTTTTGGCCTGTTTCCTATTGGTGGTCCAAATTTGTTGATTTACAAGATATTCAAGATAGAATATAAAAAACATATATAATCCCTTAAAAAGCAAAAGCTAAGATGTTCCTAGGCGTGGGTTTCCCCATTGTTTGAGCATGCTTGGACCCGATTGTTAGGGTAAAAACAACCTGGCTCTATCCCACCTTAATGGCGTGACAAGTGAGCCATTTCCTTACTCAAATGCCTAGGTGCTTCGTCCAAGGAATAAGCCATTCGGAGGACAAGAGCGTCCCTCGTGCTTTGCAACAGAAACGTTTGCTGCAAGTCGAAAGCAAGAACCACCTAAAAGATCACTTTGAAAAGTGACAGATCACTTTTAATCGAATAAACTCCCAGTCTCCCACCCAAGAACGCACGACCCCATTCTTTTTAATGGAGATCGATGGCGATGCAGTCCCGGAAGAGAACACCAGCTGATAATGATCTGATGGACGCTTGGCAAACCGATAATGCACGTTAAATGGCCACCAGAGGTCCCACTCACTACCCGAACGACGACAGCTGAAGCTAGAAGACGAATTTGTCTGCATAATTTGGGGGAGACAGCGGGAGAGGGAATCTTATCTTTGCTTTGCCCGCTTGCTGCGATGATGCATGGAGTGCGTGGCGCAACTTATCCTGCTGATTCTGGTCACATGCTGAAGAGAAACATCACCAAAGAGAAATGAACACCCAAAAAGAACTCTCGAGAAGCTGGCTTTTCTGGCCCTTCGCAGGAGAGGGTGATCGAATTGCATTCTGATAACTATGATAATGAAGCATTGCTATCTGATAAAGATTTATGTAGCACCTAGTTCCGTAGCTTGGACTTTGCGCGGACATGTATTGATCGATGTACTTCGACATGGGTTTATACTCCTTTTCGTTGTTAGTATCGATAATTTTTTTCGTTATACAGTCTGGGGTTTGTTATCCATTTAGTGTAGAAAATACCCAGTAGACGTATCTGTCGAATCGGATGTTCAAAATGCGACTGAAAGTTTAGACCTAAAGTTTTGCTAAAATAGACCTACTAGGAAAAATAGATTTTGGTACTCATATAATGGAAAATTTTAAAACAAAGAGTTTGAATACTACAAGTTTTGTCACATATTCAAATTTGGCCGTTGATTTTGATTTACATAATTGGATAATTTTCGATTAATAAACTAACAAACCTAAGCTAGAGAACCTATCTCTCATCTGATTCGTTCTCAAATATGTCTCGATTCTAAATTAAGTGGATTCTGAAAAATTATTTCTATTTTCTTCTTTTGTCTACTTTATTAGTCAAATTCATTTGAAAGACCTTCCTTTTAAATTTAATAAGTAATAAGATGTCTGAGACTAACAAATCCGTAGCTAATTGATTGGATATGGACATTCGACACAATTACGCAACGTGATTTGCCATGCGAGACGGTCACAGAAGTAAAGTGGCACACGTGTAGTATATTAAAATTTCTCTTAATTTCCACTTTACTTATAGAATATAATAGATTCCTTGCACTGATACTGAATGACCAATTAAACAACGCAGTTGGGCATCACGGGCGATCCTACCCACCCCATTGTAGAATATTGATCATCAATAGAGTCGTGAGACTTTCCAAAACGATGGTTGCGTTAGGAACTTTCCCAGTGATTTAATAAACCAATCTGTTGCCATACTACAAATTAAATCATAAGTTGATTTATGTCGCACTGCACATTTTTGGTTTTTAATGAGGTTGATTGCTTTTTGACAAGATTTTACAAAGAACAATAAAAAAAACAATAATTATCAAGGACAATTTGCATAGCGAATCACGACATTTACATATACATCAGCGCTTGCACTTCAATACATTCTTAACCAGATAGCAGACATGTCAAGCAAAAACTCAGAACTGTCGAATGGTGAGGTTAAGGCGTCCGGGGCGGAGCCCGGCCTCATCGAGCAATGCCTTGGGAGCGGAGTTAGGGATGACAGATGATATGCAGTGAAACACCATTCTCGACTCGCCACCGAATGTCACCACATCGCCTGATTGCAGCACGACCCTCTCTGCCCTGTCCACATCCCTGTGATCTCCAAACAAAACTCGGCTGAATCGCCAATGGAAAATGAGACCATGGGTAATCCCTTCGCAGACTCTCCCGGCTCTCGCGCGATCCTGCCACATAGAAGAGTGACTAATCTGGTGAGAATTTTCCCAAACAACCTCTGCATCAAATGAAATAACTAAACATGAAACACATGAAATAAGTTCTGTTTTGCTCCTTAATCCAAAACAGTAAGTGTAGCAAAAGAAAGAAAAATCAGCAGCAATTGCAAGAAGTTCTCAAACAGAATTATGCACGAGAACAATGATTTCTGTACTGAGTATAAGACTTCAAGACCAAACTGACTTCAGGATTCACAAGTTTTCGTGCCAATTGACATACGCAAAAAACCAAAAATGAATGCGAAAATGCAGATTGAATGAGAGAATTGAAATACTGGAAGAAGACAAACGCTGAGGAAACTATTCAAATCACCAACTCGCCTAAGATCTGAAAAATCAAAATCACTTTTATGGAAGAGCAAAGGATATAGTTACTTCGTCACAGACCTGGTGAAGACCAAGTCGCCCACTGGTAGTATAGAAATTGATGATGCATATGTTTGGAGACATTGTTGGGAGATCGTTACTGAGATTACTTCTTCTGTCACACTTCTTCACAAGGTCTTGTGCATCCCCCATCGCACTTTTGACTGCTAAAATAAACTCATTAGGAATATCGGGTACGGTGCAACCATCAACACGTCTCTGTCGCTCATACTTTCTTGTGTTTGGATCCCAGTCAAGACCAAGACACATCATCTGCAAATGGAGCTTCGCTTCATCCTGGTAAACCGGTTGGTAAAACCCCCCTGGACCAATACCAATCTCTCTCCACTTTCATGTAATTTCAATCTGCAATATTTCGTTATGTGTACCATAAGATAGAATGAAATGGGATAAAACCGCTACTGCAAGATAAAAAGCTAAGACCCAGCAGTCTATGTCAAGATATTTGAGATATTAAACATGAAAAATAACATGACAAAAATGTGAAGAAAGTACAAGCAGGGTTCGAGATTACAATGATGAATATCCTTTGTAATCATTGACAATGCCAACTACTTAATATCTATCAACGACATTCCATACTTTGAAACAATCAGTATTGAAATGAAAATGTTCCGTTGGCCGAATGTTTCAACCAGGAATTAAACTAAAGCAAAATAAAATAAAAGTTTTTGTACTGAACGAGTGTGAAATTATCTGTTCTCTGAGGGTGATGTAGTTCTTCAGCAGAACCATTCCAGGCCTTAACACTCGGCTTTCCTGTTCCGCCAATTGTACCGCTTCATGAGTTTGTTCACAATCCTCTATGTGGTCAAAAGTTTCTGCAAAGTCCAATTGTCTCCTTCGAGGAAGACAAACATCAAACGGTTTTCTCTTATTCACAAAATGGGAAGCACTCAAGCTCCTAGTATCCTTCAAACCAATAGAAGTATGCAGCTTCTCAACTTGAATCGAACCATCAGACCTAGTCGTCTCGTGATTCCTTAGGTCTACTTGAGTTTTCCTCTTGATGAAGTTGACTACATCATCACTTCTCCTATGAGTATCGGTGTCATATGAAGCCAATTCTTTCTTGCGGACAACTTCTGGTGCAGCCCTTACCTCACAATGCTCTGGTGATCTCTGGCTATCTGCACCCATGTCTTTCTCTTGTGCAGTTCTTCTTTTCCCAGGACTCTCATTGCAGTTGAATGATGAAGTGAAGAATAATGGATTATTTGGGGTTGCCTCAAGATCAACAGGAACATCACCGAACATCATTATCCGTGAATTCCGCTCCCCATTTCGTGTATCACCACCCGCAGGCGCAGAAGAAAGTCCAGAAGAACCTCCATCATCCCAACCTGTTAATGAAGTTAGCAAAGAACACCATGATAAGTCTGAATAGTCAAAAAGACGCTGCACTGATACTTTCTGTCTGAACTTGAATTGAAACTACCGATGGTCGAGAAGACAGACTCCCTCCCAAAGATTGAAAGCATACAGTAAATAGCAATTCACAACATGTTCTGCTCCAATTAATTCTGCAACACAAGAAGAAGGTTCGTGTACTATACTTAGACAGAGGTGGATGGTAATTCCCTCACCAGTCAACACTTCAAATCAAGAAACAAGAAAAACAGGACAATGCACCGCAAGTTCACGACCTAATACTACCTCGGAACTTCAGTAGCATAATTCAGCATCACAAATAAGTCCGAACAACCCTTTCACGAAAACTTCCATCGAACCCACGTCAGTTAATTTCACATTCAAGAACCGCTTGCGACAGAAAAGAACAAGGACGAATTTTCACAAGAAAGAGAATGTACCCACAGGGTCAGGACGTACCCCAGAACCGCCGCGAGAATTCGGGTCCTTCCTTCGCCAAGACCACTCACCGCCATCGCCGACACTCATCTCCATCTCCCCCATCGAGCAAAAGAAGAGAACTCCAATTCGGCGGGAAACCGGCCCTGCCACTCGCGAACGGTATGGATTGGCACGAACTAGACGGCGCATCGCGTGAGGTAAAGCGACGGAGCCGCGATGGTGTGCATGTACAGGGGGGGACCTAGGGACCCGTCAGCTCGAGCGCCGACATGGGATGCGGCAATTTGTGCGGCTGATGAGGAGAGGAGACGAATCGAAAGCTTCGCGTCCAAGGGAGACGAGAAATCGATGTGGGTTTGTGGCGGTTGGATCGAAGCGGCGGTTCTTTGATTTTTGGTGCTGATGCGGCGGTGGCGATGGCGGTGGGACCGACGACGTTCGGCTGAACAGGGAGGGAAGAGTCCCGTTAAACTGGTGGTCGGTCATAAATGGTCCGATCCAAATTAACTCATTTAACCCGTTTATAATCAATTTATTGCAATGCAAAATTTTCCATATCCGACCCGACGTATACCGACTAATACCCAACCCATTTAACTAAACTTAAGAAAGTTTTTATTTATTATATACATATATTTTTTAAAAATGGTATTGCTAAAATAGTTTTATATAACACAAATTCAAAATTTTTTAAAAAAATCGACTTTTAATTAATTTTTATTTTTAAGAATTAAATTTTAAATTATTTTTATTTTTACTTTTTAAGAATATAATTTTTAATTTTCTTTTTTTTTGTTCTTCCTTTTTTGCACCACCAGCCCATGACACAAATGGCACGATCGGCCATGAGCCTTGAGCTCGCCTCGCTCACCGACGCCCGTGAGCTCCAGCTCGCTAGATCGGCGAGGCTCGAGCTTGCCCTCGCCCAACGTTGGCGAGTTTGAGTCTCGCCGATCCAACGACCCGAGCTCACCCTCGCCGGATCCGGGTGAGGCTCGAGCCTCGCTCGACACCGGCGAGTTTGAGTCTTGCTGATTGAGGCTCACCTGGCTGGTCGCCACCACCAGGAGGGGAGGAAGAAGGAAAAAAAGGAAAGAAAAACGAAAAAAAGAAAATAAAAGAAAAATAAAAAATAATTATAATTTCAATTTTATAAAAATATTTTTGTAAAGTTAAAGAGGGAAGAGAGAGATTGTCAGGTTTTGGTTGAAAATGAGTTCTAAATCAACTCATTTAAGACCCATTTAAAACTCATCTATCTTAAGTATGCTTATTAATAAGTGACCAATTTATGATTTAAATGAGTTATATATGGGTCTAAGACCTATTTTATCCCCTCTAGGGAAGACTTCCGCCGCGCTTGGTCGGAGGAGTGGAGGGTTAGAGCGAGAACTAAAACCTATCGTAAATCTCAAATTTGTATCGCCTCAACACATAATTTGATTCAAAATTTTAGGACTTAAATCACAATTTAATTTCGCTACGGGTTTTAAATTTTCGAAGGAAAAAATTCATGCAATTGGTCTCTAAATTGTGATATAATGACATTGTTGTTTATGAATTTTTGATTTGTTAATTATGGTTCATAAATCTTGATCTAAGGTGGTCTATAAACTTTAAATATTTTCATATAATTTGTGGACTTAATCAATATTTATTATTGAGTATATTAAATAAATTATCCCTCGGTCATAAAAAAAAAAATTAAAAGTCTAGGGACAAAGTTGCTCATTGAATCAAAATTTTGAGACTCCATTGCACAAATGACATCGTATATTCGATCGAAATTTATAAATCATTTATACTATTATCTTTTTTTTTTAAATGCTCCTGGTGGGCTTCTACCTGCATAATTTCATACAAAGTGGACTTTCGTGTAAAGCGAAGGATGCAACGTATAATTTCTCCCTCGAGGAACACCAGTCATTCACGATTATCGAGAATGCAACGTTTCGATAGGGGCGTAGGGGTAATTGTCACTTTAGGTGCGTTTATTTGTGTTTTTTTTATTTCTAACGTAAATAAAAAACTATTTCCGCGTTAGGAAACGCTTTTAAACAAAAGAACGCGTTTGGTAAACTTGTTTATGGAATAAAAAAGAACGTAAATATATTTGGTAAATTTGTGTTCTTTTTTTTTTTGTTTTAATTTTTTAATATTTTTATTTTATTTTTCCTTTTTTTCTTTTTTTCTTTTGGCCGATCGCCGGCCTCCCATGGCCGGCGATCGGCCGACGAGGGCCGGTGGCCTTGCCATGGTTGGGCGAGGCTTGGCCTCGCCTTGGTTGGGCGAGCCCGAGCTAGCCCAGCCAAAGCGAGGTTGGGCCTCGCCGAGGGTCCTGGCGACGCTCCTGAGGTCACCGCCCTCGACGGCCGATCGGGCCATGGCCGAGGCCGGCGACACAAAGAAAAAGAAAAAAGAAAAAGAAAAAAAGAGAAGAAAAAGAGAGGAGAGAGAAAATTTGTTCTTAAAATTTGTTCTAAATAAGAAACACGTTTTTCTTTGTTTTTCTGTTTCTATTCCAAATGTGTTCCTGGAACAAAAAAATAAATTTGGACAAAAACGTAAACAAACGATTTCTTTTCTTTTTTTTTTCTTCTGGAACAAAAACAGAAATTTTGTTTATAAACAAAAAATAGAAACACAAACAAATAGGGCCTTTTTGTCTTTCAACTTCATTGGTATTGTTAAATACGAGGTTTATATCATAGTAAAATGCAAATATCATCATAATGCAATGAGGGTTTTCACCTAAAAAGCTACAGCAATCCACAAGTGGAAACATGGGCAATGGCCTTAGTGCTTAAATTATCCCTCGCGACACTCATGCGTTTCTGTAATTTGAAGGATCCAGATCTTTTTTTGACCCTATTTTTGCTGATTCCAAGCTTTGATGGGCTTCATGTCCCAATCTATAGTTGAATTAGCTTCGTCATTTGGTCAAATCCCCAACAATAGCATAGATTCGGTCCATCATAGGGAGAAGTTTTTGTATTGTTTTGAAGGGCCTTTTGGAGCTAAGTGTTTATGGGCTTTGAAGCGACTAGGGATTAAAATTTGCATGCACCATATTTCCCCTTGGGCTTCCATCCCAATGGGCCAACGTGGAGGATTTGGACACGCCGACTGCCGGTGTGAAACTCCCATAATAATGCCCAAGAGGGATCATTGATCCCGGTTGCTCTTCCTACCCTTTTTGGTACCGACCAAAAAAAAAAAAACTACGTTTGGTGAGGACTAGAAAGAGAAAGCTAGTGCAATTAGGATAGAAAGACCAAGAAAGCTCGATCGAGACTAATTGATTGTCAATTGATATCGGATATCACGACTTCGCATCCATTCATCTTTTATTTGGTGTAAGACTTGATTAAATTCAAATTCATTTCCCAATTAAAATACCAGATTTAATCAATCAACGACGGAATGTTTTCTCCTTCAGGAGCATACCTTTTATTCTTTCTTTTTTATTTATTTATTATGAAGATCAATATGATTATTACTTGAATTGTTATTGGACTTGACCTAAAAACAAAATTATGGGACATTCAAGAAAATATTTAAAAAAAAGGGAAGAAATTAGTAATGGAGGAGGGGTGATGTGAGCTGTCCAGCAGGCCCAGATGAACGTGACCTTATGTAGATGTTACGTTTAGGAGAGAGGATTCTTTACGCCGAAACAATCATGCGATTTGTCCGTTTCCCATTCAATTGGAATTCCTTTTGTTGCTATTCCACACGTGAGGGGTAACGGGACAAGGACACTTGTACAATAAAGGGCAATCAACATGTTTCTCACTTTGTCCGGCCTCATCTCCATCTTTCTAGCGCTTGTGTACCTTTAGGAATCGAACAGAAAGTAAACGCAATCGAGGCGACACTGTCTTTGCTTCTGTAGCTGGAGCTTTTAGCCCGTGAACTCTGAACGTCACGGCTCAACATCGTACAAGGAATCGAAGGGGGGTCAACACGATCGATTTCGGAACTGATGGAACATGGTTGTATCTCACTCGGTTCAACGACGATACGCTCTCGTCTCAGTGCTATCAAGAAGAGTCCGGCACGTTACTTTTCAAAGTTCCCCGCTGCAACCGAGGCTGCTTTCACATGTGACATAACTGTGTTCAAATGAGTCAAAGCTCGAACGTCCGCGATGGATGAACGTGGCATGCATGATCGAGATGAGACAAGCAGCAGGTGGATGGGTGAGTACTAGCTACCAAGTATTTCCTTCTTTTCAGGCAACTTGATTGCTTGCCTTTCTTTTCTCCTTGCTTGATCTTGATGTTCCAAATCAGACAGGTGTGCAGGTAAACCCTGTTCTCACAAAGCAATTCCATGGTCGGTCCTCGAATACTTTTGCAATCCCTCGATGAATTGTTACTTAGGATTTGACTGAGTCGGATCACGAATCGTTAGACTGCAGGCACTTATTAAGAAGCTCTTAGTATATCACGTTTTGTACTAATATTACTAGACATTGCATTTGGCTGTGGCGGAATATAACAACCCTTCTTGGGGGACTAGAGAAGTCATTAAAAATCTCTGCAGTACGAAAACAAGTGTTTGTTTTCTTGTCAAAAAATAATTTATTCATTTGCTAAGGAAAGACGAAGAGGCCCACGAACGGGGCTTCTATATATAGTAGATTCAAAGGGCTTGCGGGAGAGGGGACACCAATTTCGTGAAATAACTTTCCTCCTTTGGGTTTTTGCAATCCAGTCTACATAGATGTTAGCCTCTCTAAAGTGACAAAGTAGATGAATGTCTAAAATTAGAGTAACAAATCACTGTATTTGGCGATGAGCACACGTACTTACCAAGTAAACTGATCGGTGTTCTGCAAAGCACTGATCAACTAGAGGCTACTTGACTCGAGTAAGAGGGGTTTGTGTTTTCTGGAGACGAAGTACTTTAGGGTTTCAAGGAGCTCTAGGGCTTCTGCTTGTGCGGCGGAGGAGACCAGTACTGACCGTGCAAATCTGTCGATGAGGTCCTTGAAGAATTACGACAGATACACGAGAGATAGCACGAAAATAAACTGTCTAACTAGAGAACGAGCTATTTAACAGGCGACCTGATCTTTCTCGGAGTTGTGACCTTTGCTCTAGGGTGATCCAAATGTCAAAGATTTCTTCTAGGTCGGCAGTGGAAGTAAATGGCATGCAAGTCGAAAGGCATACGAGCCAGATGTATAGTGCATACATGGTCTGTGCAACTTTGGCTTCTCAAAGGGTATGTGCAATTCAAAGTTTGCTCCTTGCTTTGCGGCGTTTGCTTGGTTGTGGGTGAATTGAAGTCATGGTCACTGCTACAACGTAAGAACAGGGAAGTCAAAAGAAGTCGAAATCCGCCCAAGTAGATCTCTGCAAAGAATTTGATAATAGTGGTGTAGCTCTCATGAGAATGTTGAGGCCGTGTTTTCAGAGCGCAATTGGCAATTGTCTTATTCTACGAGTGCTTATAAATAACCTAGTATACTATACATCTGTCTCACGGCGAGCTGTGTCACTCGGTCAATGAGGTTTTCTTATGCAAATTCCAAGTGCAATGTCGACAGCCGAGATGAAACTTTGTCGACGCTCTATCCATCAAAGTGACATCCTCTCTGGAGGTTAGAATGGTAGTTGAAGCCAGTGACCTTCAGATTTATTTTAAGCATAGAAAGAAATGGATGTCTAAACTAATATTGGACGTAGCAAAGAGGAACACGAAAGACATCTAGAATGTGAGATTTTCATCATAGCATATACCACTAATGGTAATTTTACTTTTGCATCACTGAGGATGTGATGTGATCGCGACCATGACGGATTCCAATGAAAGTGCATGCATATCAAGGTAAGAGCTAATGGAAAGGTTTTCTTCTGGCTGATTTGATTATGACCCGAGATTATACTTGATTTGATTTGGAACCGACTTGAGTAGGACTTCAAGGATCCGGGACAAGTGACAAGGTGAATACAAGGAAATTGTTGGAATTGTGCAATAGACTTGTTAGTATTTCCAGTTGAATTCTTCTTTACTCAAAACCTGAAACTAATGAAGTATGGATCAACTATGATATATTAATTGTTCAATACTACATCGATTCTCCATCTCCATTGTGGGACTTTTTTTTACACAAATTATACGTGTATCTCAACAAATGATATAGTTACCCTTTCGCATCACAAATTTCAAATTGAATTTCACTTTGTTGTGTGTTAGGACCACAACAATAACAATGCCTCGCCTTTATCCCTAGGATTTGATACTATTTGTTGAGAGATCGCCAAAAAGAAACTTGAGTCCAAGCCTATTAATGTATTCAATTGAACTCATATTCATCTAAAATATGTTTACTACTCCACACTACACCAATTCTTTGATGTGAGAGATTGTTTTTAACATAACTTCCTCACATGTACATCTCAACGGGAGCCACCACCCCATCCCCACAACATCCCTCAAAAAACTAATATTGAAGACTTAATGAAACTCAATTGTTAACATATTTCATATATTCTTATATCCTTTAACCATCATTTGCACTAATTCTCTTTTTTTCCGGTGATAAATAAGCTTCACGTTTTAGTAATATAATTTTTAAATTGCTCAAAAATTAATATAATCTAATGAATCGCTTACATACATTGAGAAAATGATGCATCTATTCTACTACGAGCTTACACAAGTTCAATATAATCAAGAGTATATTGTGCACAACATGGTGCCTAAAACTTTAGAAGAAAATGGATTAATCTCACGATTTTTGTGTTCATTACGTATGTAGATCCGCGCGTATATATATATATATCTGTGTTGTCTTTTTTGTAGATAACGTTTCATCGATATAATGCATATTCCTACATTTTTGTCAGATTTGAGTTTACATCTTATCTTTTAAATTACCAAATTTGATTCTTATAATATAATGCATTAAGGTATGATTGTCCCTTGAGTGATAATCCCGAATCCCCACTTATTTGGGTAGTTGAATTCGATGGACTGACCTCCTAAAGTCGAATGATCCTTATCTTCAATTGATAATGACAAGTATACTAAGGAAGCGAAAAATATATATGGGCTTGCGGTGGAAAGATGTGGAAATATATTCTCATCAATGATAGAATTGAGGAAAATTGTCTAAAAAGTCCTAAACCTATTATACTTTTGCCAATTCAGTCATAAACCTTTTTAATTTTGCCAATTCAGGCTCCTAAACCTTTTTTTTTCACAACAGATTCAAACACCATTCGGCCAATTTTGGTTGGAAAATGCCGACGTGGACACCGGCGGTGCCACGTAGGGCTCGGCAAGTGGACAATTTTTAATAATATTTAATATTTTTTTGAATTATTATTATTATTTTATGTTTTTTTCCTTTTCTTTCTTTTCTTTTTGGCTTTTTCTTTGCCTTTTCCGGTGGCGGCCACCAGCCACACGACAGGTTGGCCTCCCTTGCCACAAGTGAGGCCTGGTTGGGCGAGGAAGAGCCCCAGCTGGGGGAGCCCTCGCCCGGGCGTGGCCCGGCAAGGGTTGCTTGGGTGAGGCCAACCTACGACTAGGCTAGGGCAGCCTCACCGGCTGTCGGTCGGGCGACGGTGACGCTGGGCGAGGGTTGGCCTCGCCCAAGCGAGCGTTGACCTCGCCCAGACCAGATCTGGCGAGGCCGGTCCTCGCCCAGGCTAAGGCGGCCTTGCCTAGCATCGCAGTCGCCAGACCGACGGTCGGTGAGGTTGCCCCCGGCCGCGGCGCAGGTCGGCCGGCGCAGGTCGGCCTCGCCTAGGCGACCCTCGTCGGGGCTCCTCCTTGCCCGGTCGAGCCTCGCCTGTGGGGGGCGAGGCCGGCCGGCCGGTTGTGGCCGGTGGTCGGCCAACGAAAAGGCAAAGAAAATAGCCAAAAAGAAAAGAAAGAAAATAAAAAAGGGAAAAAAAGAAAAATAATAAAAATTCAAAAAAATATTAAAATATTATTAAAAATTGTCTATGTCGGCGTCGGCTAGCCCTACGTGGCACCGCCGGCGTCCACGCGCATTTTCTGGCCAAAATTGGCCGGATGGACTGAATCGGAAGAAGTGAAAATGTTTAGGATTGAATTAACAAAGTTAAAAGGTTTAGGATTATATTGGCAAAAATGCAATAGATTTAAGACTTTTTGAACAATTTTTCCTAGAATCGAGGTGGCCTCATATATATAATATGTATGACGCGTGCTTTCCAGCTTTGTCTTCATTGGAGCCAAATACGAGGGATTTGAAATCTCCATGAAGCATGACGATAAACCAATAATAACTTTTGTAGTGATTTAATCATTGTACTTGTTCCCAAATAGGTGAGGCAAAAAGCCATCCAAATTTGTTTCTCTTCCACACAAAAATGTCAACAGACGTGATTAAGGCGGTGATGCCTCACGAATGACTAGCACTAATCGAAGATAAATGCACAAGTCCACCATACAGCAAAACCGAAAGACTTACCGCGGTATGCATGAGAGAGGGAGAAACCCTAAGAAGATGAAACGCGAAAGAAACACGAGAGAACAGGGATGGAAGGCCTTGTACGTATGTTGAATTGTACATATGGAGAATTGGTTTCTTGCAATGATTAGGGCAACGCACGTGAATATGTGGGATCGTGGCGGGGGCGTCATGTTCTCTTGTTTCTTGTTCTTTCGGTTCTTGAAAATATCAAGAACAAGTCGATTGCGGCATCAGTTTTTATGTTCGAGTATCGCGCATGCCGTAATAATTGCACTTGGTTAATCTAGTCAAAGAAGGGGAAGAGAGACAGAACTGAATTAGAGAATCCCATGCATATTTTCGAGACACGAAATTTCAACCGTCCAATAACTCGTTTGATCTATCGGAGTATCGTGATTTTGTGAGTTATGCTTTTAGCATAGGTCACGGATCGGACATGGTTCTACGAATCGATGAAAAGTGTATTTAATATGTGGAAATAAGAGTACCAGAGTCATATTGCCCTTGGCTCTGAGTCTCACCGTCTTTCGGTCCATTCCCTTCTTTCTCATCAACGACAAAACAACACATCATGCGTAGTCTCGACTTGAGGTAATCAACGGCTGGAATGAGCTAAATACTACATTCTTGCAAAGCTCATTATATGTCGAAACATAAGTAGATGGTTAGGATCAAAAGACGTCATGGTGTCCAAATGCGATAGTGAACACACAACTCCATCCGTATGAAGTCGAAGTAGGGAACGAGCAAGTGAAAATAAATTGAGCGCAAACTCGGGCTTTTCAATCTGTGGGATGAAACGACGGGCGAGCTACCGAGGACGAGCTCATCGTGACGAGAATCGCATGGTCCACTGAAGTGACGCTAAGCCGAATCCAGTTTCGTTTCACTCGTAGGGTGCGTTGGCCATTGCCCTTTTGTCGCTCTCATCTCTTCTGTAGGGGTGTGTGGATGTGCGGGTACGACGCGGTTTGAGAGGGAATAACGTGCTCGTGAGAGGTAGGGCAATAGGAGGTGAGGAGGAAGGGACACATCGATGCCAGAGAAAGAGAAGCCTCCAAAAATTATTCCTCGGTTCGTGTTTTGCCTTTCCGTTAACTCTTTCTCACGGGATTATTCTCTCTCTCCGCCCCCCTCGCACCAAAGACACCCACAAGAACAGACCTGTCTCGGCAATGTTTTTACTTTCCACAATTGTAGTGTAATTGCCGAGCTTAGGGCACCGTGCCACTGAGATATGATTATAACCGCTGACTAATTGTTACCTAAGAGGTTATTAAGGAATTCTTACCGAATGATGTGGCGACCCATTTGGCGTAATGCCTTGTCATCAGATATGGGGACAATAAGGACTAATAATGATACATTGAGACAAAAGAAAGAAAATATAAAATTGGGCAAGATTAAGAAAGAGTTTCTTCGACATGCTAAAAAAAGTAAGAATTACCCTAGTGATTGCCCGTTTCACATGAGAAAGGAAAGGTGGAGAGTTCGATTTCCCACGTTCTCAGAGAGAGGAAAAGTACCAAAATAGTCATAAACCTTTTATATTGGTACCGATTCAGTCCTAAACTTTTCAATTGGACCAATTTAGTCATAAACATTTCTACATTGATATCAATTTAGTCCATCCGGCTAATTTAAGCCGGAAATTGCTGACGTGGTGTCGGTGGTCTTATGTGGACAAATTTTTATAATTTTTTATAATTTTTCAGATTTATTAAATTATTTTTTTCTTTTTTTCCTTTTCTCTCTCTCTCTCTCTCTCTCTCTCTCTCTCCTCTCTCTCTCTCTCTCTCTCTCTCTCTCTCTCTCTCTCTCTCTCTCTCTCTCTCTCTCTCTCTCTCCCTCCCTCCCTCCCTCCCTCCCTCCCTCCTCTCTCTCTTTCTCCTAACCCCTTGGCCGGCGTTGTCGGCTGGCCGACCATCATCGGCCATAGGCTGGTCGTGGCGAGGGCGCGCGCCTGCCGGCCACAAAGGCGGGCGTGGTAGCCCTCGCCGTGGCGGGGCTACGTCCTCGCCGTGGCCGACGAGGGCGCGGGGTCCTCACCCCGACCAGCTTGTGGCTGGCGATGGTCGGCCGGCCGACCCACCTTGCCGCCAAGGGGTTAGGAGAAAAGAAAAAAAAAAAAAAAAGAGAAAAAAGGGAAAAAAGAAAAAAATTATTTAAAAATCTAAAAATTATAAAAAATTATAAAATTTGTCTACGTGGCGCCACATAAGACCGCCGGCGCCAAGTCAGCAATTTCCGGCTTAAATTAGCCGGATGGACTGAATTGGTATAAATGTAAAAATGTTTAGGACTAAATTGGTTCAATTGAAAAATTTAGAACGAATTTACAAAAATACAAAATGTTTAAGACTATTTTGGTACTTTTCCTGGTGAGGACATTTAATTTTAGGTGTGAGTTTGACTCTTATGCTCTATAAAGAGGTAATGGTGGTGGCATTGGTGGCGATAGCTCTTGCCAACTAAAGAAGGAGTCATCAACCATGTAGACAAAGGAGAGATTGAGGCTTAGGGTTTCAAGTGAAATATATGCAATAATCAGATTAGAAGTATGCATTCAAGAGTGCTCTCGCAAAGATGGGATTGAGGCAATGGAGGCACAGCCCCATCTTGGCAGGTGCCAAGTACCCACCAAAATGAAAAAAGAATGCCCATTGTATCCGGACACCGCAAACATGAATAATAGGTCAAAAGCCGGTCAGACTTAATAATGGGCGACGAGGAAGTCCTTAGATAATCATTGTAAGATAGTATCAATTCAAAGCTAAGAAGCTGGCAATGACACCACCCCACCCCCATCTTACAATTCAAAGCTAAGAAGCTGGCAATGACCCCAAAAAAAAAAAAAGCCAAGAAGATGGCCAGGTGTGGTTGTAGAAAGTATGATGGGGTATGCACCAAAATAATATGTAGTTTTCAATATATATATAATTGTGATTCTCTAACTTTTGAGGTATGTCATATTATAGTTTATTATCCTGAGAAAAAAATGACATTAACAAATGATCTAACTTTTAAAACTTACGTTTAGAATATGAACAATCAATTGATTGGTCAAATATCGCCCGATTAAGAGATTCAGTCCGGTTACTATTCTATTGTTATCTAGTAGAAGTAGTGATAGCTTTGTTCTCAGGTATGTACTCATTCTCTTCCATGAACTTTATGCGTAGCTCAATATGCATGTAGAAAAGCATCTTCTGATTAGGGTTTAGTGATTACTATTTATCAAAGTCTCAAAATAACCACATTTGAACAGGTATACTCTCTCAATTGATAACATGTTATATATGTTATATAGTAAATCTTTCTAAAGAAGAAAATTGTAAGTCCAAGAGATTTGCTTAACTGATCATTCTCAATATTTTTAAAACTAAACTCTCACATATATTGACTCCCGCATTTCAATGATTTATACAATGATTTTGCCTAATTATGTTTAAGATGGTGGTATGGTTTAGATCATCAGAGTAAATTCTCCAATAAATTTCTGCTTTCTGCTCATCATAATAAATTGATCTATAAAATATCACTATGTGCAAATTAAATTCTAAATAATTCTGTAAATAGGCACGTAAACGGATAAAAATACACTTTGCAGAGAACGTTATTACTCTTTCAAATTTGCATGGCATAGTTTGTTTTTGGAACCATTTAGCTTATAGGTGGATAACTTGATTTACTTCAACATCATCCTAGGGAACAAATGAAAGCATGTAACTCAATTAAAAAGAATAAGTAAATGTAAAAGTTGCTGAGCAAGACAATAAAAGTATGTAACTCAAATGAAAATTTAAAATATAATTAAACATTGGCAAACAACTCAAATGAAAGCAGGTAATGCACTCTAATTAAGTTGATAATTTCAAATAGGAGTTAACAAGTTTGAAGCGTTAATAAGTTATGCAAATATTAGTTGGTAAGTTATTATAAAAATTAATAATTTGTGAAGAATAAAAGAGTTAATAATTTCTAAGTTTTTATAGGTTCATACCACGTTGTACAAAAAGATGTTATGATATTGTATAGATCAAACCGATCTTCATTATGCTAGCCTGATGACGAATCTGCATAATTAATGATTGAAATGATATTGACTCATATGATTTATAAATCATGTAAAGATGTTTATAACAAGGAAATTATCGAATCAATCATAAGCCTATTATACAAAGGTTAATTTAGTCATAAGTTTTTCAATTTTGTCCATTTAGTTCTAAACTTTTGTGCGAAATTCTAATGTAGTACTTCTCGGTCAATTTCTACTAGACATCACTGATGTCGCAATACGATCATCGCTGGTCGTCTTACATGGTACATTGCCATGTTAGTAATTTTCATTGAAGAATTGGCTAATAGAACTATATCGGAATTTCGCGCAAATGTTTAAGTTTGGATTGACAAACTAAAAAGCTTAAAACTAAATTGGTATATGTATAGTAAGTTAAAGATTGATTAAACAATTTACCTCTTTAGTGTCTATGGGAAATGTTCAGAAAACAACAAAAGGAAATAATATAATAATTAATGAATTTTGCAAGCTCACCAACCTCCCTATTTATAGGCCCCCCGCAGCAAGAGAGAGATTCGGAATAATTGAACAAGAGATCGGGTGAGAAAGCAAGTCAAGAAGGAAGAAACAGCAGAAGCAGCAGCATCACAATGTCTTCGAGGGAGAGAAAGAGAGCAGCTCTCTATCAGAAGTTGCAGCAGCTTCGCGCTGCTACCAATTCCACCGCGGTAAGGTTAACAATAGTAGTCCCCCTCCTCATAATTCAATTACAATTTGATACTGATTATCAGTTCAATCATATAATATGCTTTCGGAATGAATCAAAGTGAACATCAAATCCAAGTCCTTTCTAAGTTTCTTTGGCTAAAAAACCACTTCATTATAGTTGTTGTTACCTGTCTGAGCTACGTCAGTTTGTGGACTCCATAATTGTGTATCTTCCTTCTGATGTGCAGGTGAATAAGACCTCCATCATAGTGGATGCAACCAAGTACATCTCCAAGCTGAAAGAGAAAGTGGAGCGACTCAACCAAGAAGCCGGAACCTCCTCGCCAAATCGGTTACCTATGGTACGTTCACGAGCCTGCATGAGAATACAGTTTTCTTTTTTTCCTGGATAGAGAAGGATTCTGCTTTATGCAACTAAATTAGAACTCTGGAACACTCCCCTTCACCTCGTGAGCTTTCTCGAGATCATGCACATGAGCAATGCATAAGGGTTTATTGATTTGATTTTTACGAGGTTATATAGTTCAAGATATATGAATCGAATTTAAATCAACATTTTTCCTTCCCCTGTCTAATGTAATGAATTGCATCTTTCAAGGGACTTGTGAAGGATTATCCAAGTTTTTAGTAGTCTTTTCTTGTGGTAAATTGTCTATGAGATTACACACCTATTACAATGAAGAAATTGAAGGACAGGGACGATATATTCTTGCATCATTCAATAGGAGTTGCGTAGGGATGAGTCATGCAAGGCAGAGACCAAAGTTGCTTCTGTTTTTTCCTTCTTCTTTTTAGTCTGGATAGGGAAAACCAGGTATTAATAGATAGATATAGATAAAGGACAATCCGAGCGGAAGCAAAGTCTAGCACAGTTCCGCTGGGACCATTTTTGTTTTTCTGAGTTTGAAAAGAAAGAAGTATCATTTTTCACTACAGAAAATTAGCTGAAATGACTTTTTCGCTTGTGCTTTTCTATTGATCTTCATTAATATTGGGTTTGTCTTATATAAATCTTCCATTTTTCAGGAGGTGACTGTGGATACCCTAGATAGAGGGTTCCGCATCAACGTGTACTCAGAGAGGAACTGTCCGGGTTTGCTGGTTTCCATACTGGAAGCTTTTGAGGAGCTCGGGCTCAACGTTCTGGACGCTAGGGTTTCTTGTTCTGACAACTTCCACCTCGAAGCTGTAGGAGGAGAAGTAACTCTTTCTCCTCTCTTCTAACTCCTCACTCTCATTTCTTCTCGAACCAGGGCTTGGGCAATCCTCTGTACCACTTAATCTGATCACTGTCAGCAGATAAATCACTTTTCATGGGCGATTTTATGTGCATCTCTAGTTTATATGAAGATATGACGGTGTGTGTCGCTCGTATACGAATGATATACAAGCTTCTTAATCGTGGATGCACCTGGAATAGAAGTCATCGTAACCTGCCTACTTCCCAATATTAAATTGTGTAGGCACGTGAATATTTATGCAAGGATGAAACTGTCGTATCTCATCAGGTGCTTCCCTTGACGTCTCAGTCAATCTAGATCGCCGTTGATCCATGTAAATGATTTTTAAATCGACGGTTGTGATAAAACAGCACTTGATGCAATAATATCTTTATTTTCTTTCTCCCTTCTGATTTGTAGAAATGGGTGCATAACATTTCGTGAACAAAAGCATACATGCAAATTGAACTAACATAATGTCTGGACCTTGAAACTTGAAAATATCTCCTACAAAAGAGCTTGATCATCCTTGTGATAATTTTCTGCTGGAAATGCCAACTATTGTCGCGTGCATGAAAATTGTTTTAGATTCGCATAGTGCAGATATCGGGAATTTTTTTTTTTTTTAAAAATAACTTCAGGGCTTCGTCAATATACGTGTCTTGTACACGATATGGATAGCTCGGCTTGATTCAATCCGCCATAGATCTATTTTGCTCTCTCTTACACACACACACACATATATATATAGAACTATATCTTGTGATTAAACGGAGATAATTTTTTTCCTTCTAGGATCATGGTGACGGCATGGATGCTCAGGTGGTGAAGCAAGCAGTTTTGGAGGCTATTAAGAGCTGGAGTGAAAGGAATGAGTGAGCCAAGACGACTGATGTTTATCAAAACTCTGCTTGCTTAGCTTGTTAGCCCTCCTCTTTCCCGTAGTTTGCTAGCATTGTATCTCTACTTCCATTTCTCTTGTTCTAGATCATCAAATGTAGATGAAAATTTTTCAAGAGTTTCTCCTTGTAATTTAAGATGTGCATTGCCATCCCCCGTTGATGTTTTTCGACTAAATTAGTTCATTTTAAGCACAAAAAACTCAGCAATATCCCCACATATTTTATGCCTCACATTGCATGAAATGCTCGAGTTCAAGGCAGCCACAGTAAGGGGAGAGTATAATTCTCCACCTTTTTCTAGCTCTCTTCTTATCCTTTTTGAGAGAGGCATGTGCATAGGAGGGCTTTTTCCTTTGATCGGAGGGAGGCAACTTTTTTGTAAAAACCCTTTTCTTCACTATTTGTCATTAGATCCTCATTTTACATCAAATATAGAAGAGAACTCAAGTATTTACGCCTATTTACTTTCTTTTTTTTAAACACTGAGGAGGGTCAAAGTTAATAGGTTGAGTTTCTCTAAATTAAGAAAGTAAATTGAATATCTTGTGAGGTGATTCCATTATCACAAGTGCCTTCTTAGTGAAAGATTGTTGATCAAATCAAGTTGTGCGCACCTTTGAGATTATTTGTTATAGTTAACCATAATGTCTTTATTTAATTTTAGCTATAAATTAGTACGAGATGAGTGGTTTAATTAAGAACTTTTATAGTTTGCATTGCCTGTGTAAGAAAAAATTCTTTAAACAGCCTAATCCACTATTGATTCGATGGTTATTGAAAAATTGAGTAGTTAAAATTCTCAAATCAATGGTGGCTAAGATGGTCGGTGTAACATTTTCTTTCGTACTGGCCGTGTATGTTTCAATTTTTCCTTCATTATTTTTAACCATGCTATTTGACACGCCACACGCCTTTACAAACTTCTGACCAAGCTCTTCTTCAAGGTCAAATGAAGAAAATGAATTTTGCTCAAATGAGACCAAAGGCCGAGTTCGATAGACCCCACATCTCGAACCGAAAAAAGAGGCCACTTTTGATTGAGGCCGAAGAGAAACGAAAGGCCCTTCAGCCTTTCACGACTAAATTTCTCATACGTTGAATTTTTTCCCACGACAACTGTATATATTTGCGTTGGGTATCGATTTTTCTTTTAAATTTCATTTTCATGTATACTTAATAAAGTTTTTTGCACCGAACTTTCTCCTCATTCATTCTGTTCACACTGCCTAAAAGAGGGGAAAAGAAAACTTCATTTACCTTTATATTGCACGCATTTCATCACGACTGTTTACAAGTGAAGGCCCCTGGCACGCCAATCGATCGCTGCCTAAGCATCTTATTAAACAAATTGAGGTTGATACAAAAAAGTCATCATTATCATTGATTGTTCGTGGTTTGTAATCCTCTTTACGCGTCCGATTCCATTCACGTGCATCCACTAGCGCATGCAGAGCATGCAAAATCATTATAAAAAAATTGACCAATCGCGACAGACTTCGAAAACAATTCATTTGATAAAGTAAAGGAATCAGAGTTATTCAACGTTGATGTAGCCTGTCGCGGGCTTTTTATTATATATTAAGTGGATCAGTAAGCAAAAAGCAAGCGTGTGGGGACTAAGCTAAAAAGCTCTGCATGCATCGGCTGCGCTTGAAATTGATAATTTATGAGGAAAGATTATGAGACTCGGAGTGGGAAATAAACAATGATCATGACGACCGTTGAATATGAATGTTACTGTTCACGGCTATTTAACTTTTAAGCTTCTTTAGAGCATCGGACTTATCTCGTGGTCATCGAGTCACGACGGTTCTTTTGTATGTCGCGGCAAGGTAATTAGAAGTAGAGGTGATCTTACCCCAGGCGGCCTCACAAGCATGCACGTCGATCGTTTGAGCAGGCTTGGACGTTGTGTTTCACTCTGAATGGGTTGTCTTGAGCTGGTCCTAAAAGTAGATTCCCTGTTTTGGACTAATGAGATTGGATATGTCGCATGTCGTATGAATTCTCGTCATGTCATCCGGACCAGTAAGTGCTTCAAATAGCACTTTAGTGATGAGTGTAAGCGGCTTTCTAGGCCCTTTCGTGCGCCCAATCCAAGCTCGTCATTGAAAGGTATAATTTTAAATCCCAGGCCCCGAAGATGGCATAGAGGAAAGCTATGTTATTGGAACTCGTGTAGTATTTAAGGCATAATTGGATGTTGAATCTTAGCTCACTCGGTGAGCTCCTTATTAGGGTTTTTGTAGGCATCTTTAATATGCCATCCATAGCACCAATATTATCAAGTGACTTCTCGTTATCCTAACTGCAAGTATCATATCCTTCACTTACACATCCCTTATGGCCCTCTTCTTTGTCTGTCATTCGAGACTCCTCATGCCAAAAATCCAATTTTATTGTATGTAATTATTTGGGAGAGACCGCCATCAAGATTTAAGTCTTTGTGACGTTCAAGTCACTATCTAAGAGATAATTTTATTAAACCTTTATCAATAAGGTGGTCTACATTAATTGAGAATAAACTTGATCATGGGTTTAGCAATTGACTCACCTTATACTAAAGTATTGTCTAAAAGTGTAAACGAATGTGCTTTGTGAAATCATCATATGAAAAAAAAACTCATTAAACCCAAGTCGCCGATCGATAGCCCATCCAATTAAACTTGAAAAATTATATGTATTATTTTTCAAAATGAGCGGAAATGACATTTTGAACAGTGTATTCCAAACATTTTTATACAGTGGGGAATAAAGTTGGACCTCCCTATTAAGAAAAAGAAATGAATTAAGAGAAAAGGTGAACTCCGGCAATAAAAATACAAGAAATGCTGATGTGGGAACAAGGAAGAGTCAGAGAAACCCTCACCCACGTTTGGGAAGTCATTGAAACTCAGTTTATTTTGATAACGAATCCATGATGGCTATTCTCTGTATCCAGGATGCTTTATTTTAGAATAAATTACATAAAAATAGAAATAAAGATAAAAAGGAAGCTTCAAGACAACTCATCGAGAAACAACGTCTCTGTCTAAGAAACCATATAATTGATCCGATTTGGCTGTTTCCAAAGATTCCCCAAGCCAGTTTGACAAATGTCAAGTTTGCCTGTCAAAATGAAGATTTTAATCACATAATAAATGAGACTTTAGAAATCTTGCTACATGAGAAAACATATAAAACACCTTGAACGACACGGTTCCTTATCATCTTGATGTAACAATAGTTAGGAGAATGATGACCCTTGACTATTGCACCATTGTTATTTTTTCTTTCTATCTTTAGAAATATTTAAAGATCCTTCGAATCATAATTTACCAACTTGGTTTATTGATCAAGTCCTGACCGTTGTTATTTTTCTTACTAGTTTTGCTTTTTGGGATTTTTTTCTTTTCATTTTGTGATTCTTTAATGTGCTCTTTCCTTACGGAAAAGGTATGTGCTTTTTCTTTACGGGAAAGATAATGTCACGGAACTCAATCGGGAATTGCCCAGTTGTGCAAAAGTCTATGATTCGCCGATGTTGACTTTTTCTTTTGTTTTGGGTACATCGGACATTGGAGGGGACAGAAGACAAGCTTTGGTTTACGTGCTTGGCATGGATGTGATTCAAAAGCTTTATAAAGGAAGAACCGCCCTTGATTAACTTAGCCGTCGCTGACCGAGTGCGTTTTGTTTTGGCTACTCCCGGTTGCTATAAGTTAATCATTTATGTGAAAAAACAAATAATGTGATGATCATGTTTTTGACATAATGATCGATAAAGTGTTTGTGCGTTACGACAAATCACGATACGTATTTTCCAGCGTTAAATCATTTCGATCTTGATTGATGATGGGAAAGCATAAGTGGGGAAACTTGAAGACGGCTAGGCTGCCTAACTTCTTTTTCTAATATTGAGATTCAATATATGTGGGAGGTGGATAGTCCATGGCCTTGTCGGTATTGCTTCACGTGAAAACTAAAGCCAACATGCCGCATAAGAAACATAAATCGAAGGAGAACATGTATTAAAGTAGACTGTGCTAGGTTCCTATATAGGAAAAATCTCATTCGAGCTTAACTTATAATTTCTTAATTATGTGATATAACTGTGATTTATCTTGCTTCTGACTTTTGAGGTAATCTACTCGTTTCATGCAATTTCACCTATATGAGTATTAAACAGTACTATCATTTAGTTGTTTAAAATTGAGAATAGTTGGTAATGATCTTTAACAACTTTTATGCGGTATTGAAACAGCAGATAATTCCGATTTCAAACATTTTCAAGCTCTTTATTTGCACCGGCATACACATAAAGAGAGTAATAAAGTACTTAACGCCTTCGTGTACGATAAAAATCTCAGTTTAAGAGATTTCCGCAACCATAATTTTAGTTTAAGCTCAAGTTGAAGTTCTGACTTTCCAAATACAATGAAAATATGAAGTAATTACACTGTTTTCAGAATGTATAAAATATAGGAAGTTGATTAGAATATGCACACCATTTAGGCTTCTCAATTGTTCAAATCAATTATGAGGCTCAAACTAGATTTGATGCTCTAAGCTGCTTGACTTTGTTTTCGATAATAATAAAAATACACCAGCTATAGCGAAATTTGCCAATTCAAGTTCCAATATGAGTAGCAAGATGAATAATTTGACTCATGTGAACTAGAATTTACAGCCTAACTCGAGGATTTTCAGTCTGGTATGAGCGAAGGGAAGAGAAAAATCTCTAAATAAGAGAGGCAGGGCCCAATTATTTGAACGCTCGGTATATGAAAGAATCTAGCTTGGCGTTGATTTGGCACACTTGTTTAAATACTCTCTGCAGTCTTTCATATGATTTAGTACACAAAATCGATAGTTTTTGTAGAATTATTTTTCTTTCTAGGAGATGCTACGAAAGAATTTACAATGTCAACCAAAAGAATATCGTCCGGCGACATGAGGTAGGTGGATTTGGAATTAAATAACTAAACTTTTCAATAGTTACATTCTCTAAGAACTTAATTATATGAAAATTAGTCTAGAGCTAAGTCAAGACGTTTGGCACAACAGTGCAATTACGTTGTGGTCTTCTTGTCCATTGATAGAAGTGATCACGGTAGTTCTCATTTATTTATTCAAGCTACATTAAAATTGACTCATATAATTGTTGGTCCATTCACTTGAACAGAGAGAATTATACATGTTCATGGGTATGAACTAAGTCGAACGTTTGAAATTGTTAGTATTGCAAAATATAACAAAGATATATCATCCCAATCTTCCACGAATTTCTTTTTTTTATGTATATGACCTTCTCACCTCTCCGGTTCCACAGGGGTCGGCAAACTTTCTCTAAGGTCAGTGGGAGTAAGCAAAAGTGGCGGTCCCTCTCTTAGATCTGGGTGAGGAATCAAACCTCCCGCCTATCACTCGGGGGCGGCGTCACCAATTGCCACAACAATGAGCGTTGGCTGCACTCAACTTGGTCTGAGCGAGGCCTCATAGCCTATGCCTATGGTTGGAGAGGACCATTCTCCTAGATTTGGGTGAGGAATCAAAGCCTCTCAACTATCACTCAGTGGTGGCACCATCACTTGCCATTGCCATGGGGAAAATTACAAAAAAGTTTTAAACCTATTATAATTGTGTCAATCGGTCATGACCCTCTTAATTGTACCAATTAAGTTTTCAAATATTTTCCATTTTACCAATTGAGTTTATCTCTGCCCAATTTTTAAGGAAAAATGTTGCATTTCTTAAGTGTGCTTAATTTTTTATTTACCAACCAAAAAGTGTTGTGTTGGATTTCCTTATTATAACCCGTGTGTCATAAAAGGCAAAAATGACAAGGAGTTTATTGGGGAACCTAAGGATGAATTACTTAAATTTGAGTGATTTTACATTTTAGGGGCAGTATATGCAGCTTCTCCTTATCAAGCACAAAGTCTTGAGAACAGGTCTTATTCTTGGCATGCCTAAGCTAACTTAGGAACATTATTTCGTACCCCATTCGGTCCGCACAAAATGAATGAAAAAAAAAAACTGTTGACTTTATTATTTAAATTTACTAAATAAAAGCCAACCTGTCACCAACTTTCTACCTAAGTTTTAGTAGAATATAAATAAATTCGACTAAAGTGATGTGGTAATGGACTGTTTTCACAATGGATCGAATCATTCCAAAAATGTTCAATGTCTCATTCTATTTAATTATCATCAGCAGCTTCCTCGTTGCTAATGGCTTTTTGACTGGTCAACTATTCTGGGCGGATTTCACATACGACAGCCCGACACCACCCTGTTTTGATTAATAAATAATTAATCACCGGCACGGCTTCAACAATCTCGTGGACGTCCTTTTACTCCAAGCTAGAAATTAAATATGTTCTTGCCCTAATTATTTTCCTCTTTTAAAATTTCACTCGTTTTCTTCTTCCACACAGCGTGCGTTGACCTTGAAAAACAGTTTGAAAAACTTTTTAAAAATTAAAGGCCGAAAGCACTGTAATTCTCCTATAAATGCCACACGCTGAAGTTCATGGAGAACCCAAACTAAGACACGACACACATTTGCGAGATCTTTCCTCTGTCTTTCTCTCTGTCCCATCTGATTGGTCCTTCAGTCATGGTTTCCAAAACAGGCCTCAAAATCTGCTTCGTTTTCTTCGTTTGCTTGATTGCATCGAGACCTGCCTTGGCGCAATTGTCTAACCAAAATTACTATGCTACAACTAAAGGTGCCCAGGAGCACTCGATACCATCAAATCTGCCGTGAAATCGGCAGTCGCCAAGGAGGCTCGCATGGGAGCATCCTTACTCCGTCTTCACTTCCATGATTGCTTCGTCAATGCAAGTCTCATTTGCTTTCTCCCTCTGCTCGATGTTTCTGCGCTTCACGTCATTCTCATACTTTTGTCTCTAAATTTGTCTTCTTCCTTTGTCCCTAATATTTTATCCATATTGTATTCTATTCTAACAAATGAAACGTCTCTCTCTTAACATTCCTTTCCGATTATTGGTCGGAAAAACAAAAACACTATTTATTTCCTCAGAAGTTCAATATTTGGATGATCCTTCCTGAATCATTGGATCTTGTAAACCCAATAAGATGAACTATTGATGTTCTTTTTTGTAATATTTTTTACAGGGATGCGATGCATCAATTCTATTGGATGACACTGCGAACTTCACCGGAGAGAAGACAGCATTTCCCAACGTGAACTCTGCGAGGGGATTTGACGTGATCGACACCATCAAGTCAGAAGTGGAGAAACTGTGCCCCGGCGTTGTCTCGTGCGCCGACATCTTAGCTGTTGCTGCTAGGGACTCTGTCGTTGAAGTAAGTGCCCAACCGTCGAGATTTCTTGGAACATAATTTTATTATTGATCGCTAATAGAATATACTTTTGAAGCAATACAAAGAAACTATGAGTTTTCTAAACTTATATGGATTCATTGAATTTGATCTTCAGTTGGGTGGACGGAGTTGGCAAGTTCAACTAGGAAGAAAAGATTCGACCACTGCGAGCTTAAATGCTGCTAATACCAACCTTCCAGCTCCAACTCTCAATCTCAGTGCCCTTATCACCTCTTTCTCTAACAAGGGCTTCACTGCCCAAGAAATGGTGGCACTCTCAGGATCTCACACAATAGGCCAGGCCAGGTGTGTGACGTTCCGGAACCGACTCTACAACGAGAATGATATAAGCTCGTCGTTCGCCACATCTTTAAAGGCCCAGTGCCCCAGCTCCGGAGGTGACAACAACCTCTCTCCTCTCGACATCACGAGCCCGACGTCCTTCGACAGTGCCTACTTCAGCAACTTGGTGAGCCAAAAGGGCTTGCTTCATTCGGACCAACAGTTGTTCAGTGGGGGCTCGACGAACGCTCAAGTGACTACCTACAGCAAGAACTTGGAATTGTTCAAGAACGATTTTGCCAAGGCCATGGTCAAGATGGGAGGCCTTAGCCCTCTCACCGGGTCTGCTGGTCAGATCAGGACGAATTGTAAAAGAGTCAATTGATTTTAATCTTGGTGATTTTTTTTTTCTTTTCATGATGTAATAACTTGGTGCTCTTGGGCGCTATGTAACTTTGTTTCTCGTCAATTTCACTAAGCGTGATGATATTGACAATGTTATAAGATATGGTTATATTTTTATCATATGATGGATTACATTCTTTCTTGAAAGAAAGTGGGGCTCATCAATTGAATAAGGAAAATTATCCAAAAAGTCCTAAACCTATTGCACTTTTGTCAAGTTGCCTATCAATGGCTCATTCAATTAAACTTGAAAATTATATGTACTATTCTTCAAATGAGCGGAAATGACATTTTGATAAAGTCGGACCTCTATATTAAGTAAGTAGACAGGTTCGAGTTGAGTATCTTGCATAGTCCACTGTGCTTATTCATCTTCTTTAGAGACAAAAGAAGGCCCATAGAATAACGAAAAGAAATGAATTAAGAGGAGGTGAACTTCGACAAACTTCTTTGCCTAACTCCTACCAGCAAAAATACAAGAAAAGCAGATGTAGGAACAAGGAAGAGTCGGAGAAACTCTAACCCACGTTTGGGAAGTAACTGAAACTTTCTTTGTTTCTTTTAACTAGTCAGCTGGCTCAGTAGAATATCCAATTAAGCACATGAAGAGAGAGCGAGAGAGAGAGAGAGAGAGAGAGAGAGAATCTGTCTGCCTTTTCTTCCGTTCACAATATTCCTATATATATGTACGTATGTATGCAAAGTAACGCACAAAAAGAGGTCAACCTTGCAAGAAAGTCCGCTTTAATAACGAATCCATGATGGCTATTCCCTGTCTCCAGGATACTTTATTTTAATTCAAATTGCAAAAAATAAAATAAAACATAAAGATAAAAAAAAAAACCTAATAATTGATCCGATTTGGCTGTTTCCAAGTATTTCCGAAGCCACTTTGACAAAAGTCAATTTTGCCAGTCATAATGAAGCTTTTAATCAATAAATAAGAGTTTCGAAATCTTGTTGCGCAAGATAACATTTAATTCTTCCTTTTTTTTTTTTTGGTCGGTAACATTTAATTCTTCTTAAATGACGCGGTTCGGTATCATCTTGATTTAAATATAGTTATATTGACCCTTGACCATTGGACCGTTGTTATTTTTTTTTAAATTTTATTTATTTATTTTTGGAGACAGGGAGGAACCAGAACTGGCACCCGACACACAGCGCCGTAAACCCCGGTGATGCTAGCGCAGACCCACCACCACGGCATCACATTTAATATCACTAGAGGCTGCACGGGGGTTTGAACCCATCCCCTTCGTGAGGGGGATGGAAGCTCAAGCCGCCGGCCACCATTGGTGGTTTTTTTTTTTTTTTTTTAACCGTTGTTATTTGTTTCTCTCTCTTTTTAGAAAAATAAAGATCCTTCCGGTCATAATTTGCGCAACTTGGTTTTGTTGATCAAGCCTTGGCCTCCATATGGAGAGAATACCGTTGTGAGATTAGGTGAGTTTTGGCCCATAATGGATTAGTTAGCTTCTCTCTCTCAATGTTTATTACTCAACAATGAATTTTTTATTAAGGCTACGTTCGTTTCGCGGAAAATAATTTCCGGGAAAACATTTTTTGAATTTTCCGACGTTCATTTCACGAAAAATGAATTCTTTGGGGAAAATTTTTTCCATAAAAGGAAAAAAGTCTTCTATATTAGGGGAAAATGTTTTCCACTTTTGAAAAATGGAAAACATTTTTCTCACTTGATCTCTCTTATCTCACATCTTTACAAATCCTCACTTCCTCCTCCCCTTTCTTCTTCTTCTTTTTTATTCTTTTTTTTATTCGAATTCGATTATTTTTAATTTTTTTTTTCTTTTTTATTTTTTTCTTTCTTTTTTTTTTTTTTTTTTCCTTTGTTTCCCATCTTCTTCTTTCTTGGCTAGTTGCCGGCCGTTGCTAGACGAACCTCGAGTTCGTCGATCTCAAGCTCACACTCTGCACTCTTGCTTATCATTTTCTTTATTTACTCTTCCCTGCAGTTGTATATTGCTCAAGCAAAGGGCTCTACATTGCTTCTTTTTTCTTTTGTTTATTAGAACACAAAAGACACAGGGGGAAAACAAGCCACTCAACTAGAAGATTCTCATTAGGGCTGTACATACTTTGCTTCTTTTCTCTCTTGCTTCTTTTTAAAATCTATACGAACATTTTTATAGAGTAGACGAGCGTTTGGTGACAATGAGGAAACAAAGATATGAAGCAAGTTTGCCCGGATTTAAAGGCAAGTTCATATTTGATGGATTTATAGGTCGGTAAGTGATTCATGCCTAAGTGGTGAAGTCTTAGAAAATATTTTCCTTATCGAACACAGGAAAATATTTTCCGAAACATTTTCAAGTTTTAGCTGAACACCAGAAAATATTATCATTTTCTTGGAAAATGACTTCCGGAAAAATATTTTCCGAAAAAGGCCCATTTTCCGCGAAACGAACGGACCCTGAGTATTCATACTAAATCAATGTCGACATTTTTACCCTTTGTTGGCCAATGTTATTACCTTAATATGGAGATAATGAGGAATATATCTTTAATTTTATGTTTTGGATGATAATTCTGGTCTTTAGTAAAATAGAGCTTCATATACAACCTCTTTAACCTTTTATAAGATATTATTCCCACAATCAGTACTTTATTCGGACATGGCATTATAACGCAAGGGTTCCCATTTGTTAAGATATTTTATTCTTTAGTAGTTCAAACTTTTAAAATAAACAGTGTTTTGTTCGATTTTAAATTATCATCTTCAAATATATATATATATATTATATATATATATATATATATATATATATATTACAAATTCATTGTAAGGTTCGAGTAAGATTATCTAAACATCTTTCTCATGTGTATCAGAAATAAAATATAAACACCATATGTTTCTTGTTATTTAAACTTTCAAATAGATAGATGTGCACTCATCCTGCCTCATTTATATAGGTCTAGTAAAGAAAATGAAATTCTTGGAATGAACACTTATTGTTTTTATTTTTAAGAGCTATGTGCGCATGAGTCCAAGGCACACAAATGGAGGTCTGAGAGGAAGTGGGTCTCGGAAAAGAGTACCTCTCTATGATGATGATACCTTGTACACATGGCCGACCACTTCATGCTCAAGATCACCACATTGGTATATCCTCGGCTATTGTACCAAGAAGTCTTCTAATTACTTTTGCTTTTTTGGGGTTTTTTTTTTTCTTTTCAATTGGTGATTCTTTAATGTGTTCTTTTTTTATACGAAAAATAATGTCATGGAAGTCAATCGGGAATTGCCCAGTTGGGCAATGTCTCAGTTGATGTCGCGGAAACAAGTCTATGATTCACCGAAGTTGACTTTTCTTTTGTTTGGGGTTCATCGGACATTGGAAAGGACAGAAGACAAGCTTTGTTCGACGTGCTTGACACGACTATGATTCAAAGATTTATAGAAGAACCGCCCTTGATTAACTAAGCTGTCGCAGACCAAGCACGTTTTGTTTTGGTTACACTCGGTCACTATAAATTAATCATTAATGTGAAAAAGCACATCATAAAATGATCATATTTCCGACATATTGATGGACAAAGTGATTGTGCTTCATGACAAATCACGGTACATATTTTTCAGCGTTGAATTATCTCGATCCTGATCGATGACAGAAAAGCATAAGCTGGAAATCTGAAGACGGCTAAGCTACCTACCTTCTTTTTCTAATTAAGAGAGGCAGATGCTCACTTATTTGAATGCTCAGTATATGAAGTTATCTCGTTTGGCATTGATTTAGCCCACTCATGGAAATACTCTCTTGCAGTTTTTCACATGATTTAGTATGCCAAATCGACAGTTTTGTAGAATTATTTTTCTTTCTAAGAAATGCTATGAAAGAATTTAAGATGTTAGCTAAAAGAATAATGCCTGGAGATATGAGATAGGTGGATTTGGAACTAATTAACTAAACATTTTAATATTTAAAATCTCTCCACAACTTAATTATGTGACGATTAGTCTGAAGCTAAGTCAAGATGCTTTGCAACGTGATTAAATACTTGTTTCTAGTGCGATGTTATGTCCCAATCACTATCGTTTTTTTATCACTTAGAGTAACTTTGAGAGACGCTCGGCATGTGGATCGTTGGTCCATTGACTTACGTATTGGTGGGTATGAATTGAGTCAATGTTTCGAAATGGTTATATTGTAAAAGATAACATAGATGGATCACCACAATCTTATGTGATTTTCTTTTTGAGAAATGAGAAGGTAACACCACCGTCACTCCTTGGAGAGTAATGGTGCTGCCTCCACCACTAGATTTCTCAAGGAAACGATCCCTTGAGAGAACTGTGGATCCCATTTGGTGGGTCCCACCGAGTGGAATTCAATAAATAAATAAAAACAATAAATCAAATAAAAAATCTAGAAAAAGGTACTTCTTAGAAACATCATCAATACAAAATACCTTTACTTAGAATTTAGAAAGAAGGGTTTGAGCATCTTTATTATAAGACAAAATAAATGTTGGATATCTATTAATATTATTTCTATGATTAAACATTTTTCACACTTGCAGTCTTGAATGAAAATATTCATCAATGAACAAAATGAATACAATTGTCAAAATAGTTGAATATCCAATTTACATAACTTAAAGCATTAATAAATCCTACTTGAGCAATCACGGTCCAAGTTAACTCAATAATTGATATTATGATAATCTCGTGTCTAACTCTAAATAAATTTTATTTTAAAAATTTAAGTATATTGGATTTGTTTAAAGTTTTTTACCTCAATGCTTTTTTCTTTTATACAACCCCACTTTATTACCATGTTAGCCAACTTTCAAAATTTTCACTTGTTCAGTATTTCTTAGAAATCTCATTAAATTAGGTTAAAATGCATGTATGGGTTGCTAATTTGACTATTATTATATTTAGAATTAGTGAAAATGTTTTCGCAAGTACTACGCTGAACAATTGAGTTTTATATTTAAGTAGTTATGCAAAGTATTAGATGGGCCAAACAGGAGTTTTTATATTTTATGAAAAAATAATTGTTTTCAATATATGATAATTTTCTATCTTGATTTATTTTCCAAATTTGTTTTACCGGTTGCTATTCCCATTGAATGGGAATATATGGTCCAAAAAGCAGCGTTATTCTTAGAAAATAACCGTGCCGTTCTCTTAGCAATACCCTTTTCTTTTTCTATGTATATGGGCTTCTTGCCCCTTCGATTAACCTTGAAGAGGCATCTTGCTCAAATCATTGGCAATTATTCTTGTGTAGTTGGCCACATCTCTAGTAGGTAATTAAAAATTAAAAAAACATCGCAAGATGAAATCGATTATCTATTCTCATTCGTGTTTACTTAGTCTTCCACGTCTAAATAAAAAAAAAAAATACTGAGGTCGGGGTGAGCAAGGGTGAGCAAGTGAGGATTGTGAACCCTCCCCTAGATCTAGATGAGGAATCGAATCCTCTCGCCTATCGCTCAGCAATAGCGTCACCACTTGCCATTACCACAAGGATTGGCCACACACGCCTCGATCTGAGTGAGGCCTCATAGTCTATGCCTATGGTCAGGGAGGACCGTTGGCCTTCTTAACCTTTTTTTTCTTTTTTTTTCTTTAACCTATTTAATAAATTCTAATCGGGGTTAGGGAAAAAAATGAAGTTTGGGATAAACGACATGGTTGGGCACTGATACACAACTTAGATAACATTAACAGTCACGTAAGAGAGGGAAATTAATAACTTAAGTCCCATCAGCATTTTTCTTAAATTAAATTAGACTGAGTAAGTAGAGGGACTTAATTACACAAATTCAAAAAAAAAATTAAGACTTCATTGTACTATCCAAAAGTTTGTTTTAGGACTCGTTTTCACTTTTGTGACAAATCTTATAACTTTTGATACACTTATCCCTCATTTTTTAGGAAAAAAAGGTTGCATTGCTGAAATGTGCTTAATTTCTTAATTTACCAACCAAAAAAGTGTTGTGTTGGATTTACTAATTATAACTTGTCCCAGAAAAGGCAAAAATGACAAGGAGTTTAATGGGTAACCTAGTTATCACTTTAAATTTTGGTGATTTTACGTTTTAGGGGAATTGCATGCAACTTCACTTAATTAAGCAAAAAACTCTAAAGAAAAGATCTTGTTCTTAGCATACCTAAACTAACCTTGGAACATTAATTATATCATCCCATGATTGGGTCCGCACAAAATGAATGAAAAGATAAATAAATAAACCGTTGACTTCATTATTAGATTTACTAAATTGAAAGCCAACCTGTCATCAACTTTCTACCTAAATTTTAGTAAAATATAAATATATTCGACTAAAGTCATGGGTTAATGGACTATTTTCCCAATGGATCGAATCATTACAAAAATGATCAACGTCTCATTCTAATTAATGATCATCAGCAGCTTCCTTGTTGCTAATGGCATTTTCACTGGTCAACTATTCTGGCAAATTTCACATATGACAGCCCGGCGCTAACATGTTATTGATTAAGATAATGATTAATCACCGGCACGGCTTCAACAATCTCAAGGATGTCTTGCTTCAAGCTAGAAGGCACATACGTTCTTGCCCCAATTATTTTCTTTAAAAAAAAAAAAAAAATTCACTCGTTTTCTTCTTCCACACAGCGTGTGTTGACATTAAGAGCCGAAAGTACTGTAATTCTCCTATAAATACTGCATGCTGAAGTTCATGAAGAAGCCAAACCAAGACACGACACACGTTTGCAAGATCTCTCCCTTGTCTCTCTTTCCCATCTGATTAATCTTTTAGTCATGGCTTTCGATACAGCCCTGAAAATCTGCTTCCTTTTCTTTGTTTGCGTGATCACGTCGAGATCCGCCTCCGCACAGTTGTCTAACCAAGATTACTACGAGAAATGGTGCCCGAAAGCACTCCAGACCATTAGATCTGCCGTGAAATCGGCAGTGGCCAATGAGTCTCGCATGGGAGCATCCTTGCTCCGTCTTCACTTCCATGATTGCTTCGTCAATGCAAGTCTCATTCGCTTTCTCACTCTGCTCTATGTTTTTCACTTCCACGTCCATTTTCATCCTTTTGTGCATGTGTTGCATGTTCTTTTATGTGCAAGCTTTTACTTCATTCCCGATCCATACATGGATTATTCCTTTATCTGTATTTTCGATTGATCATCCATGCCTGCTTCGCTAAAAACAATTTTCACGTCCGATGTTAGAAGAGTTGCAAAACAACATTGTTTTTTTTCCTTCATTTTTTTCCATTTTATTATCTTGCGTTGGTTATATAATTCCACACATGTCACATACATCAGTGAGTACAACACGTTTAGTAGAAAAAGATGTGACCAACATTTTGAAATTCGAATCTTTAAGGAATACCGCAACAACTGAGATACAAGGGCCAACGATTCCATTAAATTAAGAAAAAACAGACATTGAGCTGACCATAGCACACCCCTGCCAACCTGGTGTCTCTAACTTCGTCTTTTCTTCCCCTTATCTTTTAAGGAAACGTCTCTCTTTTAACATTTCTTTCCGATTGTTCGTAAGGGGGAAAAAAACCATTTTGTTTCCTCATAAATTCAATATTTAGAGCATCCTTTCTGCTTCGTTAGATCTTGTAAACCTAATAAGATGAAATATTGATGTTTTTTTTTTTAATTTTTTTTTTACAGGGTTGCGATGGATCAATTCTACTGGATGACACTGCGAACTTCACTGGGGAGAAGACAGCGTTTCCCAACTTGAACTCCTTGAGGGGATTCGATGTGGTTGACACCATCAAGTCGGAAGTGGAAAACTTGTGCCCCGGCGTCGTCTCATGCGCCGACATCTTAGCCATTGTTGCGAGAGACTCCGTCGTCGAAGTAAGCACCCAACTTTCGAGATTTCTTAGAATGTAATTTTATTATTGATCTCTCAGAATATTCTTTTGAATCAATATGAAGAAAATTTGAGTTTCCTAATCTTACGTGGATTCATTGAATTTGATTTTTAGTTGGGGGGACAGAGCTGGCAAGTTCAACTAGGAAGAAGAGATTCAACCACGGCGAGCCTGAACACTGCTAATACTGACCTCCCAGCTCCAACTCTTAATCTTAGTGCCCTAATCACTTCTTTCTCTAACAAAGGCTTCACTGCCGAAGAAATGGTAACCCTCTCAGGATCCCACACCATAGGCCAAGCCAGGTGCGTGACATTCCGAGCCCGACTTTACAACGAGAACAACATAGACTCGTCGTTCGCCACAACTTTAAAAGCCAATTGCCCTAGCTCGGGAGGTGACAACAACCTCTCCCCTCTTGACGTCACCAGCCCGACGTCCTTCGACAATGCCTACTTCACCAACTTGGTGAGCCAAAAGGGTTTGCTTCATTCAGACCAGCAATTGTTCAGTGAAGGTTCGACGAATGCTCAAGTGACTGCCTACAGCAAGAACTTAGGCTCGTTCCAGAAAGATTTTGCCAAGGCCATGGTCAAGATGGGTGGCCTTAGCCCTCTCACCGGGTCCACTGGTCAAATCAGGATGAATTGTAGAAGAATTGATTTTAATTGATTTTCTTTTTTTTTTTTTTTTTAATCCTGGCTATTGTTCTTTTGGAGACGTTTATTTCTTTATTTAATCTTTCAGTCTTGTAACCTTTCGAGATGATTGAGAATTAAGTGTAATAACTTGGTGCTCTTGGGTGTAATGATAACTTTGTTTTAGTCTATTTCATGGGGCGTCAATTGAATATGATGATATCAATATCCAATGCTAGATAATGATTAATCGTAAGGCATCTAAGCTCTTGGAAATGCGAGACTTGACATGTGTGTTCTATGCATTCGCATCATGAATGGAGAGTAATATTTCTGAAGTCCATAACAGTTGCTCCTCAGTGTTGACACCTAAATTTTAGCGAACTGGTCATTTATTTATTGCATAGAAAATTAGGGGTTAATTTTATCCTTGAAAAAATATTAATTGCATAGCATGTAGATGTAGGTGCATTTATTTTTAATTTACATGTTTTGCATTTATTTATTGGATCGGTGACGCGTGGGATTTGAATTAGTGGTTCTGAGTTTTAAATTGATAAGCCGGACTAAGCCCACGAAGCGAGCAAATTGGCCAAAGCCCTTTTTTTTATGATCGGAAATTATCTCGTGAAAATAAGAATTTGAAAATTTCCGAGATATGATGGAATTTTTCGGATAAGGCAAGTGGAAAAACGAATATTGTGAATATTGCGTTTGGGAAAAAAAATCTTGTGGATATCAATTTTGAAAGATTAAAAACCCTAATTCGTTGCCTATAAATAGATTAAAACACATAGGGTTCGAGGGTGCCACACATTGAATACCCGGCCAAAAGTGAAACACCATAGTGAGAGGTATCCCCATTGAGAAGAAGGGAGAACATCCAGAGAAGTTTCAAAACCTAGTTCTTCCATCACATCTACCATCCCTCATCGAGCACCCCGGCCGCTTCCTCTTGCCCCAAAGCCGACCTGCACCAGTGAAGATCTAGCGCTACGACCAGTTCTTGCTATTGCGTCCTCGTTGACACGGAGACCAACGTTCTTGCTCACGGTCAGCAATTCTCGCGCTCATCATGTCCTTTCGGTGCCTCGCAATTGTGCCCGACGGAATGACCGACGGATTCATCCTCTCACACCTTCATCGATGAAGTTTGCTGACCATCACCCGACAAAGAAATAGCCCACTTCGACAGATAAACACGTGGACGAGCAAGAATTACTTCTTTGAGGCCACACAATTGATACACGTTGAGGGGCATCAAGACGATTGAACAGACGGCCACATCGAGTCGGCAAAAGGAGGGGTTGGAGAGCAACATCGACAAAAATCACACACCTCAATTCTTCATCAATGTCTCACGTCTAGATCTCATTATTTTATTCCGGAGGAAGCACACACGTGGGGAGTCTATGTAGAAATCCCTCCATTCACAGCAACACCTGGAGGATATTCACGTCCCCATCATACATAACACCGCGAAAGAGAAACGCAGGATGTTAAAAAAGCGAGCTCCTGCTGTTACCCGACACATTCACCGAGTTCAGACCGAGAGCCCCATGACGTGACCAACGTTGATCGCAACCTCCGTCGCAGCCCAATCCATCACCGAGGACGTTCCTTTCACGGTCTGTGGTTTATTGTTCTGCAGGTTTAGAACATACTGACGAGCGGTTGTTGGCCGTGAGCCCCTACATTGACGAAGGGCCACCTAGACCAGTCTTTTGCCGCTCTATTGCTGACCGATCTTTCTTGACGATAGGCCACCCAAGATTCCTAAGTTGTTGTTCTGGCCATCATTGGTGAATCACTCCAATAGGCTTAAATCTCAATGATGAAGCAGCCACGCCTTGCACAAAGCACACTAGTCTTTCCTTGGAGGTTGAAAATTTAGGTGTGGGTTTTAGAAGGTTAAAGTTTGACAATTAGTGGAATTGTCAGAAGGCTAGTGGATTTCCTTGCGTCACCAAATTTCACAAAACCAACTGTGGAGACCGAAATTCGCCGTCCCACCGACGAGTCCCTGCCAAGCTTACAAATTTTTGTTTCGTAGGTCTCGTGGAGCCCATCAGGTGACTTTCGAGCAACCAAGCACCGTCACGTTGCATCGCGAGTAGCCATTCGAGGATCGGAATTTGGAAACCAATATTCGAAGTAGGTGAAAATCTTATATATTTTTATTTTCGAAAATTTCATTACCTTATTTGAGATATTTGTCGATGCATATAATTGAAATTCCTGACGTACCACCTAATTCGCAACCGCACCCTATTTTTTTTAATTCCATCTATAAGGCTTTAGATAGAATAATTAATCACACGGGAATAAAATTGATATCTTGATCTTTAAGGCTTAAGATTAATTTATCGATTTTTATTAGCGAAATAATCAAATTTGACTAGATATCGTTTCCAAATTCGAACGATGGATAATATCTTTGATGACCGTGAATGATTTGGTGCTTATCTTTTAATTGCTTTATTTATCCCAAAAATACAAAAAAGAAGAAGATTGCATTTGTATATCATGTAGATTAGAATTGATTTCCTAGATAGAGTAGTTAGATTCATTTCTAATTATGTTAGAATGCATGTTTAGATGGTGTCTAGATAATATCTTTGAATTAAATTGCATGTCGAGATAAATTTCTAAATTAAGATAGGATTCAGATTAGTCTATTTCCTAACTTAAAATAGATAATATCTCACTTTAGTTAGATTTTTATTTTTAGTGATTTTAATTACGAATTTTCATAAAAAAATATAAAAAAATCATGCGCATGTCATGTATGATTAGGTTCATGAAATGCACGTCATTTAGTGATTGGTGCTAGGTTCATTTAATTAGAAATTGCTCGTCATTAGAATTAGGTCATTTGGTTAATTTAAATTGCACATTTAATTATTGCATTTCTTTAATTTCGAATTTCATGAAGAAAACACAAAAAAATTACTTTACTCTTGTCATGTAATTTAGGTCATGGTGCCATGTCATGTCATTTCATGTTAGATTAGTAGCATGCATTACATGATTCTCATTGAATAAGTGAAAACAAAAAAAGAAATTGCGTGTTAATTAGAAATCATATCTAGGACTGTCGATGTCAATTCTGATCTAACACTGCAGATGCTTTCAATGCCATAGGTAAAAACTGCAATATATTCACTGCTTTATCTGGATGTTAAATTGGTGGTTTGCGTACCTGTATGATCACCTCACATGTTAAGGAAGTGAATTAAAATTAATTCAAACTGCTTGTCAAATATGTTTCAAAATAAAAGAGAAAGGTATCGAAAGGGCGTTAAAGAAATCTAGTGTAATCAAATCCCCGAACTCACAATCTCTGGTTCGTACGAGTAAAGTGAATCTCCCGTTGCTTTACTTGAGTTTCTAATCGACCTACCAAAAATAGATTAGTGGCGACTCCTAGTTAAAAATCAATTGATTGTTAAAAACTTGAACCTAAGTCGCGAATTGGTATGAGTTTGGGAGAGCCCGAGCTAAGTCTAGGCTTAGTAATCCATTAGCCAAACCGTAGGCGGTGCACCCGAAAAATTTGGTCGCGACACTCGGGAATCTAATTATCATCATGAAGAGGTCAATGCTCTTGTTATTTTTCCGACATTTAAGAGATTAGATTTCCTCAGTCTTAAAGTGCTTCAACCACTTCAAAGCTCTGAGTCCAGATAATTTTAACAGTCTATTCTACAAATGTGCTTGGCCCATCATAGGGTAGGACATTGAGGAAGATGTCATGGACTTCATCTCATCAAAAAGAATATTTAAATCTATAAATACCATATTCATTTCCCTTGTACCGAAGGTATAAACCCATCCTACCTCAAAGAGTTTAGACCATTTCATGCTAATGTCCTATGCAAGATCATACCTAAGTGGCTTGAAGAGCGAATAAGTTGCGTGCTTCCGTCGATCGTTGACCTCAACTTTCTATCACTTTGTGACAGATCTGGAGAACATCCTATTGGGCCAAGATCTATTATGCAACCACCATAAGGGAGACAAAGGTAAACAAGTGGCCATAAATATTGATCTCATGAAAGCTTATGACATGGTAAAATGGGATGTAGTTCTTGGGATGCTCAAAGCTATAAATACACCTTAATACTTGGTTGATCCGGTAACTGAATGCATCACTACACCAAGGCTTTTAGTGACCTTCAATGGCGAACAGGCCGGCTGTTTTAATAGTACTAATGGGTTAAGACTAGGTGATACTCTTTCTCCATACCTCTTAATTCTAGTTATGAAGCTTCTTAATAGAATTATAAGTGCGAAAGTTGCTCCTATTGCTTTCAAGTATCACTGGCACTACGAAATGCAATGGATTACCCACTTATGCTTTGTCAATGATTTGTTCTTATTTGCTTATGGAGATGTAGATTTCGTCCTTTCCCTTGTTGATGCCCTTAAATCTTTTTATCTGGGTTAATGAAGATTGGAAGCTCCTTACACTAGACCACTCGCCTTTTTCTACAAATGCTCTCCCTATCAAACACCCGGGTGTTCCCCTTTAGAAGACTCACTCACATAGATTGTAAAAGTCTTATTAACAAGACTTTTAAGAAAATTGAAAGCTTGGGCATGAAGCATATGAGTTATGCAGGTCTTCTTAGTTAGCAAAATCAGTCATCATCTCCATTTGCACTATTTGGATGCAAATGTTCTTACTTCCAAGGCAAACCATATACGAGGAAAAGAAGAGGATCCGTCAATCTTTTTGGGCAAGTAATGCAATAAACCATGGATCGCACAAGGTGGCATGGCAAGTTGTTTGCTTAACTAAAAGAGAAGGAGGATTAGGATTGCTCGATTTGAATTTATGGAACAAAGTATTGTTAGGCCACATGTTATGGAACCTCATTAATCATCCATTCCCTTCGAAGTATATGGGTTCACAACACCAAATGCAGAGGCACTCCAATCATTCTGATCAACATTAGGGCAAGTATGGCTTGGAGTTGATGACGTCTCCTTAAATTGTCACCTATTCTAACGTTGATAATCCATAGTTCAGGGTATTGTTGCCAAGAAATTTATGATGAACTCAAACATTTGGGACTGGTTGTGGAGTGGTATAACCTAATTGGTCCACCGGAATTAGCAAATACGATTTTATTAGCTAGCTCGTTTGTAGAAATAGACTACCAACAGTAGAGATCATCGACCAATGGATGACTTTTGTCGATATCCAATGTAACTTTTGTAAGGCCGGTACTAAAGACAAAACTCGTTTATTTTTCCAATGTGGGTGGACAGGTAGCATTTTGTGCATTATCCTTGCACAACATGGGATTAGGCGTCCTCTGGGAGGATAGAATGAGAAACTTCAATGGATGATTAGAGCAACAAAGGGTAAAGACTTGGCAGCAAAACTCCTCAGAGCATCCTTTATGGCAACCCTATATGGCTTTTGGATGGAGTGCAACCGTAGAAGGTATCAAAACCAGTCAACTAAGATTTATATTATTTTGGCTAATATAAATAAAAATGTAAGAGATAGAGCAAAGAATGAGACCTTCCTAGACAAATGTTATTTTGGCTACTATGTCGAGAGTTCCCACCTCCATCTTTTCGAATTATTAGCTCTATTTGTAATGCTAGGGAATGCATTTAAGCTGTTGTTCTTAATCTACCTTATAATATTGACATTTTACACAAAGGAAAAAGGGAATTTATATTCAATGCCGAAGGCAAAAATATCTTCTACGCTTTCATGTCGACTATTAGAGTTGATTAGGGAGGTCTATAGAATATTTTCCTATGTTAGAGATAATTATGGTATTTTTGCTAGTTATCTATCTTGTTTAAGATTGCACGTATATTGCATGCATATCTTCCTTTAATTGTGCATATCATGATTGAGATATTATCTTGGAATAATTATCTAATGAAGCCTATAAATGGGTTAGTGTATTCTTCATTAATATATGTTTGTGTGTGTGTGTGTGTCTATATATATATATATATATATCAAATTTTACAAAAATTCTCTAATTTTATTTTTGCATTATTCTTATCTTTGTCATTGTGATTATTCATTTAATAAATTACAGAATGGTGGGAGAATTGTCCAAAAGTCCTAAACCTATTGCACTTTTGCCAATTCAGTCCTAAACCTTTTAACTTTGCCAATTCAGTTCTAAACATTTTCACTTCTTGCCGATTCAGTCCATCCGGCCAATTTTGGCCTGAAAATGCTGACGTGGATGCCGGTGGTACCACGTAGGACCGCCAACGCTAACGTGGACAATTTTTAATAATATTTTAATATTTTAAATTTTTTTTAAAATTTATGTTTTTTTCCTTGGCCTTTTCCAATGGTCGACCACCGGCCACAAGCGACGGCCGGCTGGCTCGCCCGCCACCAAGGCAAGCCGCCAAGCGGCGGCGACGGCGACGCCGGGAGAGGCCGCCCTAGCCTTGGCGAGGCTCACCCTCGCCGGGCTCGCCCGCCCGGGCGAGCGTTGGCCTCGCCCTTGGCCGGGCGGGCGACGGCCGGCCACCGGCCACGAGCCAACGCCGCTCGACCGGGGGCGAGGGCCGGCCTCGCCAGATCTGGCCCGGCGAGGTCAACGCCCTCGCCGAGGCTCGCTGGTGAGGCCGGCCGGGCGAGCGTTGGCCTCGCCTGACCAGATCTGGCGAGGCCGACGCTCGCCTAGGCAAGGGCTCCCCTCGGCGGGGCTGGGTGGCCTCACCCGGCGTCGCCGTCGCCCGGCTAGGCCTCGCTTGTGGCGGGTGTGCCAGCTGGCCGGTGGTCGGCCACCGGAAAAGGCCAAGGAAAAAAGCCAAAAAGAAGAAAAAAAAAAAAAAGAAGGGAAAAAAACAGAAAATATTAAAAAAAATATTAAAAAATATTAAAAATATTAAAAATATTAAAAATATTAAAAATTTTCTACGCGCCGCTAGCAGTCCTACGTGGCACCGCCGACGTCCACGTAAGCATTTTCCGCCAAAATTGACCGGATGGACTGAATCGGCAAGAAGTGAAAAGGTTTATGACTCAATTGGCAAAGTTAAAAGGTTTAGGACTGAATTGGCAAAACTGCAATATGTTTAGGACTTTTTGGACAATTTTCCCCAGAATGGTAAAAAAGAACTAATCTTGTGCAATACACATTAATAGAGGGTGTTGTCGAAATAAATTGCGATGACTCAGGCTGGATTGATCAACTTGGCACTTCCGTACTAGATGAACATTGAATATTCTTAGCAGTTTACGTCGCTTTTGTATCTGAGCTTCTTTACGGTGTCGGATTAATCTCATGATCATCGAGTCAAGACAATTTTTTTATGCGCCGCAACAAGGAAATTAGAGGTAGATGTGATCTTGCCCAAGGCGACTTGACAGGCATGCACATCGATCTTGTGAGCGTGCTCGGGTGATGTATTTCACTCCGATGGGCAGTCTTGGGTCGGCCCCGAAAGTAGTTTCTAGTTTTGGACTAATGAGATTAAACACGTTCTATGAATCCTTGTTGGGCCCGACTCACCCAAAACCGTTAAGTGTTTTAAAGGACACTTTAGGGTGTATTTGTTTCGTGAAATACATTTTTAGGAAAAACATTTTTCTCATTTTCCAACGTTTGGTTCACTCAAGAAAATGAGTCAACGGAAAACGTTTTCCTAGTCAACGTAAAAAACGTTTTCTTAACAAAGCTTAAATTCGGAAATGATTTCCCTTTAAACGACCGGAAAACGTTTTCCGAATCTACCAAAGCTTAGATTTGATGCTTGGTTTACAAACAATTATTCTTATAAATATATGTTTTTAAATTTTTATAATTATTTTTTAAATATTTTTTAAAAAAATCGAATTTTTAATTTTTTAATATAATTTTTAATTTTTAATTTTTAAAAATATAATTGTTATTTTTTAATAATATTTTTTCTTTTCTCTTTTCTCTTTTCTTTTTCTTCTTCTTCAGCCGGCCGCCGGCCACGACAATGGCCGGCGACCGGCCACAAGTGAGATTGAGCTTGTCGACATCGGGCGGGGCTCGATCTCGTCAATCCGGTGAGGCCGAGGCCCCGCCCGACGCCGGCGAGGCTCGATCTCGTTGATCCGGCGAGGTTAAGGCCCCGCTTGAGCCTCGCCGCCGCGGTTGTCGGCGTCGGGCGAGGCTCGATCTCGCTGATCGGCGAGGTCGAGGCCTCGCCCGACGCCAAAGGCAAGCTCGAGTCTCACCGGCGTCGGGCGGGCTCGATCTCACTAATCTGGCGCGGCCTAGGCCCCGACCGACGCCGACGAGCTTGAGTCTCGTCGGATCCGCGAGGCTCGAGCCTCGCCAATCGTTGGCAACCTACCGACGCCTAGCCTCGTCGCCGGCCGGCTAAGGAAGTAAGAAAAAGAAAAAAGAAAAAAATTGAAATATGAAAAATAATTATAATTTCAATTTTTTATAAATATAAATTTTTATAAAGTTAAAAAAGGTGATAGACTCAACAAATTAATTTGGAAGTAAGAGGCACGATATTATCAATTGTTAGGTCAAATGTCATTCAATCATTTTTCAAATACGATCCAAATACCAGAAAATACTTTCAGTCACGTATCACCCAACAAAGGAAACTAACCATTTTCCTGGAAAATGTTTTCCCGGAAAACATTTTCCAAAAACGTTGTGTTTTCCGTGAAACAAACACACCCTTAGTGTCGAGAGTAAGCGATATTCTATGCCTGTTCACATGTCCAATCCAAGTTGGGTCATTCAAAAGGGCGTAATTACAAATCTGAGGCCTTTGAAGATGGCTGGAAAGTAAGTTAAAAAAAAATGCCGTAAACCTATAATGCCAATTTTATCACCAAGCAAAACATAAGATAATTCTCTAGGAGGCTACGAGTAAAACGTAGTATCCAAATGCTTCACTATGCCAACATTAGCAAGCATATCACCAGACCAATTGCCTTCCCGAAAAATGCGATAAATTTTGAATTCAAGATGAGCTCAATAGCCTTATGATATCCTTAAATAATGTTGGGTCAGTGTTATTTGCTACTCTCTCTGGGTTAACAAATTCAGTAATAATTTTGGGGTCTATCTCAATTAGTATCCGAGGCATAATTAGATGTTGAGTCTTAACCCACTTGGTTATCTCCTTATTAGGGATTCTTAGACGTACTTAACATGTCATATAGAGCATCAACTTTATCGAGTGACTTCTTGTTGTTCTGACTTAGAAGTATTAGATTGTTCACTTCACAACCCTTAGGCCCTCCTCTCTGTCTGCCATTGAAGATTCATTTTTATGCCCAAGCCCAATTTTATCATAGGTCTTTAGTTGGGAGAGGCCGCTATTAAGATTTGAGTGTCTTCGGGATGTTCAACTCACTGTCTAAGAGATGATTTTAATTAAACCTTTGTCAAAAAGGGAAAATTGTCCAAAAAGTCAAAAACTATTGCACTTTTGCCAATTTAGTCCTAAACCATTTAACTTTGCTAATTGAGTCCTAAACATTTTCACTTCTTGTCAATTCAGTCCATCCGGCTAATTTTGGCTAGAAAATGCTGACGTGGATGCCGGCGATGCCACGTAGGATTGCTAGCGCTAATGTGGACAATTTTTAATAATATTTTAATTTTTTGAATTTTTTTTGAATTTTTTTCCCTTTTTTTTTTTTGGCTTTCTTGGCCTTTTCCGGTGGCCCACCGGCCACAGCTTAGTCAGCTGGCCTCGCCTAGGCGCGGCCCGGCAAGGGTCGCCCGGGAGAGGCCAACGCTCACCCGGGCGAGGGCAGCCCCGGCGAGGGCTCCCCGCTAGATCCGGCAAGGTCGGCTCTCACCCAAGCGATCCTTGTCGGGCCACGCCTAGGCGAGGGCTCCCCTCACCGGGGCTCCTCCTCGCTCGGCCGAGCCTCGCCTGTGGCGGGCGAGGCCAATCGGCTGGCTATGGCTGGTGGCTGGCCGTCGCCCGTGGTCAGGCCACCGGAAAAGGTCAAGAAAGCCAAAAAAAAAAAAAGAGGGAAAAAAACAAAAAAAAATAATAAAAATAATAAAAAAAAAAAATCAAAATATTATTAAAAATTGTCAACGCCAACGCCGACAGTCCTATGTGGCATCGCTTAGAGTCCACGCCGCATTTTCTCTACAAAATTGGCAAAATGGACTAAATCGATAAGAAGTGAAAATGTTTAGAACTCAATTGGCAAAGTTAAAAAGTTTATGACTGAATTGACAAAAATGCAATAGGTTTATGACTTTTTAGACAATTTTCCTGTCAAAAAGTGGCCCGAATTATTTTAGAATAGACATGATTGTGGGTTTGGCAAGTGACTCACGTTACCTTAATGCACTATCCAAGAGTGTAAATACAAAGTGCTTTGAGAAATCATTATACTAAAAAAGTTTGAATAGCCCAGGTTGCCTATCGACGACTCATCCAATTAAACTTGAAAAAACGGTTCAGGTTGGTTATCATGAAATTTTAGCAAGGCGAGGAATAAATTCCGCTCTCTTTGAAGTAGACCGGTTCAAGTTGGGTTACCTTGTTTACTCCACCGGGTTTATTCATCTTCTGCAAAGACGTAATAAGGCCCAGGGAATAACAAAACGACATGAACTAAAAAAAAAAAAAAGGACTCCGACAAACTCTCTAACTCTTACCCGCAAAAATATGAGAAAAGCTGATGTCGGAAGAGTTGGAGAAACCCTATAACCCAAACCCTCGTTTGGAAAGTCACTGAAATTTCCTTATTTTGTTTTAATCAGCTGGCTCAGTAGAATATCCAATTAAGCACACAACATCAGAGAGAGAGAGAGAGAGAGAGAGAGAGAGAGAAGCACAGTATCTGTCTAAGATCCGAATTGGTTCTTTCCCAGAATCCCGAAGCCACTTTGGCAAATGTCAAGATTGCCAGTTCAATGAAGCTGTTAATCACATAATAAATAGGGGTTTAGCAATCTTGCTGTCCGAAAAAAAACATATAATTCCCCTTGAACGATTGCGTTGAATCTGATTTATAATATTTATCTTTTTTGGTATAAAGATAGTTAGGTAATGTTGACCCAATAACAATTGGACCGTCAGTTTCCCTTTCTTTTAGAAAAAAAGATAAATATAGATCCTTCGAAGCATAGTTCATGAAACTAAAATGGTTATATTAGCATTTTTGGTATAAAAATAGTTGGAGAATGTTGACCCGACGACGATTGGACCGTATTGTCGTCTTTTTTTCCTTCATTTTTCATAAAGAACAAAGATTTCTCAAATCATAATTCATTGAACGTGGTTGGTTGACCAAGTCTTGAGGAAAATTGAAGAAGGTTGGTTAGCTCTCTCTCTCTCTCTCTCTCTCTCTCTCTCTCTCTTCATTTTTTTAAAAATATATTTGTAATGCTATTTTAAATTTATACCCTTATTACTCAACAATGAAATTTCGTATTAAGTATTCATATTAAATAAATGTTTATATTATTAACTTTTGTTGGCCGATGTCATTACCTAAACATGGAAATAATAAGGAAAATTTTAATAACTTTATGTTTTGGATGATAATTGTTTTTTCTTTTCTTTTTGAAAGACAGAGCTTCATAAGCAACCTTTTTAATCTAGAATTTCTAGATATTATTCACGCAGTCAAGACTTTATTTGGAAATGGCATTATGACGCAAGGGTTCTATTTTTTAAGATATTCTATTGTTTAGCAGTTTAAGTTTTTAAAATACACAATGTTAAATTCAACTTGAAACTGTTATTGCTGAAAAAAAAAAGACGAACTATTATCAAATTTATAATATGTCTCAAAGACAAATAGTTATGCACTCATCCGCCTCATTTATATTGGCCTACTAGAGAAAATGAAATTCTTGGAATCAACACTTATTGTTTTATTTTTAAGAGCAAGTGTGCATGCACAAAATCTAATGCCCACATATGGCGATTTGAGAGAAAGTAGGTCTCGCAAAAGAGCAGACTCATTCATTCTCAACGAACCCTAGGTGATCCCACTTACATTATACCTCTCTATACCCTGTATACACAACACTTCATGCTCGAAATCACCACATTAATAGACCCTCGGCTGTTGCACCTAGACCCTCATACAATGGATTAGATCGGGTAAAAATAATCTGAACAAAATTGACCAATTTTCAAACAATGCAAGTTTAGTTATCCATACCCGACCTAACTCATATTTAATCCAATTTAGGAAAACTCAACCCACACAGAGGTGAGAGCGCAAAGTGAACAAGCATGAAATTGAGTGAGGGCGAAAGAATTAAAGAAATAATTTAGGTCTAAGTAAGCTAAAAACTCATTTAACACCCATATTGTTTTGGGTTATACTAATCCAAATCCATTTATGACCTATTTACTGAATACAACTAATTTATTTAACAACTTAGCCTTTCAAATGTGTATTAAAAAATTGAGCTATGATCTGTTTTGAAGGGTCTAGTTGTACCCAAATGTTTTCTTATAAGTTTTGCTTTTTGTGCTTTATTCATTATGCGATTCTTTTAAATATCATTTTATAAGGCAAAAATAATCTCATGGAAGTCAATCGGGATCTGCGCAGTTGTGCAATGACTCAGATGATGTTGCGTAAACAAGTCTTAGGGTTCGCCGATGTTGACCTTTTCTTATCATTTGGGTTACATTGAATATCAGAATGGACGGAAACAAGTTCTGGTTTAACGTGCTAGGCATGAATGTGATTCGAAAGCTTGTAGGAGAACACCAACCCTTCATTAACTTTCAAAATGGCTGCCTCCTAAGCTGTAGCAGGCAACTAAGTGCATGGACTTTACACCGACGAAGCACGTTTTTCTTTTGGTTTCCCTCAGTCGCTATCGATTAATCATATTGTGCGAAAAAGCATATCATGTTCTCGATACGATGAAAGAAATCACTAATCAATAAAGTGATCGGACGCCGTGATGAATCACGATATTTATTTTTGAGTACCAAGTCATATTGACTTTGATCGACAACATGTATGTTTAAGCAGTGAAATCTGGAGATGGCTAGGCTATCTACCTTCTTTTGTTTCAGCTTCGAATATATGTGTGAGGTGGATGGTCCTTGCCCTTATTGGTATTTTTTTACGTGAGGTGCCTTTAAAAAAAATATATATATATTGACGGAGCACATGTATTGAAGTAGGTAGTGCTAGTTCATATATAGGGAAAAAAACTCCTTCAAGCTATATTTATAATTTCTTATTTATGTGATAGGTTGAATCGGTTTTGATTTATCTTTCTTTCAACCTTTGAGGCAATCTACTCGTTTCATGCAATTTCACCTATATGTGTTATTTGTTAATGCATATGATATTGAACAATTCTATCATATAACAATTTAAAATTTGAGAATAATTGATAATGATCTCGTAAATTTTTAAATTCCTTATTTGCTCTAGTGTGGCGCGGAAAGAGTATTAAGAACTCAAATATTACATCTTCATTAACAACCGGTGGTAGTTTCACAATATTGTACAACAAGAATTGATCTCTCAAGTTCCGTATCTTACAAGGAGCATACAAGACGCATCGCATATGGTACTAGCTAGCCTTAGATAATCGAACGTACAATGATATAATTTCAGTTTAAGCTCAAGTTGGAGTTCCAATTTTCCAAATACAATAAAAGAAATGAAGTGATTCCAATGTTAATATATAAATATATCGAGTTAATTAGAATAAACACACTATTTAGGCTGATGAATTTGTGGTACGAGGCCCAAACTCGATTTGATGCTCAAGCTACTAAGATGAGAAACTTGATTTATTAGAATTAGAATTTCGACCTAACCAAGGATTCCAAGTTTGATATGAGCAAAAGGAAGAGAAAAATCTCTAATTAAGAGAGGCGGAGCCCACTTATTCAAATGCTCGGTGGTATGCTAAAATCTCGATCCGCGTTGACTCACTTATTTAGATACTCACTTGTGGTCCTAACCATGAGTTAATACACCAAATTCATAGATTGAAAATATAGCGTCATTTTTCACATATGACAGCCCAACACTAACCCATTTTGATTAAGAAACAATTGATCAAGAATGTCATTTGTATCAAGCCAGAGATAAAATGTGTTCTTGCTCTAACTATCATTAATGATTTTTAATTTGACTCGTTTACTTTCTCCACACAGGCGTGCGTTGACCTCCAAAGCCAATTGAAAAAACCCTAAAAAGATGTCCGAAAGTGCTCTAATCCTCCTATAAATTCCACATGCTCGCTTTCACGAAGAACCCAAACCGAGATTTAATCCCTTATCTCTCTCTTTTCCATCTGATTAGCCCCCTTCAGTCATGGCTTCCAACACAAACCGGAAGATCCACTTCGTCTTCTTCGTTTGTGCGATCGCGTTGAGGTCCGCCTTGGCGCAATTGTCTAACCAAGACTACTACACGCAAAGGTGCCCGAGAGCACTGGAGATCATCCGATCTGCTGTGAGATCGGCGGTGGCTAACGAGACTCGCATGGGAGCATCCTTGCTCCGACTTCACTTTCACGATTGCTTTGTCAATGCAAGTCTCTTCCGCTTTCTCGCTTTGTTCTATCCTTTTTCCTTCATGTCCAGTTTCGTGTATGTTTTGCATGTTCTTTTACGTGCAAACTTTTACTTCATTCCCAATCCATATAAGGATTACTCTTCCTCCACCTTTATTTTCGATGGTTCCTCGCATGTCTGCTTAATTCACTCCTGATTGAAAATGGCCAACATTTTGTAGATTCGGATCTTTGAGGAATATTGCAACAAGTGAGATACGCGGCCAATGATTCCATTAAATTAAGAAAGAACACGCATTGAGCTGATCAAAGCACACCATTTGGACGACCTGCTAACCTTGTGTCTCTAACTATGTCTTTTATTCATCTAATATTTTTTTTTTGTCTCCATATCTTATTCTATTCTAACCGATGAAATGTTTCTCTCTTAACATTTCTTTTCGGTTGCTTGCAAAAAAAAATTACTTTGTTTCCTCATAGGTTGAATATTTAGATTATCCTTTCTAGTTTGTTAGATCCTCTAAACTTAATAAGATGTTAATTTTCTTTTTTTTTTTCTTTTTTTTTATAGGGATGTGATGCATCCATTCTACTAGACGACACCGCAAACTTCACCGGGGAGAAGACAGCGTTTCCCAACGTGAACTCCGTGAGGGGATTCGACGTGATAGACACCATCAAGTTGGAAGTGGAGAAATTGTGTCCTGGCGTTGTCTCGTGTGCTGACATCTTAGCTGTTGCTGCTAGGGACTCCGTCGTCATTGTAAGCATCGACACTTGAAATTTCTTTAAACATACAAAGAAACTATTATTTTCCTAAACTTATGTAGATTCAATTAATTTGATGTTTAGTTGGATGGACCGAGTTGGCAAGTCCAACTGGGAAGAAAAGATTCAACCACAGCAAGCCTAAATGATGCTAATACCGACCTCCCAGCTCCAACTCTTAATCTCAGTGGTCTTGTCACCTCTTTCTCTAACAAAGGCTTTACTGCCAAAGAAATGGTAACGCTATCAGGATCCCACACCATAGGCCAGGCCAGGTGCGTGACGTTTCGGGCCCGACTCTATAACGAGAACAACATAAGCCCATCATTCGCCATGTCTTTAAAGTCCAATTGCCCCAGCTCTGGAGGCGACAACAATCTCTCCCCTCTTGACGTCACAAGCCCGACGTTCTTTGACAATGCCTACTTCAGGAACTTGGTGAGCCAAGAGGGCCTGCTTCATTCGGATCAGCAGTTGTTTAGTGGAGGTTCGATGAATGCTCAAGTGGCTGCCTACAGCAAAAATTTGGGTTCATTCACGAACAATTTTGCCGATGCCATGGTCAAGATGAGAGGCCTTAGTCCTCTCACTGGGTCTAGCGGTCAGATCAGGACCAATTGCAGAAAAGTTAATTGATTTTAATTCTGGCGATTTTTGTTCTTTTCATGATGTTTTTCCCTTCATTACTTCTTATTCTCACAACATCTGATTGAGAATTAAGTGTCTTGTAATTCTTCTTCGTACATTTGGGTGTCTGTTTCTGGTCAATTTCACGAGGCGTGATTATAATTTGATGATGTCGTAATATTCTGTAACATCTATATCGTATAATGGATTGCATTCTCTATTGAAAGGAACTTAGGCTCAACAATTAAATCCGATGCTGCGAGGAATTATTATTTCCTGTGTGGCAAAGTGATTTATCGAAATAATGTCATCTCTTCTAAGCAAGGGCCTCATACACATTGCCAAAGGCAAAAATATTTCTTAAACGTTCATATCATTGCGTGACGGAAAAATTACCAAAACAATTATAAACCTATTATAATTGTGTCAATTCAGTTCTAAACTTTTTTTCCAATTGAGTCCTAAATCTTTGCATTTGTATCATATCACCCATCCAGCCAATTTTGGCCGGCAAGTACTAACATGGACGCCGACTGTTTTACGTGACGTGACCGGCACTGGCATGAATAATTTTTAATAAGTTATTTTATTCTTTCTTGTCTTCCTCCCTTTCTTTCTTTCTCTCATTTTCTTCTTCCCTTCATCTTCTTTCTCTGGCAATTCGCTTGACGTCCTTCAACAATGCCTACTTCAGCAACTTGGTAAACCAAAAGAACCTCTTCATTCAGACCAACAATTGTTCGGTGGGGTTCGACGAACGCTCAAGTGACTACCTAAAGCAAGAACTTGTCAAGATTGGAGGCCTACGGGTCAGATCATGACAAATTGCAGAAGAGTTAATTGATTTTAATGTAAGAGTTTTCCTTATGTGGGCTGCATTAATTTAGATTGTAATTACCGTTTTATGGGGTTGGTCTAATAAGATAAGGCATAAGGTTTTCTTAATGGTCGAATATGGGCCTGGCATTGCGTGGGCCGAGTTGGGCTCGGCCCACACATGAAGGGCCCGTCCAAAACTCTATAAATAGCGCTAAAGTCCTTCCTCTAGCCCTTAATGCTTCCACGAACTCTCTCACCTCACATAAGGTAACTTGTGAGCGGCAGTCTCATTGAGCCAGGAACTGAGGGTCATAGAGGAGAAGAACTTGTGCGTCGGTTCGTTGTTCGAGCATTGGATCGTTGTCATTCCGCATAAAGATCAAATGGATTCCAAATCAGGTGCACAAACCTTTGTATTCTCCTCCTACATGTTCGGTATTCTAGCTACGTCAATCCTGGGAAGCCGCCTCGGCTGCTTACATTTAATCCTAGCTATTGTTCTTCTCATGATGTTTTTTTTTTTCCTTTATTTAACCTTTTATTCTCATAACCTTTCGAGATGATTAAGGGTAAGAACTTGGTGCTCCCGGGTTTGATGATAACTTTGTTTTTAGTCCATTTCACAGGGCGCGATGATAATTTGATTATGTTATGAGATTGGGTTATTATATAAAATGATTGATTACATTCTCTCTTTTTTTTTGAAAGAAAATTGGGCTCATCCATTGAGTGTGATGATGTCGATGTCGGATGCTAAATAATGATTAATCGTAAGGCATCTAAGCTCTTGGAATCACGAGACTTAACATGTATGTTCTATGCATTCGCATCATGAATGGACAGTAATATTTCTGGATTCCCTAACAATTGCTCCTTAGGAATTTAATTATCATTAATAATGTATTTTCTTGTGATTTAAGGATTTCATATGCAATGCCAGAGGTAAAGATATCTCCTACACTTTCATGTCCTCTGTTAAAGATAATTAGAGATTTTTATAGAATATTTTCCTATGTTCAACATAATTATGATATCAATAATGCTTAGGTGATGGTCTGTTACATTTTTTAAAGAATGACAGTGCCTTATGTACCACTAATTTCCCTTTAGGCAATTAGTTAACAAATTTAATTGGTTCCCAAGCGTTAAGGCAGAAGATAAGAGAAAAAGGGACACATATCATTTTACAGTTCTTCTTCTCTCACTTTGAGTTGCTTTGTTTCATCAAACATTGGACGTTGCTAGAAAGTACTTTTTTAAAAGAAATTATTTTTAAGAGATGATGTAAATTTTCCTGTATCGTTAAACCTTCATCGGCACCTCTAAATTTCAGAATTTTGGACCTTAGTGTTAGGCTTGCAATCTCGCCAGTGGTCAGTGCAGTTCGTGACGTCCCCACCCAAACCAAGTGAAGCTTGGCCAGTGACCTTAGTGCTAGGCTGGATATCTCAATGCTAAAAAATTACACGGTTGCTTAGTTTACTCGATTTCCTTAAAAAATTTAAGATCTCACTTGATGCAATATTTCTTGTTGGCAATTCCCACTGAGTTCCATGTCTTACAATTTCTTATTTAGAAAAGGTTGGCCACAATGAAAACAAAGAAAAACAAAAGAAGGAAACCAATCACAATTCAGATACTTAGAAGTACGAGATGTTTATTTATTCAAATTTGGCGTCATAAATTAACTTTATAACTTTTTATACTGTAAATCCAATTGAATTTAAGTCTACATTATGAGAAATTATAAAATAAGCGTGATCAAAGGCTATATTTCAATTTTGGTGTGTATAAAATTAAAATATTGTGATTTTACACCTGATGGCCACAAAAAGAGCTATACGAAAAATTTCTTTGCTATTTTTCTTTCGGAGTTCAAAATTCTCTAGCCATCTTAGAAATTACTCTAATTAAATCTCTTTATATAAATTAATGGACTTTGTAACACGTGTAAAGTGAACACATATTTGATGTGTCCTAATATCACGATATTTTTCATGAATTATTAGTATTTACAATTGAATAATATGTCTCAATATCCGAAATAACATAACTTCCATCAATTTAACTATCGTCGGACTAATTCCTTCATTTGAAAAATATTATAAAAGATCTGTTTAATCAACTTTATTTCAAGATGAAATAAATATGTTGGTAGATTACATATAAATTTCTATGCTAGATACCTCTTGATGAAATAAATATGTTCACAGATTACAATTAAATTTCTACGCTAGATAGTTCTTCTTTTTGTTTGAGAAAATTAAGAGAGATTGGTACCAAAAGAAAGATTAATTTGAATTTATTGTGTAAATAAAAGAAATTTTCTTTCTGTATATACCAAAAATATAAAATATATATAATATAAAAAAAAAAAAGAAGTGAGTCCACAATCTACTATTTTTGCGGAGCATGATTAGTTTTTGTTTTCGTTGAAATGCGTCATCAAACTATCATCACGCCATGGGCAATTTATTAAAAACATATACATAAATGTACGAGGGAAAATTAGAAGGCACATAATTTGCAATAAGATGTTATGAGAATAAGAAGCAAAGGAGAAAAAACATCATAAAAAGAACACGAGTTGCTAGGATTGCTGTAGATGGTGACTTGATCATTCGTTAAATCCCCACTGACCAACTGCAGGTCCAAGTAGAGTAGGCCCTTTTGGCTCACCAAGTTGCGGAAGTAGCTATTGTCGAAGCACATAGGGCTCATGATGTCGCGGGGGGAGGGGAAGAGGTTGTTGTGGCCTCCCAAGTTGGGGCAATCGGCCTTTAAAGACGTGGCGAACAACAAGTTTATGTTGCTCTAATTGTAAAGCCGGGATTGGATTGTTGTGCACTTGGCCTTGCATATGGTGTGGGATCTCAAGAGTGCCACCATTTCTTTGGCAGTGAACCCTTTGTTGGAGAAAGAGGTGATGAGGTCGTTGAAATTAAGAGTTGGAGCTGGGATATCAGTATTAGCGGCGCTTAAGCTCGTCGTGGACGAATTTCTTCTTCCTAGCTGAACTTGCCAACTCTAAACATCGAATTAATTGAATCTATGTAAGTTTAGGAAACTCATATTTTCTTCCTCCTATTGATTCAAAAAATTATTCTACTAGGGATCAAAAATATAATTAAGGGAAAATCACTAATAAGGCACTTGGGTAAACGCTGTTGAGCAGTGCCATGAGGATAATAAAGCGGAAAAGATAATAATGATTTTTTTGTATATTTCAATGTATATGTTAATGAAGAATATATCAGTCTATATATAAGCTTTATTAGATAACTTTTCTAAAAAGAAATCTTAATCGAGATATGCACAATCAAAGATAAATATACGTGCAATATACGTGCAATATACGTGCAATGTATGTACAATCTTGAGAGATATGAATAATGAATATAAATATCATAACTATCTTTAACATAAGACAATATCATATAAAAATCCTTAAAAGACACTTGTTTATATGATCCTTATGAGGCTAATTCTACCTTGGCATGGCCTTTAGGTCCAATCTAACTTTTTCTTTGTCTAAAAAATCTCCGACTTTACACCGGTTCCAAATCCAAACATACTTTATTTTTTGTCTAAAAGGAATCACCAATTCTAATTCTAGTCTCAAATTTACCCCCATTAATCATTCGTTCAAAAATTGTTGTTAGTTGTCCCTAATTTCCGTAATTTTCAAATTAAAAAATAGTTTCGTTTTGTAGATAATTTTCCCCGTAACCATACTGATGTAAATTTGTTACCGACATGGAAATGCCATGATTTTTGAACTAGGGGCTAACGAGGACGGATTTGAGACTAGATTGAAAGTTGGTGATATTTTTTAGACCAAAAAAAAAAAGTTTAGGACAAATCTAAGACTAAAGTTAAAGTTAGTGATTTTTTTAGACAAGATAAAGTTTGGGGCAAATTTGGGACTCCACCTAATTTTTTTTTAAGCCAAAAAAAAAAAACATTTAAGATAGAATTGAAACTGGATCTAAAGTTGGGAATTTTTTTAGAAAATTAGGTCATCATAGTTATCCACCAATGAGAACTTTTTGAATCAGGCTAAAGATAGTTGGGTTTTTATTCTTATACAGTGAGAAGTTCTCGCTCTCTTGATCCCAACTTGAAATGATAGATAGCATAGAAGTGCCAAAACTTGATCAACCGAGCCTACCCCAATTCATTTCAACAATACACTCATCCACTGGCATCGCATCAAGATCAGTTCTTTTTAAGTTACCGCCCCATAATTAATTCAATGAATAGCATGTAAGAGGTATCTTTGCCGTAGGAGACCCTTGCTTACTAGAAATGACATTATTTAGATAAATTACTTGCCAACACATGAAATGATAATTGGATTCAATTGATGAGCCCCAAGTTCCTTTCAACAGAGACTGTAATCCATTGATACTATATATAGATGTAACAGAATCTTACAATGTCATCAAACTATCATCATGCTACTGCTAATTTAATTAAAACACACACCCTAATGTATGAAGGAGAATTAAAAGATACTTAATTTTTAATAAGATGTTATAAGAATAAGAAGCAAAGGAGAGAATAATTACAATCAATTGACCTTCCTGCAATTCATCCTTATATGATCACTAGACCTGGTAAGAGGGCTAAGGCCTCCCATCTTGACCATGGCATTAGCAAAGTTGCTCCAGAACAAATCCAAATTGTTGAGTTATATGGTCACTTGATGGTCTGTCAAATCCCCACTAAACAGATGTTGGTCTGAGTGGAGTAGGCCTCTTGGCTCACCAAGTTGCAGAAGTAGCTATTGTCGAAGGATGTAGAGCTCATGACTTCAGGAGGGGAGAGGTTTTTGTCGCCTCCTGAGCTAAGGCAATTAGCCTTTAAAGATGTGATGAACGATGAGTTTATGTTGCTTTAGTTGTAGAGCTAGGAACGAAATGTCGTGTGCCTGGCCTTGCCTAGGGTGTGAGATACCAAGAGTGCCACCATTTCTTTGGCAGTGAATCCTTGTTGGAGAAAGAGGTGATAGGGTCGTTGAGATCAAGAATTGCAGCTAGAGGTCGATATTAGCAGCACTTAGGCTCGTTGTGGTCAAATCTCTTCTTCTTGGCCATGACCCTTGCCCCAAATTTGGAAAAGGGCTTGTAGGCCCTTGTTGGCGATCAGCCAAGGTCATCGGCCCCTGCCTAGGGCCCGACAATCCCAACTGACCCTCCCCCACCGTTGCCGGCCCTTGCCAGTGATGGTGGTGTAGAGGTAGTGAGGGCTGTGTAGGCTCTTTTTTTTTTTTGGTTATTTTAATTAATATATACATTAAAATTTGATTTTTGGGGCAAAACGACGTCGTTTTGCATCTTTGTTACTGAGTAAACTTTTCGGCATGCCACGTGGACCACTTATATTATTAAAAATATGTCATATCAGATTTCCGGCCACTTTTTAACACTTATGGGGGTGCATGATAACCACCAATTTACTCTTCCCGAAACAATTTTTCTATTCCGAGACCAATTTTGGGCAAACCGTTGATAAACCTATTCCGTTTTTTTAATTTCTGGAATAGATTTCTGTTCTAGAAATTGGTGAATGCAATCGAAATTAAAATTTTCTATTTCGATTTCTAATAGAAATGAGAAATCAAAAATTTTCTCATCGTTCGTCAACCGGTCCTTCATCTTTGCCGTCGACCACCGTCCGTCGGTCGCCGACCGCTCGCCCCCGCCGCCCACCGCCGTCATCGATCGCCAAATAAATTATTTTTATAAATATCATTTTAAAATGAAATTTATTCGAATAAATAAAATGATATTTATTTTTATTTTTACGAATAAATATTTATTTTACGAATAAATTAAAAAATCCTTAAAAATAAATAAATATCATTTTAAAAATAAAATTATTATAAAAATATCATTTATTCATTTTTATTTTAAATTTTAAATTTTTATTATAAATATTATTTTTTATTTTTAATAAATAAATTTAATCGAAATAAATTTATTTATTAAAAATAAATTTAATTAAATATCATTTTATTAAAAATAAAAATAAATCTATTCATTTTGTTCATTTAAAAACAAAAATAAATTTATTAAAAATAAATAAATTATTTTTATTTATCATTTTATTTTTAGTTTATTACAAATAAATTTATTAAAAATAATTTATTTATGATAAATAAAAATAAATTATTTTTATTTGTCTTGAGTGTTTTGCCAAATAAATTTATTTTAATTTTTAATTTTTATTCATTTTAAAATAAATTTATTCGTAAAATAAAATAAAATAAATTTATTTTTAAGGATATTTTTATTTTAAAATAAAATGATATTCTTATTTTATTTTATATGATTTATTTTATTTTTTTCTTTATTTTTTTGTTAATAAATCATTTTTATTTTTATTGTTTATATTAAAGGTCGCCGGTCATCGCCGCCGCCGTCCGAAAAGAAGAAATTTTGTGTCGTTATCAAACGAATTTCTATTTTTAGAGTAGAAATTTTGTGTTGTTATCAAACGGTTATTTTTGCTTAGAAACTCTTCTAAATAGAAATAGAAAAATCTATTTCTGTTCCGAAACTATTTACGGAACAGAAATTTTGTCATGCACCCCTATATATCCCAATTTTCAAAAAAAAAAAAAAAAAAAGTGGCAGTTAAGCATACATTTTGAAAGTTTTGGCACTTAAATATCCATTTATGTTAAGTTTTACCACTTATGCTGTACTTTAATCTTAGATAACCGCGCTGAGGTGGATCTCGACATGGACATGCAAATGAGCAAAAGGAAGCAGATTTTCAGGGCTGTATCAGAAGACACGAGTGAATGACTATTTGGATGGGGAAGAGACAGAGAGACAAGGGAAAGATCGCGCAAATGTGCATCGTGTCTTGGTTTGGATTCTTTGTGAACTTTAGCACGCGGTATTTATAGGAGAATTACACTAGTTTCGGACACGCTGCATGGAGAATAAAAAGAACAAGATAATTTTTTTTTAAAAGAAAATAATTAGAACGTATGTAATTTCTAGCTTGAAGCAAAGGACATCCTTGAGATCGGGGAAGCCATGCCGGTAATTAATTATATCTTAGTCAAAACAGTTAGTGTCGGGCTGTCATACACAGAAAGTGCCTAGAATAGTTGACATATATGTGTAATGTATGTGCCATGTACGTGCAATATACGTGCAATCTTGAAAGATAAGAATAATTAACGTAAATGTAATCAGGACATTTTTAGTATAACCGTACAGTTATTTTAACCTAGTAACGGTGCAAGGGCAGCCACACATTTCACTTTAGATGGAAATGGGACCCAATACAACCCAGAAACTCTGCTTCCTCTTTTTTCGTTTGCTTGATTGCATCGACATCCACCTCGACACAATTTTCCGAGGAGAATTACTATGCAGTAAAGTGCTTGAAAGCGCTCGAGACTATGAGATCCGCCGTGAAATCGGCGGTGGCCAACGAGGCTCGCATGAAAGCATCCTTGCTCCGTCTTTCACTTTCATGACTGCTTTGTCAATGTAAGTCTCTTCCACTTTCTAGCTCCGTTCTAATTTTGTCTTCTTCTTTTTTATCCAATTAGTTTTTTTTTTTCCTTCGTATAGTATCCTCTTTTAATAAATGAAATGTTTATCTTTTAACATTCCTTTCCGATTGCTTGTCAAAAATATAAATATATTTTCTTACCTCATAAATTCAATATTGAGATGATCCTTTCTATTCGTTTGATCTTGTAAACTTAATAAAATTAAAACTAACCAAAGTAATTTTCAATTTCTTGTGTAGGGATGTGATGTGTCCACTCTACTAGACGATACGGTGAACTTCACCAGGGAGAAGACGGCCTTTCCCAACGCGAACTCTGTGAGGGGATTCATTGTGATTGACACCATCAAGTCGGCACTGGAGAAGTTGTGCCCTAGCGTTGTCTCACACCGACATCTTAGCCATTGCCGCTAGGGACTCAATCATCACAGTGAGTGCCGACCCTCGAAATTTCTTGAAGCATATGAAGAAGCTATTATTTTTGCTAAACTAATGTGGATTCAATTAATTTGATGTTTAGTTGGGCGGACTAAGTTGACAAGTTCAGCTCAGAAGAAGGCTTCAACCACGGTGAGCCTAAACGCAGCTAATACACCTCCCGACTCCAATTCTCAATCTCAGTGCCGACCTCATCACCTCTTTCTCCAAACAAAGGGTTCACTGCCCAAAAAAATGGTAGCACTCTTTGGATTCCACACCAATGGTGAGGCTAGGTGCGCAATGTTCAGGGCCCCGCTCTACAACGAGAGCAACATGAACTCGTCGATCATCGTGTCTTTGAAGGCCAATTGCCCCAGCTCAACAGGCGACAACAACCTCTCCCCTCGCAACGTCATGAGCCCTACATCCTTTGACAATGGCTAATTCTGGAAGTTGGTGAGTCAAAAGAGCTACTCCACTCAGACCAACAATTGCTCGAGGGAGGTTCCACAGACGATCATGTGACCGCCTACAGCAACAATTTGGGTTTATTCTAAAACGATTTTGCTGCTGCCATGGACAAGATGGGAGGCCTTAGCCCTCTCGCCGGGTCTAGCGGTCAGATAAGGATGAATTGCAGGGAGGTCAATTGATTGCAAGCTTGGCGACTCGTGTTCATTCTATGATGTTTTCTCTCCTTCGCTACTTTAAGTAAATTGCCAGAGGCGTGATGATAGTTCGATGAAGTTGTAAGGTTGACCGACATCTATATATGGTATTGATGGATTACGTTCTAGGAACTTGGGCCTCATCAGTTGAATCCGATTATCATTCCCTGTGTACATAATTACCCGTGATCTAATCCTAGACTTTATTGCTTTCATCTAATTGTGGTATTTAGGGCGTGTGGACGAAGGATTCGCGTCCCATGCATCTTCATTCGCAAACATAATTCAAGCCGATTCGTACTCCAAGAAAATTTAATGAAGAATATATCAGTCTATATATAAGCTTTATTAGATCACTTTTCTAAAAGAAATCTTAATCGAGATATGCACAATCAAAGATAAATATACGTGCAATAAACGTGCAATATATGTGCAAACATAATTCTAGCTGATTCGTACTCCAAGAAAATTTAATCTAACATTCGGCCAAAAAAAAAATTAATGAAAATGCAGCAACGAAAGCAACTTGATTCATTTGATATATGATCAGTTAAGTATGTCGTGTCGCGTGCTTCACGAATGCAAAATTTGCTATCAAATGTGGCATTGTATTGTTAAAGTAGTTTTTGCATGCACGAGGGTGTGCAAAAATATATGAATCGTTAGGTATAAGTTTTGAGTGGAGCCCATTAGGAGCTAAAGCTCACGTTAATTGAAATCTAGATCGGTTAGAACGCTGCGTCTTATGAAGCTTTCACATTGTTTTTCCTTTTTTTAAAAATTTTCCAAATTCATTCTTAGTGTGATTGCTGCCTGGCATGGCGGGGGACGCGCATTGCCATGTGTGGTCGCACGGTGAGGAGGCTCCCGCGAGGAGAGGAAGGAAAAAGAAAATGGATATATGAACCACAAGACGTGAAACTTATCGTGAAAGTATAACTAAGTTTTGAAATTTTCAAAAAAGTGCTTGTCAAATTTTAAAACTTGTAAATTAATACAACCAAGTCCTTCCGATAACACCATTCATTTGTCTAATAGAAAATGCCGGCATAACATTTTTAAATTAATTTATCTTTCTTACGTGGCATTTTTTTTTACTTTTTCCTTCCCATCTTATTTAGATAATATTAAAAAGTAAATGAAAAAATAAAATAATTTAAAAGAATAAAATTGGAAATAAAATAAAATAAAATGACTCATAGCTAGGTGTTGTAACTACCGCCCATTGTCGGAGGCGCTGACCAAAGTCGCCGACCATTGCCACCTTGAGCGAGGCCTTGTCAGCCCATGCAAGGGTTGGCAAGGCTTGCCCATACTAGGTTGAGGGAACCAAAATCTGGTGATGTCGACCCTCCCCCTAGGGTTGGCAATCATCGCCCTCCTTGGGTGAGGCCTTGCCAACCCTACGTAAGGGTCAACAATCGTCGCTAGGCTCAGCCAAGGCCTCATTGGCCCTCGACTAGGGCCAACGCGACTCACCCAAATTTGGGCAACACCAATCCCTGCTCGCGGCCAGCGAGCCCTTGGCCTTTTTCTCTTATTTTGTTTTTTAATTTATTTTACCTTTTTTTAAGTTTTTAATATTATTTAAATAAGATTTAAAGGAAAATGTAATTAAAAAAATACCACTTATAAGAGAGAAATTAATTTAAAAGTATTAGAATTTGATTGCACAAATTTAACAAGTTTTAGAATATAAATATACTTTTTAAAAGTATCAAACTCGATTATATTTTCGCGACAATTTTTAGGAATTGAAATTAGAGGTGTCAAAACTTTGAACCCATTTATATTGAGATGTGTCATAAATGGATTAGTTAAGTTTTACTAAATGGATTATTAATAGGTTTGCTCATATGGAAGTCTAATGATACATGAATTGTAAATGGGTTTGTCTTTAAACTTATTTACAACCCGTTTAACTTATAACGATTATTAATTGAGTGAACTCATTAATGAGATATCATCCTTTTGAGCGGCTTATATAATTTTTATATATTTAAAATTTCCATTTTTAATAATTTCTTTTTCTTTTTCTTTCTTTCTTTTATATTTTTTCCGCTACGAATTCCATCGACCCTTGTTGGCCACTAAACGAGGGCAGCGAAGCCCTAGCCGATGCGCGGGCAAAGGCCATGAAGCCCTCACCCAATTGCCAATCACACTAGTGAGCCTTGAGTTCGCCGGTCACGCAAGGCTAATGCCTTCAAGCTCGGGCAAGCTTGAGCTCGCCAACTCTAGTGAGGCCAAGCTCATCGGCCTCAACGTCAGTGAGACTCTAGTCTCCCCAATTTGGCAAGCCTCAAGCTCGACCTTGTCAACCTATGGCAAGGCTTGAATTCACCTATCACCGGCCACGAATTGTTGGCCACAGCCACCATGGCCAACGACCAAGAGAAGAGCGAGAAAAAAATAAAGGAAAAGGAAATAAAAATAAAAAAGCTTAAAAGGAGTGCACGGAAAATCAATTTTCTATATTAAGCAAAAAAATATTTCTAATTCATTTTCAAGTTTTAGCTAGACATTAAAAAATACTATCATTTTCAAAAATACCACATTTTCATGACATAAATGAAGCTTCAATTTTTAAAAAAATTATAAAATTTATCCATTAAATTTATAATTGTATATGGAGTGTTTTTACAATATAATTTAAAAAAAAATCATAAGAAATAAGTTTTTTAAAATTTGATTAAATATTGAAGTGTTTTACAATATGGATTGAGTCAGGTTTTTTTTTTTTTTTTTTGAACAAAAGGATTGATGTCTGGTATGGATCAATAAATTTACATAATAAAAGGCTAATGGGTTACTTTAGTCAAATCATTTATAATCTGATCCAAATCCAATCAGATATACATATTTGACTGGTCTATTTGAAATGCACACATCCCAAAAGAAAATAAGCTGTAAGAGGGGGAAATTATCCAGGCTTGAAAGAAAGCCACTGGACACGTGGCAATCAACGAGCGGAGGAAACTACGGCTTACGTGGAAGTCCAGTACTACGCCATGTTTTTCTCGTCTCTCGAGGAGAAAGGAACTGAACTTTTAAAACGTTGACCGTTGAGATGCGGGAAAAAGACGCCGCCGCTCTCGTTTTCCGAAAAAGCTTCCTGAGAAAACCGGGAGACAGAGCCCACCGGAACCGAACCAAGCAAAACAGGAGGAAGAAAAAGGCGAACAAGCTCGCTCTCGCCCGCCCATGGAAGCGCCGCTCCTGATGCTTCGTCCCCTGCATTTATACTCCCCAGGCGCGCTCAAAGCTCCCGACTTGACCGCCACCACCACCACCACGGATCATCGAAGCAACTCCACCGTCGCCGCATCGCCGAGTCTCTCATCAGAAGAGCTGATACAACATGTCGAGGGCCCTCCGGGACGCGGTCGCCAGAAGACGCGTGTGCCAGTGGTGGGATCACGTGAGGCCTGCGCCCAAGGACCCAATCGCCGGCGTCGGCGAGGCCTTCCTCGCCGACGCGAGCCCGAACAAGATCAACCTCGGGGTGGTACGCCGCGATTCCTCCCGTCTACCCTTTGCTGTATTCTTTCCGGCTCGGTCGTCAAAATGATTGCTTGACGGCGATATGATTCGGTGATCGCAAGCGTTTTTGATGGACGGGTTTGTTGGAGAATGCAGGGAGCTTACAGGGATGAAGAAGGCAAGCCCGTCGTGCTTCGGTGCGTGAGGAATGTGGAGGCTAAAGTTGCGGGCAGCGAATTCCTGTGAGTTGTCAATTTATCCCTTACTCTCGGTGACTGTCCGCGCTCTGTTTTCTTGTTCTTGATTCAGTTGATTGTGAAGTGAGAAGAAGATATTAGATGTTTGAGTTGGGAATGAATTGATTGATCAAAAGATGTGCTTCTACTTCCGCTTTAGAAATTGTGGTCATTGCAATGACTATATCAGTGTTATTCAGCACTTCTGTATTCTGCATATGGTAACAGTTTGTTATAACATTTCCTTACTGAGCTGATATATTCTTGTCTAATGTATTATGAAATTGTTTAAAAACCATTGGCTGTGGGTTTCTTGCATTGTTGCTGGGAACTTTGCCGTAGAAGATTGTAAATTGGTTAATAAGCTGCTTTATGAGAAGGTAGACCGTGTTATAACAACATGAGGGTTACCTGGCTAAGCTGGGAAGATTACATAGTAAATAGAAATGCCATAGGTTTTCTTGAGTTTAGCAGTGGATTAATATCTTCAACCTGAATTTGCACTGATTGATTGCTAGTTAAAGTTGGCACCTATTTACAGAGGTACTACCATTGGCATTTAGGATTAGATTTTATCTCATAATGATTGTAATGGGGAATGTTATTTATCTAGCTGACCAGAAATGTGAGACGGAATTTTATTCATGCAGCTCTGTTTCTTAATCCTGAATATTTGCATCTCATTATCTGAGATCCTTGTCAGGGAGTCAATTTCTACTTCGGCTAATTCTAGACTGGTTGAGGAGAGCATAAAATTGGTCTATGGAAAAGATACAGATGTCATAGGAGAAGGAAGATTAGCTGGTATTCAAACTCTCTCGGGAACTGGTGCTTGTCGCCTCTTTGCAGAGTTCCAAAGGCGCTTCTATCCGAGATCAAAAGTTTATTTTCCTGATCCAACTTGGTCGAAGTGAGGGTGGTTTATGACTTTTAAACTCGTCTGTGCATTCTTGATACAACTGAATATTGGCTTTTTCATTATCATGAGTATTCATAATTGTTTTTTGACATTCAAAACAGCCACCATAACATTTGGAAGGATGCTGAAGTTCCTCAAGGCACCTTCTCTTACTACGACCCTAAGTCAAAGGGCCTGAATTTTCCAGCACTCATAGATGATATCAAGGTAAGAACTGTACCCTTTTGATGATAATAAAAATAACGTCCAATATACCCCCATGATAAAATGATTAAGTTACAAAGAGGTGCTCTATTGTACTGTCTCATAAATTTCCTTCCTTGACTGTAACTATCCGGACATTTTGTACAAGTGCAACTGCTATGCTGATTGTGTTTTTTCTACCAGTAGAATGCCCCAGACAGTTCCTTTTTCTTACTCCATCCTTGTGCTCATAATCCGACCGGCATTGATCCAACTGAGGAAGAGTGGAGAGAAATATCATATCACTTAAAGGTAATCATTACCTATGTACCATCATGGCTATATTCGAGAATTTGGTGATTCTTACACTGACTGTAAACATCAATTGTTGTCAGGTGAAGAATCATTTCCCATTCTTTGACATGGCTTATCAAGGTTTTTCAAGTGGCGATCTAGACAAGGATGCACGAGCAATCCGTACTTTTCTTCAAGATGGACATTTAATTGGTTGTGCTCAATCCTTTGCGAAGAACATGGGACTTTATGGACATCGAGTTGGTTGTCTCAGGTACAGATATATCTTGCACACTTAAGTGGGGTTTTCTCCTGCAGTGCTTCAGGAATAAAAATGACGGATGGGATCATTGAAAGAGACCTTTCGTGGCCCAGCAAGTCCCTGCAAAGTTACAAGGCAGGGAGAGTTTAGGGAAGAGCAGAACATTAGTTAAGAGAATTATAAGAAGACTATTGTGCTTATAACAACTAAAATATATTTTAAAAATAATCCTCCTGCAATGCACATACACCTGCTATTCTAATGGTTGGATGTGGTGATGCAGATAGGCAACATCTAGCCATTGTTACAGTGCTAATCTACACAGTTCTTCATCTTTCTTTTCCTCTTTAACTTTTTCAGCATTCTTTGCACCGACACAATGCAAGCACTTGCAGTAAAAAGCCAACTGCAGCAGATTGCACGGGCAATGTATGGGAGCCCTCCTATTCATGGTGTATTGCTGGTCTCAACAATCTTAGGAGATCCAGACACTAAGGCACTTTGGGTCGAGGAGTTGAGGGTAGCTTCCTATTCTTCTTCCACAATTGTTTCTCATTCATCAGTTTTCCCATTTCATTTTGTTGTCATATTGTTAGACGAGCTGTTCTGAAGTCTCTTATCATGGCCTGTATTTTTTAAGGCAATGGTAAATCGCATTTGTAAAATGCGGGAAGCTCTACGGGAAAGCCTCGAGAAATTGGGATCTCCTCTCAATTGGGAACATATAACGAACCAGGTTGGCATGTTTTGCTTTTCTGGCTTAACTCCTCAACAGATAGAGCAGCTACAGAGGGAGTTCCACATATACATGACTGCTGATGGCCGCATCAGGTAGTTACTTTGCTCTAGTCTGGATTTGAGATTACCACCTCCTAATAACTCAGGAGTGCTTGTTACCTTATCTCGTTTATAAAGAATTCATTTATTTGTCCCCCCAGAAGAGGAATTCTTCACTGAGTCAGTTCATGTAGCACTTCTACATTTCCTGAAAGATCTGTCTTTAAGATTTCTTTGTTCATCTGCCTTCACAAATGGCAGAGTAAGTTGAAAATTGTCTTTCATTGACCAAAAGAGAGTTCTCTTTTTGTGGCTATATCCGTCTGCATCTCATCAGCAGAGCACAGCTTTCCTGAAATGAATCGCTGTTGGCATATAAATGGCTTCAGCTGCAATCTGCATACCTGCTGATTGACTGGCTTCACCTTTTCACAGTTCTTTATTACATGAATTGTTGTGTTTCTCGCATTTGTTTGATGAGTTATGTTGGACCCTGTTTGAACAGCATGGCGGGAGTTACAATGAGCAACATGGACTATTTGGCAAATGCAATACACGAAGTCACCAAATCCGGCCAAGAATCTTAGGCTTTTATCAGACGTCAGGCTTTTAGCTGCTTATCCTTGCTACTGCCTGATGATGTTGGACATCATAGTTTTCTTCAATGCACATTGTTGTAGAATTATATAGGAATTCTACTCTGTAGCACGCTGTACTTAAGATGAACAGTGGCACTTCTCGGTGCTTTATTTGTGTATAGGCTCGTATGATATAAACCTGTAAGCTGTAATCATCTTTTCTATGGACGATATCATTGATTGTGATCAATCACTTGAATTATGCATTGAATAGCATTGCATCAATCTGAGGTCAGTGTGAAGTTTGGCACAGCGAGATAACTCAGTGTCGACTCCGAGTCTCGGGTTGGAGACATGGAAGAGCCGACGTAATTAATTGACAGAATTGCACCTGTTTAACTTTGGTCCCCAAAACGGAAACATCAAACCAGTCCTTTTCTTCTCCCGTCAGCATCAATTTCACCTTACTATTCGCAATTCAAGTTTAGTTTCTGTCATTTTCCATCTATCGAGCCAACAGCTTGATTTCATGGCTTATATACACCTCTTCTTTTTCCCCATAATGGATTATATCTATGACAGCATCTCCAGATATATGTTATTTGAGTCTCTCTCTTCAGGTTCTGGTTTGTCCGTGTTTGCAGAAGACACGTAATAATTAATTGAGACGGCTAGCTGAGATAAGCTTAATCAATAAAAAAAGAAAAAGAAAACAGGATTTCGTGAATATAAAAGCTTATGACGAGACTAGTCCTTGTAGCTTTCTAACATGGAACCGCCCTTAATTTCTTTTTAACATCATTTTTTTGTCTATTTTCAATGGGCAAGTAGAATATGTACAAAACACTACAAGGTATCTATTTTCTATTTAAGCGGGAATATCCACTGATAAATTCTTGTTGATCCTGTAATTTCATCTTGTCAACTCGGTACATCGACTTTATTTTGCCGGATCTCGCGTCGAATATACATGATTGTAGACTTTCAATCATGTTGACGCATGCATACATAATCCAGCAACCCAACTAAAGATGTTTGCCCATTCAACTGAATTTTACGGCAAGATTGACCATTCGGGCTACATCCGGAGTTATTCATAATCCATACAAGAACTTCAATTGTCTGTACAGAGTCCATGAAAAAAAAAAAGATCAGCTTTGAGGAATCCAGGTTTAGATTCAGATCAAGAGCTACGTAGCCAGGTTGGTGATACCTTCGAAATTAGAAAAATTGAGACAAATTACGATTTAGAGAATGTCCGAAGGAGTCAGTGCTCAAAAGGGTGGTGGGTGGAGATTATAGCAAAATTTGCCAAGTTAATGAGGAACAGCAAATCTGTTGCCCTCTGCTGCACCAAACTGGGACTTGCAGCAGCATCCCAATCAGGAGAGGACAGATCAGATATTGGAGTTTGGTGACACATCCACCAGTATTGTACTTTATGCTCCTGAACAGGGAAAGAAATATCAAAATCCTAAGCATTCAACTATTGGAGGTACCTGTCCCAAGCCCTCTATTCCTCCTACAGAATACTCTGTTCGACAGGTCCCGATGACACCATCTACTTCCAAAAAGCTAAAGACTACAAGACTATCTACCAGAACAGCAGCAGCCAAGAAACTCAAGCGATATTCACCGTATGATTCACGCAGCACAACGACAGATGTCATAGAAGACCGCACTCTTATGGAGACACCTATTCTATTGGCTACTTAGGCAGGAGGATGGGCGATGGCGGCTAGCCCTCAATAGCCGCCTTTGAACAAATGAAGCTCATATGTTGGAACTGTCAGGGTTTAGGCTCCTCCCTGACAGTTCGAGCCCTTAAGGCCCTTGTGGCCAAAGAAAAGCCTGACTTGTTATTTTTGATGGAGACAAAGAATCAAGAGGAGGTGATTACTCGACTACAACGACGTCTGAAATTTCGTAATTCACATATTCTAAACCCTGTTGGTATGGCTGGAGGGTTGGTTTTACTATGGCATGAGTATTTTATGGTTGGCATGATTCAAGCTAATCAAGAGCTGTTTGACATGACTTGTGTGGACTCCCGGTGTCACCTTTCTATGCGACTGACCTGTGTTCATGCACCTGTTGCGTATCCCCCTCGCCAAATCTTTTGGACAGCACTTCAGCAGATAGCATGCACCAACACTTTACCTTGGCTCTGTATAGGTGACTTTAATGAGATCCTGTATGTTTGGGAGAGTCAGCAAAAGACCACCTAACACCTACAAGATGTCTTCTTTTAGACAAGTCGTCCAAGAATATGCTTTGATGGATATGGCAACTAAAGGATGTGCGTTTACTTGGTCGAATAATCGGGAAGGAGCTGATTTAGTCAAAGAAAGGTTGGACTAAGCCTTCTGTACATCTGAATGGCGTCTTGCATTCCCCGAAGTTGAAGTGTTTGCACTACCAATAGTGGGTTCTGACCATACTCCTATCCTGCTAAATACTGATGGCAGCAAAAGACGGCGAGGTAAGTATTTTACTTTTGAAGCTTTTTGGTTACAGGATAAGGAATGCAGTGAAATTATTCAAGACTCATGGAATTCAGGACATGGACGACATTACAATCTGTCACAAAGACTCAAACTAGTTTCAAATGCCCTAACTACCTAGAGTCACCAGAAATTTTCCATAGCCCAAAACCAAATAGCACTTTTACATCAGCAGCTTCAAGATTACATTAACCTACCTCACACACGATATGATAAATAGTCCATCAACAATATCAAAGCAGAAATAAACAGGTTATGGCAGCAAGTGGAACAATTCTGGGCAATGCGATCCCGCATTAGTTGGCTTAAGTTGGGGGATAATAATACAAAATTTTTTCATGCCACAGCTATACAACGAAGACAATGCAATAGAATTTGTATGTTGAAGGACGCAGATCATAGATGGATTCGAGATGACAACTCTCTAAAGAATATGACCACATAGTACTTCACCAACCTTTACCAAACTGTCGGTCAACGAGACTATCAGCCCGTCATTAACCAATGCCCGATAGTGGTTTCCCCAGAAATGAATGATCAGTTGGTGGCTGAGATTACCTAGGATGAGATCCGGAGTGCCGTTTTCTAGCTAGGGTCTACTAAAGCTCCAAGACCCAACAATATGAATGGCTTATTTTATCAATCACATTGGAATACTTTGGGGCCTGATCTTTTTATGTTAATTCAGCAGTTCTTTAGAACAAGGATTATGCCTATTGATCTGAATAAAACCTTTATCACCTTAATTCCAAAAGTTCCTCACCCAGAAAACCTAGACTAGTTCCAACTTATTAGTCTTTGTAATTATGCCTATAAGATTATCTCCAAAGTGTTAGCCAATCGACTAAAACCCTGGCTTCCATCATTAATTTCCAATGAGCAGAGCGCCTTTGTAAGTGGCCGTCAAATCTAGGACAACATATATATAGTGCAGGAGGTGCTTCATCAACTACGCACTCGAAAACGGGCAAAAACTTTTCAGGCGGTTTTGAAAATGGACATGAGAAAAGCCTACGACTGAGTGGAGTGGGATTTTCTCGAGTCTTATCTCCTAAAGTTGGGTTTTCACACCACTTGGGTACGATGGATCATGCAGTGTATTACAATGGTATCGTACAATATTAAATTCAATGGGGAACAATTAAACTATTTTCATCCAACTAGAGGAATCAGACAAGGTGACCCATTTTCTCCATATCTTTTTATCCTCATGGCAAATGTTTTATCAAATCTCATGCACCAAGCGATTCATATGGGCCATATCAAAGGTATTTAGATTAACAGGTGGTGTCCTATATTATCTCATTTATTCTTCACTAATGATGCCATCTTTTTCCTAGATGCAAAGCTTCAGGAATGCCTCAATCTGGCCAACTTATTGAATCAATATTGCATAACTACGGGACAGGAGATTAATCAGAATAAATCTGGAATTTATTTTTCCAAGTTTTGTCCTTATGCCTTATAGGAAAATTTGGCGAATGCTTTGAGAGTCCCGGTGTTAGTTAAAACAGGAAAATACTTGGGAATTCCTTCTGATTGGGGACGTTCAAGGAAGGAGGTATTTGCTTGGATTATTGAGAGAGTGAATAGAAAACTGGATGGATGGAAAGAACACTTTATATCTAAGGGGGGCAAGGAAATACTTATTAAATCTATTGTTCAGGCAATGCCCCAGTATGCTATGACAATATTTAAACTTCTTGCTTCAATTTGTATTTCCATTGAAAAAAAGATCACTCGTTTCTGGTGGCAAAATGAAGCGGCTAAATTAGGAGTCCATTGGAAAAGATGGGATGTGCTTAAAATGAGCAAGAATCAAGGTGGTCTCGGCTTCAGAGATCTCATGAACTTCAACAATGCACTGCTCGGAAAACAGGCTTGGTGGCTACTTCAAAATCCTACGGCACTATGGAGTAAATTATTTAAAGGTATCTACTTCCATTCCCGAGATTTTTTACATGCTGATAAAGGGGCCAGACCATCTTGGGGTTGGCAGAGTCTTTTACTAGGTCAGAATTCAATTCTTCCTAAACTTCACTGGTCAGTAGGTGATGGAACTAGGATTAACATACGAGAAGATCGGTGGCTGCCACAAGGTATTTTGGGTGGCCCAGCAAATTGTGACAAACCGGTTACGGTAGCCGAACTTATTGATAGGCAAACCAGTGCCTAGAATATCCCAATACTTAATGACTTTTATGACAACACTACAGTTAAGGAAATCCTCACCATCCCGATCAGTCCTTCTCATATAGAGGATAAACTGATATGGATGGCAACCACTCACGGCACCTATACCGTTAAGAGTGGTTATCAATCCATCCGGCCAATAGCAACCAGCAGCAATCAGGTTGAAGACTCGCATAACTATCAGCTTCCAAGAGCTTTATGGCAACTATTATGGAAGCTAAGCATTGTGCCCAAGATCAAATATTTTCTATGGAGTCTCTTCCACAATGTTCTACCTACAAGAGCTAATCTATTTCATAGGAACATCAACTCTGACCCTTATTGCGTGATCTGCCACCATAGTGAACCTGAATCAGTAGATCATCTATTTCTGCGTTGTCCTTGGATTATTGCCATTTGGTCAGACCCCAGGCTTAACTTACCCATTTAGACGCAGCATACACAGAGCATAAATGAATGGATCTCAACTATGTTTGTGCGAAATCAAAGCGTACCTGCTCAGAACACCATCGCCTACGTCCTATGGCACATTTGGAAATCCAAGAACAACTTCATCTTTCGTCGCCAACAAGTGGATGCATCTCAGGTGATTGACAGTGCTATCGCCAATGCTCGGTCTGCTCTCTACTCTTATCGCAGCCCTACAGCAATCGGCCAACAACAAATCAACACAGACAAGTTATGGCGTCCTCCAGATTAGGGCATTTTAAAGGTAAATATCGATGGGGCTTTTCAGCCACATATCCACACAGGATCTATGGCAAGCATTCTCCGAGATCACAATGGCAAAATGATAGATGGACTTACCACAACCTTTCTCACTTCGTCGGCTCTACAATCGGAGTTTATGGCACTTTTGATCACTCTTTGCCATTTGAATCGCCTTGGCAGACACCGCGATCCACTGATCATTGAATCGGATAGTTCAATACTGGTTGAATCCATCAACACTGATGCCCAGCTGCCATGGGAGGTTCGGGCGATCTTCAATGAAGCCATCCATCTCCTTCGTGCATTTTCAGACGTTAGGGTTTGCCACTGTCGAAGGGAGGCGAATGCAGTGGCGGAGTGGGCCGCCAAAAGCCATACGAACAAGGCCCTCTTGGAGATTTGGCCCATCCCAACTTCTCCCATTTTGTTAGACCTGTTAATAGCCGATGTGTTAGCTGCTCATTGTAATCCTTTGGTGCGTTGAATGAAATGTTCTTTTCTGACCAAAAAAAAAAGTTCCAATATGAGTAGCAAGATGAATAACTTGACTCATGTGAATTAGAATTTACAGCCTAACTTGAGGATTTTCAGTCTGGTATGAGCGAAGGGAAGAGAAAAATCTCTAAATAAGAAAGGCAGGGCCCAATTATTTGAACGCTCGGTATATGAAAGAATCTAGCTTGGCGTTGATTTGGCACACTTGTTTAAATACTCTCTGGCAGTCTTTCATATGATTTAGTACACAAAATCGATAGTTTTTGTAGAATTATTTTTCTTTCTAGGAGATGCTACGAAAGAATTTACAATGTCAACCAACAGAATATCGTCCGGCGATATGAGGTAGGTGGATTTGGAATTAAATAACTAAACTTTTCAATAGTTACATTCTCTGAGAACTTAATTATATGTGATGGTTTTATTAGTGATGGGCTTAAGGCCCGTCCGCCCATGTTGGGCCTAAAAGCCCGGCCCATAAGCTTAGGGCCCATGGATGAAGGAATATGATGAAGGGACACGTTTCTTTTTGGAGGGGACGTATATAAAGGGAAATAAAGAGGGAGGAACGCACCTTTTGGCATAATAGCGTTCTTCCTCCCTCTCTCCCTCAAAGACACTCCAAAAGAAGGAATTGTGCGCAAGAGGCGACACCCATCTTCCCTCCAAGGCAAATTGACGTCATCGGATCGAACATGATTAGTTTCTCTTCCTCATATCGGCGTCGGTGTCTAATTTGTGGCTAACAAGGTACGCTCGAATCCATGGTGTGCTTTACGATCGGTGATACGTGATTTTTCCCTGGCTTGTCTTCCGCATTCGTTTTAGGGATTCGATTTAGTGTCGAATTCGGTTTTCGGGGATCTGTTATTCCCAACATTGGTATCAGAGCCCTAGTTCACGTTTTTCCCGACATGTTTGATGTTTTTTGATTGATTTTTCGCGAAAGTAATTCGGCCGTACGGATCGGGGCGAGAAATCCCGACACCCGAGCGCTGTTCGCCCATTTTTCCGAGTTTTCGTAAGTCGAAATCGAATTCTGATGGCATAGGGAGAAAGGGGTCGTCGAGACGAGTTCGGCAATATGCCGCACGTCGCCGGGAGACGCCGCACGCGCCCACACGCGCGGCCAGAAGCCGCTGCGCGTGGGCGTGACGCGCCAGGAAGTGTTGGTTCGCCCAGCGCGTGAGGCACACGCGCCGGTCGGCGACCCGACGTGTGCGCGCCGCCGGCCGGTGAACCGGCACGCGCCGGTTCGACGAACCGACGCGTGCTGACGTCAGCATGACGTCACCCAACGGTCGGTAACCGCTGGGTTGACGTCATCGATGACGTCAGCACCAACGTCAGTTGGTCGGGCGGTCACCGGCCGGCAACCCAACCGGCGACCCGACCCGCGGACGCCTGGCACGCGCGCGGCTCGTGCCGGCCGACGTCGCGTGACGTCGCCCGCGCACGCGCGGGCACGTGCGGTCGGTTCGTCCGACCCGACCGCCCGACCGGCCCATCCCATCCGACCGGTCCGACGACCGACGACCTGACCGTTGACCGTTGACCGTCGATCGACGACCTAACTGTTGACCGTTGACCGTTGACCCAAAAAAAAAAAAGGATTTGTTTCTTCTTTTTTTTTTTTTTTTTTTTCAATTAAGTTTATGTGGATTATAAGTAATCCCTAATTTGTTCTGCATGTGTTGCAGGAACAATGCCTCCCCTTCAGTTACGGACGCCTATTCGCGTAATTACCGATAAACAAAAGGAAATGCTTTCTGAGTTGATAGCTGACCTGACTGATTATCGATGGGAGGGTGGTGACTTAATTGATCATGTTCTTGAAGTCAACGGGAAGATACAAAAGGTCATATGGAATGGTCGTCCCATGCCATAGTCTGAGATGGTGCGTTTTTTTCATTAACACTCTTCCACCTGAATGGCAAGATGTGTTGAATCGCATTTGGGATGTCAACGACGCTGCTTCATATAAGAAAATTGTGATGGATTTTGTAAAAGAATATTACTGCATTATTACAAGGGAAAAGATCAAGAAATTGAACAAAAAAGGATCTTTCCCTGTTCACTTTATGAAGTTGTGTTAGTTGTTTTTGGCTGGTCTTTATTTAGTGTGCTTAGTGGACATCTTATGTAATGTTTACTACCTGATTGTTGTTGATGTAGCAACCTATATGTTCGTTGTATTATGTGAAAACATTATTATTATATTGTATGTCAATTATCTATTACTTTCTGTTATTGCTGGTTGCTGTGGGTAGTTAGCTGTGGGTAGTTATAGAAGTTTTTGTAGCTTCACAGAATTGATTTTGCATATGACAATCATATTAATGATAGTTTTAAGTTAGGATTTTTGGAGGATGATTGGAAACGTAGTGACCTTTTGATTCTAAAACCTTACTTGAAATTACTCATTAATATGATGGGTTTGTGCAAAAGGGATGCATAAATGATAGGCATTAATATTTCGTGCATATATGTCTGATATGTTCAGATTGATGGATTCAGCAACTAAGAACATAATTGCTGATTTGAATAAAGAGGACAAATTGAACGGCGAGAATAGTGAAATATTGAATATGAGAATTCAATATGTGCTGGAAAAGCAAAAAGCATTAAAAGCTCTTGACCATGTTATGGAAGATCTTGAGGATGCTTGTGCGCCACCTTGAGATAGGCGATCATCGCCTCAAGGCATTTGAGCAGGATACGAGATATTTACTTGTATTGCTTTAAGCTCAGAAGGGGCTTCAAGCTCTAAGCGCAAGCGCATTGATTCGTTCAATATGTGGGATAGCAAGGGATCAAGTCATTCCTGCAAGAAACCAAGAATTAACCAACAAAAAGGAGGAAAACATCCTCATGTGAATAGAGGAAAACGTCTTCATGTGAAGAATATCTCAAGGGTGAAATGTTACAACTGTGACCAAAGGGGTTACTATGCCCGCGATTGTCGCGATCCAAAGAACGTACACACCCTTTGTACTATTGGGAACTTTGCATATGTGTCAAGTTCTATATTCTTGACTGAATTTAATCATCTGTGGACTATAGATTCAGGAGCGACAGACCATATAGCGAAGGATAGAGAATCCTTCGTAGAATTTCGACGAGTTCCGATTAGAACTAAGTGGATCTATGTGGGAAACAACTCCGAGCTGAAGTAAAAGGAATTGGCACATGCCAACCGAACATGCGTGGTGGGCGCACTTTATTCCTACATGATGTGTTGTATGCTCCGGAGATTCGTCGAAATTTAGTGTCTGTTTTAGTGTTGGTTAAGTTTGGTTTTAATGTGAACTTCCATAAAAGAGGTGTGGATTTGTATTTGGATACAAACTACTATGATTGTGGTTATTTTCTAGATGGTTTCATTGTATTAGATATTGACTATGTTAATGCAAATGTTTGTTATTCCCTTCTCACGTCTCCTAATTCATATGATAATGATGTGAATGTGTGGCATGCTAGACTTGGTCATATTGGCCAACAACGTATGAATAGACTAGCCAAAGAGGGCTTGTTAGGCAATATTGAAAAAGTCGATTTGCCCATATGTGAGCATTGCCTGGTAGGGAAAACGACAAGGAAACCATTTGGAAAAGGTAAAAGAGCTGAATTTCCTCTGCATTTAATCCATTATGATGTCTGTGGTCCAATGAATGTGAGAGGAAGGCATGGGGCTGTTTATTTCATCACTTTTATATATGATTATACTCGATTTGGATATTTCTATTTGATTTCTCATAAATCTGAAGCAATAACTTATTTCAAAAGGTTTATGAACCTGGTAGAGAATCAATTAGACAAGAAAATAAAAGCATTGAGATCCGATCGAGGTCGAGAATATTTATCTGATGAGTTCAGAAAATTATGTGATGAAAAAGGAATAGAAAGACAGTTGTCTATTCCATATACTCCTCAACAAAATGGTGTTGCGGAGAGAAGAAACAAAACCCTACTGGAAATGGTTAGGTCCATGATGGCGCATGCTAATTTACCTATTACCTTTTGGAGTGATGTGTTGTTAACTGCTGCCTATATACTTAACCGTGTGCCTTTCAAATCAGTTACTTCCACTCCATATGAGTTATGGACAGGTAGAAAACCGGACTTAAGTTTTCTTAAGCCATGGGGTTGTGCTGCCTATACACATGAGTCCTCTCACAAGTTTGGGAAATTGGGTCCCAGAGGAAAGAAGAGTATTTTCATAAGATACTCGGAACACTCAAAAGGGTATGTGTTCATAGGTGAGCAGGAAAGTGGGAGTATAACTGAATTTGAATCACGGGATGTCACATTCTTAGAGGATGAATTTCCTAAGAAGGGCGAAATAGGGGAAGATTACTCCCTATTTGAAACCTTGGATCAAGATAATGATCTTAGTGGAGTTCGTCCAAGTGGGAGTAATATGAGAAGTGATGAATTTAATTTAACTCATTCTCAATTGCAACCACATAATGAGACGACATCATCATTATCTAATCCAAGTGGGAGCATAATGGGGAATGATGTGCAAAGTGTACAATCTCCCATACGGCGAACAAGTCGCCAAAGTATTCCCCGTCGACGTTTTGACATTGAAGGGGAAACTTTTATGGTTGCTCCACAAGATGAGGATGAGCCAAGAAATATTAATGAGGCTTTGAATTGCCCTCGTAAGGAAAAATGGATTCATGCAATGGAAGAGGAAATGGAGTCAATGAAATCAGAACCAAGTCTGGGAACTGGTTGATCTTCCAAAAGGATGTAGAGCTATTGGGAACAAGTGGGTTCTCAAAATAAAGCGAAAGGCTGATGGCTCGATAGAAAGGCATAAGGCTCGCCTTGTGGCGAAGGGGTATAATCAACGGGAAGGAATTGATTATGAAGATACGTTTTCTCCGTAGTGAGATTTACCTCGATTCGCATTATTCGGCAATAGTAGCTAGTATGGATCTTGAGTTACATCGATGGATGTAAAGACTGCTTTCCTCAATGGAGAATTAGAGGAAGAAATATACATGGAACAACCCGCTGGTTTCATAGTGAAAGGCCAAGAAGAAAAAGTATGTCGACTTTTGAGATCGATATACGGCCTTAAGCGATCATCGAGACAATGGTATATACGTTTTCATAATGCCATAATGGCATATGGTTTTACAATGATTGATGAGGATCATTGTGTATATATCAAAAGATCCAAGGATCAATTTGTGATCATATCATTATATGTTGATGATATACGATTGCCGGAAGCAATATGGAGTTTGTTAATACTTGTCAAGAGTTGGTTGTCTTCCAACTTTGAGATGAAGGATATGGGTGAGGCTGCATACATTCTTGGAGTTAAGATTTCAAGAGATCGTTCGAAGAGATCGTTGTCTCTTTCGCAAGAAACATATATAAATAAAGTTCTTGAACGATTTTGTATGCAAGATTGTAAACCCATAGACACTCCTATTGCAAAAGGTGAAGGATTGAGCCATAGATCGTGTCCAGGACTCCACAAGAGAAGGAACAAATCAAACATGTTCCTTATGCTAGTGCTGTTGGGAGCTTGATGTACGCTATGATGTGTACAAGACCTGACATATGTTTTGCAGTTGGAATGGTGAGTAGATACCAATTCAATCCAGGTCAAGCACATTGGAAAGCCGTTAAGAGAATACTGAGGTATCTAAAGGGAATGCTGATTATACGCTGAGTTATCAAAGAAAGGATCTACGACTCGAAGGCTATTATGAAACTGATTAGGGAGGAGATTTAGACGAAAGGAAATCTACCTCTAGGTTTGTTTTCTTATTGAATAATGGCACCATATGTTGGAGTAGTAAGAAACAAACGTGTATAGCCTTGTCCACAATGGAAGCTGAGTTCGTGGCATTATCGCGGTAATACAAGAAGGAGTTTGGCTTAAGAGATTTTGGATCATTTAGGTGTTATTGAGAAAGCTGCAAATCCATTATTAGTTAATTGTGATAGCCAAGCAGCTATAGCGTACACCAAAGATCCAAAATATCATGGCAAGACCAAACATATAGATACCAAGTATAACTTTGTCAAGGATATGGTTGCACGAAAGGATGTGAACTTACAGTACATATCTATGCATAGAATGGTAGCAGATCCTATGACAAAGCCAATACCTAGAGATGTGTTTTGTGGTCATGTAAAATCTCTAGGATTGCGTAGAGTCTGATGTATTGGATTGTAATTTCCCTGAGTTGTTCACATTTATGAACTAGTGTTGTTTCATTATTAATGCCTATGAATCTTTGTTTAATCTTTATGCATCTTAATGCTTAGTGCATTACATTAAGTTGAGAAAGTATGTCGGACAGATAAGAGATTAGCCCACTCACACGGGTAATCGCCTCTATTTACTATGTGATAAATAGAGATGAGACGGTTTTTAAGCTTATTATCTAGGTGATAATCGAGAGCTCAAGCTTAAAATAAATATGTCGCCTCAACTGAGTGTTAAGATGAGGACATGATATGTACTATGTCCGAAAGTAAAATACCCCACATATTTTACTTTATCTGTCTAAGATGCCAGATGTGAGTTCTCGATGAATTTTGTGAATGAGTAGATACGTAAACTCAAGTTAGACATTGGGTATGTCGAACTATCATCTGTACGGTATTGATGGTGTAGACATACGCTCCATGGGAAATGAGTTAATACCGTAATACGTATTCCATACTACGTATGCATGAGACGACCAATAAGAGTGGCAAAAGTTTGATCTCAACTTTTATGCCGTATGAGACTCTTGAGGAAAAGAGTTCCTCAATTTAGTGCCCTCATGACTTTTACTTATTCTCAAGATTTCTATTTAGTGTTTGCTATCTTAGAATGTTACCAATGGTCATGAGTTGATTCGATCTAATGGGACATTTCTAGAAAAGCAAGTTGAACTGAAGTTGAGAGTTTGAAGGAAAGAGGAAGATCGATTTTGGAGAATCACATTGTAGTTTTGTATTCACTGGTCGACCAATTATGACTGTCTTTGGGATAAATATAATTGTGAATACAATATATATATATATATATATATATATATATCATTGTTTAAAAGAGATCAAGAGAGATATAAATGTGATCGATCGATCTAGGGTACTGCATACAAAATCTACTCAGAGTGTGACGCCTAATATGAGCTGCTATATATTCCTAACAGATGTATAGCAACGAGCTCTCAAAGTATGCTTTGGTCGCACGGATTATTCACCGGTATGAATGTTGAAGAGAGGTAAAGAGAATCCTGTTCGGCCCACCATGTGCGAGTGGGAGATGATGGTTTTATTAGTGATGGGCTTAAGGCCCGTCCGCCCATGTTGGGCCTAAAACCCGGCCCATAAGCTTAGGGCCCATGGATGAAGGAATATGATGAAGGGACACGTTTCTTTTTGGAGGGGACGTATATAAAGGGAAATAAAGAGGGAGGAACGCACCTTTTGGCATATTAACGTTCTTCCTCCCTCTCTCCCTCAAAGACACTCCAAAAGAAGGAATTGTGCCCAAGAGGCGACACCCATCTTCCCTCCAAGGCAAATTGACGTCATCGGATCGAACATGATTAGTTTCTCTTCCTCATATCGGCGTCGGTGTCTAATCTGTGGCTAACAAGGTACGCTCGAATCCGTGGTGTGCTTTACGATCGGTGATACGTGATTTTTCCCGGGCTTGTCTTCCGCATTCGTTTTAGGGATTTGATTTAGTGTCGAATCCGGTTTTCGGGGATCTGTTATTCCCAACAATATGAAAATTAGTCTAGAGCTAAGTCAAGATGTTTGGCACAACAGTGCAATTACGTTGTGGTCTTCTTGTCCATTGATAGAAGTGATCACGGTAGTTCTCATTAATTTATTCAAGCTACATTAAAATTGACTCATAAAATTGATAACTAAGAGACGTGATGGACTCTCTTTGTGAGAATTTATTTATTCAAGCTACATTAAAATTGACTCATATAATTGTTGGTCCATTCACTTGAACAGAGAGAATTATACATGTTTGTGGGTATGAACTGAGTTGACTGTTTGAAATTGTTAGTATTGCAAAATATAACAAAGATATATCATCCCAATCTTCCACGAATTTCTTTTTTTTTTATGTATATGACCTTCTCACCTCTCCGGTTCCACAGGGGTCGGCAAACTTTCTCTAAGGTCAACGGGAGTAAGCAAAGGCGGCGGACCCTCTCTTAGATTTGGGTGAGGAATCAAACCTCCCGCCTATCACTCGGGGGCGGCATCACCAATTGCCACAACAATGAGCATCGGCTGCACTCAACTCGATCTGAGCGAGGCCTCATAGCCTATGCCTATGGTTGGAGAGGACCATTCTCCTAGATTTGGGCAAGGAATCAAAGCCTCTCACCTATCGCTCAATGGCGGCATCATCACTTGCCATTGCCATGGAGAAAATTACAAAAAGGTTTTAAACCTATTATAATTATGCCAATCGGTCATGACCATCTTAACTGTACCAATTAAGTCCTAAATATTTTCACATTTTACCAATTGAGTTTATCTGCCCAATTTTTAAGGAAAAAATGTTGCATTTCTTAAGTGTGCTTAATTTTTTAATTTACCAACCAAAAAAGTGTTGTGTTGGATTCCTTATTATAACCTGTGTGTCATAAAAGGCAAAAATGACAAGGAGTTTATTGGGGAACCTAAGGATGAATTACTTAAATTTGAGTGATTTTACATTTTAGGGGCAGTATATGCAGCTTCTCCTTATCAAGCACAAAGTCTTGAGAACAGGTCTTATTCTTGGCATGCCTAAGCTAACTTAGAAACATTATTTCGCACCCCATTCGGTCCGCACAAAATGAATGAAAAAAAAAAAACTGTTGACTTTATTATTTGGATTTACTAATTAAAAGCCAACCTGTCACCAATTTTCTACCTAAGTTTTAGTAGAATATAAATAAATTCGACTAAAGTCATGTGGTAATGGACTGTTTTCACAATGGATCGAATCATTCCAAAAATGTTCAATGTCTCATTCTATTTAATTATCATCAGCAGCTCCCTCGTTGCTAATGGCTTTTTGACAGGTCAACTATTCTGGGCGGATTTCACATACGACAGCCCGACACCACCCTGTTTTGATTAATAAATAATTAATCACCGGCACGGCTTCAACAATCTCGTGGACGTCCTTTTACTCCAAGCTAGAAATTAAATATGTTCTTGCCCTAATTATTTTCCTCTTTTAAAATTTCACTCGTTTTCTTCTTCCACACAGCGTGCGTTGACCTTGAAAAACAGTTTGAAAAACTTTAAAAATTAAAGGCCGAAAGCACTGTAATTCTCCTATAAATGCCACACGCTGAAGTTCACGGAGAACCCAAACTAAGACACGACACACATTTGCGAGATCTTTCCCGTCTTTCTCTCTGTCCCATCTGATTGGTCCTTCAGTCATGGCTTCCAATACAGCCCTCAAAATCTGCTTCGTTTTCTTCGTTTGCATGATGGCATCGAGACCTGCCTTGGCGCAATTGTCTAACCAAAATTACTATGCTACAACTACAAGGTGCCCAGGAGCACTCGATACCATCAAATCTGCCGTGAAATCGGCAGTCGCCAAGGAGGCTCGCATGGGAGCATCCTTACCCGTCTTCACTTCCATGATTGCTTCGTCAATGCAAGTCTCATTTGCTTTCTCCCTCCGCTCTATGTTTCTGCGCTTCACGTCATTCTCATACTTTTGTCTCTAAATAAGCAATGCACTCTTGCTTATCATTTTCTTTATTTACTCTACCCTGTAGTTTAATTGCTCAAGCAAAGGGCTCTACATTGCTTCTTTTTTCTTGTGTTTATTAGAACACAAAAGACGCATGGGGAGAACAAGCCACTCAACTAGAAGATTCTCATTAGGGCTGTACATACTTTGTTTCTTTTCTCTCTTGCTTCTTTTTAAAATCTATACGCACATTTTTATAGAGTAGATGAGCGTTTTGCGACAATGAGGAAACAAAGATATGAAGCAAGTTTGCCCAGATTTAAAGGCAAGTTCATAATTGATGGATTTATAGGTTGGTAAGTGATGCATGCCTAAGTGGTGAAGTCTTAGAAAATATTTTCCTTATCGAACACAGGAAAATATTTTCCGAAACATTTTTAAGTTTTAGCCGAACACCAGAAAATATTATCATTTTCCTGGAAAATAACTTCTGGAAAAATATTTTCCGGAAAAGGCCCATTTTCCGCGAAATGAACGGACCCTGAATATTCATACTAAATCAATGTTGACATTTTTACCCTTTATTGGCCAATGTTATTACCTTAATATGGAGATAATGAGGAATATATCTCTAATTTTATGTTTTGGATGATAATTCTGGTCTTTGGTAAAACAGAGCTTCATATACAACCTCTTTAACCTTGATTTTATAAGATATTATCCCCACAATCAGTACTTTATTCGGGCGTGGCATTATAACGCAAGGGTTCCCATTTGTTAAGATATTTTATTCTTTAGTAGTTCAAACTTTTAAAATAAACAGTGTTTTGTTCGATTTTAAACTATCATCTGCAAATATATATATTACCAAATTCATAGTAAGGTTTGAGTAAGATTATCTAAACATCTTTCTTGTGTGTATCAGAAATAAAATATAAACACCATATGTTTCTTGTTATTTAAACTTTCAAATAGATAGATGTGCACTCATCCTGCCTCATTTATATAGGTCTAGAAAAGAAAATGAAATTCTTGGAATGAACACTTATTGTTTTTATTTTTAAGAGCTATGTGCGCATGAGTCTAAGGCACACAAATGAAGGTCTGAGAGGAAGTGGGTCTCGGAAAAGAGTACCTCTCTATGATGATGATACCTTGTACACATGGCCGACCACTTCATGCTGAAGATCCCCACATTGGTATATCCTCGGCTATTGTACCAAGAAGTCTTCTAATTACTTTTGCTTTTTTGGGTATTTTTTTTTTCTTTTCAATTGGTGATTCTTTAATGTGTTCTTTTTTTATACGAAAAATAATGTCATGGAAGTCAATCGGGAATTGCCCAGTTGGGCAATGTCTCAGTTGATGTCGCGGAAAGAAGTCTATGATTCACCGAAGTTGACTTTTTCTTTTGTTTGGGGTTCATCGGACATTGGAAAGGACAGAAGACAAGCTTTGTTCGACGTGCTTGACACGACTATGATTCAAAGTTTTACAGAAGAACCGCCCTTGATTAACTAAGCCGTCGCAGACCAAGCACGTTTTGTTTTGGTTACACTCGGTCATTATAAATTAATCATTAATGTGAAAAAGCACATCATATAATGATCATATTTCCGACATATTGATCAACAAAGTGATTGTACTTCATGACAAATCACGGTACATATTTTTCAGTGTTGAATTATCTCGATCCTGATCAATGACAGAAAAGCATGAGCTGGAAATCTGAAGACGGCTAAGCTACCTTCCTTCTTTTTCTAATTAAGAGAGGCAGATGCTCACTTATTTGAATGCTTAGGATATGAAGTTATCTCGTTCGGCATTGATTTAGCCCACTTATGGAAATACTCTCTTGCAGTTTTTCACATGATTTAGTATGCCAAATCGATAGTTTCTGTAGCATTATTTTTCTTTCTAAGAAATGCTATGAAAGAATTTAAGATGTTAGCTAAAAGAATAATGCCCAGAGATATGAGATAGGTGGATTTGGAATTAATTAACTAAACCTTTTAATATTTAAAATCTCTCGACAACTTAATTATGTGACGATTAGTCTGAAACTAAGTCAAGATGCTTTGCAACATGATTAAATACTTGTTTCTAGTGCGATGTTATGTCCCAATCACTATCTTTTTTTTATCACTTAGAGTAACTTTGAGAGACGCTCGGCATGTGGATCGTTGGTCCATTGACTTACGTATTGGTGGGTATGAATTGAGTCAATGTTTCGAAATGGTTATGTTGTAAAAGATAACATAGACGGATCACAACAATCTTATGTGATTTTCTTTTTGAGAAATGAGAAGTTAACGGCACCGTCACTCCTTGGAGAGTAATGGTGCTGCCTCCACCACTAGTTTTCTCAAGGAAACGATCCCTTGAGAGAACTGTGGATCCCATTTGGTGGGTCCCACCGAGTGGAATTCAATAAATAAATAAAAACAATAAATCAAATAAAAAATCTAGAAAAAGGTACTTCTTAGAAACATCATCAATACAAAATATCTTTACTTAAAATTTAGAAAGAAGGGTTTGAGCATCTTTATTATAAGACAAAATAAATGTTGGATATCTATTAATATTATTTCTATGATTAAACATTTTCACACTTGCAATCTTGAATGAAAATATTCATCAATGAACAAAATGAATACAATTGTCAAAATAGTTGAATATCCAATTTACATAACTTAAAGCATTAATAAATCCTGCTCGAGCAATTGCGGTCCAAGTTAACTCAATAATTGATATTATGATAATCTCGTGTCTAACTCTAAATAAATTTTATTTTAAAAATTTAAGTATATTGGATTTGTTTAATTAAATTTTTTTACCTCAATGCTTTTTTCTTTTATACAACCCCACTTTATTACCATGTTAGCCAACTTTCAAATTTTTCACTTATTCGGTATTTCTTAGAAATCTCATTAAATTATGTTAAAATGCATGTATGGGTTGCTAATTTGACTATTATTATATTTAGAATTAGTGAAAATGTTTTCGCGAGTACTATGCTGAACAATGAGTTTTATATTTAAGTAGTTATGCAAAGTATTAAATGGGCCAAACAGGAGTTTTTATTTTTTATGGAGAAAATAATTGTTATTCAATATATGAGAATTTTCTATCTTGATTTATTTTCCAAATTTTTTTTACCGGTTGCTATTCCCATTGAATGGGAATATATGGTCCAAAAAGCACCGTTATTCTTAGAGAATAACAGTGCCGTTCTCTTAGCAATACCCTTTTCTTTTTCTATGTATATGGGCTTCTTGCCCCTTCGATTAACCTTGAAGAGGCATCTTGCTCAAATCATTTGCAATTATTCTTGTGTAGTTGGCCACATCATCTCTAGTAGGTAATTAAAAATTAAAAAAACATCGCAAGATGACATCGATTATCTATTCTCATTCGTGTTTACTTAGTCTTCCACGTCTAAATAAAAAATAAAATAAAATATTGAGGTCGGGGTGAGCAAGGGTGAGCAAGTGAGGGTTGTGAACCCTCCCCTAGATCTAGATGAGGAATCGAATCCTCTCGCCTATCGCCCAGCAGTAGTGTCACCACTTGCCATTACCACAAGGGTTGGCCACACACGCCTCGATCTGAGTGAGGCCTCACAGTCTATACCTATGGTTAGGGAGGACCGTTGGCCTTCTTAACCTTTTTTTATTTTTTCTTTAACCTATTTAATAAATTCTAATCGGGGTTAGGGAAAAAAATGAAGTTTGGGATAAACGACATGGTTGGGCACTGATACACAACTTAGATAACATTAACAGTCACGTAAGAGAGGGAAATTAATAACTTAAGTCCCATCAGCATTTTTCTTAAATTAAATTAGACTGAGTAAGTAGAGGGACTTAATTACACAAATTCAAAAAAAAATTAAGACTTCATTGTACTATCCAAAAGTTTGTTTTAGGACTCGTTTTCACTTTTGTGACAAATCTTATAAGTTTTGATACACTTATCCCTCATTTTTAGGAAAAAAAGGTTGCATTGCTGAAATGTGCTTAATTTCTTAATTTACCAACCAAAAAAGTGTTGTGTTGGATTTACTAATTATAACTTGTCCCAGAAAAGGCAAAAATGACAAGGAGTTTAATGGGTAACCTAGGTATCACTTTAAATTTTGGTGATTTTACGTTTTAGGGTAATTGCATGCAACTTCACTTAATTAAGCAAAAAAACTCTAAAGAAAAGATCTTGTTCTTGGCATACCTAAACTAACCTTGGAACATTAATTATATCATCCCATGATTGGGTCCGCACAAAATGAATGAAAAGATAAATAAATAAATCGTTGACTTCATTATTAGATTTACTAAATTGAAAGCCAACCCGTCATCAACTTTCTACCTAAATTTTAGTATAATATAAATATATTCAAATAAAGTCACGGGTTAATGGACTATTTTCCCAATGGATCGAATCATTACAAAAATGATCAACCTGTCATTCTCATTAATGTTCATCAGCAGCTTCCTCGTTGCTAATGGCGTTTTCACTGGTCAACTATTCTGGCAAATTTCACATATGACAGCCCGGGGCTAACATGTTTTTGATTAAGATATGATTAGTCACCGGCACGGCTTCAACAATCTCAATGATGTCTTTTGCTTCAAGCTAGAAGGAACATACGTTCTTGCCCCAATTATTTTCTTTTAAAAAAAAGAAAAAAGAAAATTTCGCTCGTTTTCTTCTTCCACACAGCGTGTGTTGACCTCCAAAACCAATTTGAAAAACTTTAAGAATTAAGAGCCGAAAGTACTGTAATTCTCCTATAAATACTACATGCTGAAGTTCATGAAGAAGCCAAACCAAGACACGACACACGTTTGCAAGATCTCTCCCTTGTCTCTCTTTTCCATCTGATTAATCCTTTAGTCATGGCTTTCGATACAGCCCTGAAAATCTGCCTCCTTTTCGTTGTTTGTGTGATCACGTCGAGATCCGCCTCAGCACAGTTGTCTAACCAAGATTACTACGAGAAAGGGTGCCCGAAAGCACTCCAGACCATTAGATCTGCCGTGAAATCGGCAGTGGCCAATGAGTCTCGCATGGGTGCATCCTTGCTCCGTCTTCACTTCCATGATTGCTTCGTCAATGCAAGTGTCATTCGCTTTCTCACTCTGCTCTATGTTTTTCACTTCCACGTCCATTTTCATCGTTTTGTGCATGTGTTGCATGTTCTTTTATGTGCAAGCTTTTACTTCATTCCCGATCCATACATGGATTATTCCTTTATGTGTATTTTCGATTGATCATCCATGCCTGCTTCGCTAAAAACAATTTTCACGTCCGATGTTAGAAGAGTTTCAAAACAACATTGTTTTTTTTCCTTCATTTTTTTCCATTTTATTATCTTGCGTTGGTTATATAATTCCACGCAGGTCACATACATCAGTGAGTACAACACGTTTAGTAGAAAAGATGTGACCAACATTTTGGAAATTCGAATCTTTAAGGAATACTGCAACAACTGAGATACAAGGGCCAACGATTCCATTAAATTAAGAAGGAACAGACATTGAGCTGACCGTAGCACACCCCTGCCAACCTGGTGTCTCTAACTTCGTCTTTTCTTCCCCTTATCTTTTAAGGAAACGTCTCTCTTTTAACATTCCTTTCCGATTGTTCGTAAGGGGAAAAAACACTATTTTGTTGCCTCATAAATTCAATATTTAGATCATCCTTTCTGCTTCGTTAGATCTGTTGGAAAATAATCCAGAAAATACACACTATTTGTTGTAATCAGGATATAAAATTGGAGGTGAGGTACGGATATCCGAATCTCCTTAAGGCGATTAGTTCCTGCCAAAGGTGCTCTGCAGATTCACGAACTATGCCTCCCAAAATACAACACCTCGAACATGTTTGGATTAGCACTATGCAAACATGACTCAATCGAACTGTTCAATTAAACCACCACACTCAGAAAAAACAAAAGAGTAGGAAAGTATATCAAAGCCTTTTGGAATTGAGTTAGAAAAACCAAAACCAAAAACACTGTGTGATGAAGCTCTATTCTCATATCTATTTATAGAGCTTTTTAGTTCATGTACTAAAGAGATACATGAATTAAATAGACGCGTGTATCCACGAAGTTCGTGAATAAAGAGATACGTGAAACCAAGAGATTCATGAATCCAGAGATACATGAATTCAAGAGATTCATGAACTCAATAAATACATGAACTAAAAGATACATGAATCTAAGAAATTCATGAATTCAATAGATACGTGAACAAAAAAGATGAGGAAATACATGAATCCAAAAAAGATACGTGAATAGAAAAAACGTATCTTAATTTATTGGCTTTCGTTGATCCATTAACCATAATTATAATCATAATTACAACAATCCCCCACATTAATGGATCAACAAAACATTTTTGACTCGAAGGAATCTGAGCATGCCTGTTGAAATATACCGCATCAAGATAAGTAGCTTTCGCTTTGAACTTTCTTTAGTGAAAGCCTATCGGACTTACTTAACTAGTCGATGGACTAAGCCTTGAATCGCTAGTTGTTTGTGTAAGCCTAGACAATAAACCTCACACAGAGTACCTCCAATTCAAGATTGGTTCTCGGTTGTGTTCGTTCTTTCGGCCTTGAAACTCTCGGGATTCATGCGTGCTTTAGAAAATCTAGCCTTTAAAGATTTTCATAGAGTTGGCCAGCTCCACACATATAGGTGCATTCCTATTAAAGATATCCTCCCATATCTCACTTGGATGTTACATCCCAAGTTATAGGAATCATTAAACGCATAGCGTACCCTTAATAATGCTGTAGGAAAGCACTGTTGCATCATAGGAATGGGAGACAATACTTACACTAGAGTTTCCAAAATTTGCGTTGTCCTATTGAACCTAGTCCATGGGATCTCCAATCGCATAGGTTAGGTTTCCACCCTGGAATCTCTTTATTGGGTTAAGGCTCTTAAACCCATTCCCCTCAATGCGCAGTTTATATACTCTCTTGACAAACCTTTTGTCAGCGGATCCGCAATATTTTCCTTTGACTTTACAAAGTCTAAATAAATTATTCCATTTGAGAGCAACTGCCTTACGGTATTGTGTCTATGACGAATGTGTCTAGACTTACCATTATAAATCACATTATGCACCCCCACACTTTTAGAAAATTGTAGGATGACAACTTTCCATTCTATAACTCGTATAGAGTTTTACCTGGCCTTTTGTGGGGTATTTATTAAAAATAAAATTTGTAGTTAAAACTGCCTCTCCCCACAAGTTCTGAGGTAAACCTGAACTCAAAAGCATGGCGTTGGCCATCTCCTTTAGTGTCATGTTCAATCGTTCAGCAACTCCATTTTGTTGTGGAGTATAAGGTGCAATCGTTTGGAAAATTATTCCAAAACTAGCACAAAACTCTTTGAAATTGATTGAACTGTATTCTCCTCCTCTATCAAACCTAAGCACTTTGATTCGTTTATCAAGTTGGTTTTCAACTTCATTTTTATACTTGACAAACATGCTCATAGTCTCATCTTTGCTAGTTAGTAAATAAACATAGCAAGATCTAGTACAATCATCCACAAATGAGATGAAGTACTTCTTTCCACCTCTACTTTCTACAAACTTTAAATCACACATAGCACTATGGATTAATTGTAGAGGTTCACTTGTTCTTTCAATGGATTTGAAAGGTTTTTTTAGCAAACTTAGCCTCAACACAAGTCTCACACTTGTCACGGGCATCCAACTCAAATCTTGGAATTAACCCTAAGTTTGCTATTCTCTTCATTGTACCATAGTTTACATGTCCTAATCTACCATGCCATAGATAAGGAGACACAACAGTGTAAACTAAAGACTTTTCTTTATTAATAGTCTTTGGGTACACATACTTTGAGTTTACATCAATGACAGCCACATTGGCCTTAAACAGGTTATTACACAAGTACCATTTCCCCACATACATCCCTCCTTTAGAAAGTACAAATTTGTCAGATTCAAATACAACTTTGAAACCCTTCTTGACAAGTATGGGGCCAGAAATTAGGTTTTTCTGAATCTCTGGTACATGCAGCACATTTAGCAGCGCAACCTCCTTGCCAGATGTAAACTTCAGGATCACCTTTCCTCTTCCAGCAATCTTTGCAGATGCAGAGTTAGCCATATAAAGCTTCTCATCTTCTTCAGCCTTCTCATAAGATGAGAACATGTGTTTGTCTGCACAAATGTGATTTGTGGCACCTGTGTCCAGCCACCAGCCATTAGTGTTCGACACCAGAGATGCTTCAGACATCACCACAGTAGACAATCTCTCATTAGCTGTAATTGAAGGTGTTGCCATCACAGTAGGCAAGGTTCGTTGAACTACCCCTCTCAGAAATGGAGCCAAAAGCCATTTAGCCTGTACTGTTATGAAAAACAGTCCCGGGCATACTAGTCGTATGACTTGTACCCGCACCACCAAAATTGGTGTTAGCCCAAGGGCCCGTAGCATAAGTTGCTACAAATTCAGACCCTGAGGGTTGAACATCTTCCATAGCAACGGTCGAATTGACCAAAGGAACGTCTCCTGAAACATTCGGGACATTGAAGGGCACTTGATTGTTTTCAGCCATCTCAATAATGTGACAAGAACAACAAACAGTGAGTGACCTATTCGCCTTAAGATTGTTGGAAAATAATCCAGAAAATACACACTGTTTATTGTATTCAGAATATAAAATTGGAGGTGAGGTACGGATATCCGAATTTCCTTAAGGCGATTAGTTCCTGCCAAAGGTGCTTCGCAGATTCACGAACTATGGGTGTGTTTGGTTGGGCATTTAGAAAGCCCCTTCAGGTCTGAAAGCCCCTTGGGAGAAAAATGGGGTGTTTGGCAACCATTTTCTAATGAGCTTTGAGTTGAAAGTTGGCCTTGGGAATGCTGAAGGGCTCCATTAATAAAATTTTGTGGAGTTCCTTTTTTACCCTAAAAAAATCATCAGAAACCCAAATTTACCCCTTTCTAAAAGAACAAAACCAAGGGCTTTCCTTGCAGCTCCTCTAGAAACGCTCACACTCCAGTCCTCACACTCACTCTCTCGAGAGCCCCACGACGATGCCGACTTCAAATCTGCCAACGAAAAATCTGGGTTTGTTTCCTCCGCTTGATTCTTCTCCTCATCTGGGTTTGTTTCCTCCGCTCGATTCTTCTCCTCATCTGGGTTTGTTCCTATTTCGATCTTCTAAAATGGAGGACGCAGCAACTCACAATTCGACTCCTCCCTCCCTTCGACGCGACCACTCAGGCCATTGCCTCCACTCGATTCCCTGCATCCTTGCACGTTTTTCCCCTGCTTGTGGGTAGTGAGGTTCGGGAAACCTTCGGAGGCTCACGCTTTCTCTCTCTAAGCCTTCTTGGGTCGTCAGGATGGAGGCAAGTTCCTCTTTTTGTCTGTCGAGGTGACCCTCTTTGTATGATGCGTTCCACCTTCCTGCCCTAAATTCGCACTGATTCTGGCATTTCATGGTTGTGATGGTCGCAATCGAACGTGCACAGGGAGGCTCGAAAGAAGCCGGAACCCCTTGCATCGTCTGCCGTGGGAGCAGAAGGATCGATTGTCATCGTTGCCGCGGAAAAGGTCTCTCTCTTTCTCTCTTGGTGGCAAACCCAGATGGTTTGGTTAGATATCACTCAGGTTATTGGTGAAATCTCCTAACTTGTTGCAAGTACATACTATTGCGTCGAGGTCTTGATCAGAATAGAAATGTTGTTTATGAGAGATCTGCCCATGCAACACTGTTGCAGGTGTTTGCTTATAGATATCTCGTGGGGATGAACGTGATTAGTTTCCAAATGTGAGGGCATAGATTGACCTTATGCATTGTTCTTGCAAGAGAGATTCCATATAGTTCTCTCTTTTCGGTACTGGCAGCTGTTAAATTCAAGCTTGCCCTATCTAAGATGGGAGGAAATATCTCTCTAGAAGGATAGTGAGGAATTGAAAAGCATGAAGGCTACTGCTACCTAGTGAATTGAAGAAATCTCATTGCATTACTAGTTAACTGGTTCAGACTTATGAGTCATGGACCACAAGTTATGGTGGCTTGATAAGAGGGCGAAGCTCCACATATGGTCAAGTGCTGATAGTCTACACTTTTCCAAGCAAAGAGACCACTAGGCTTATGTTTTATAGCTTCCATCCACATAAGAGTCTGTATGAGTAGGTTTTGTTGTAATTACGGAGGTCTTCTTCAATGCTGCTTCTTGTTCCATAACAAAACACACATTGCATCGCCATGACTTCCTTGGAATTTCACCTTTTGTCCCCTTGCTTATTTTGCATCATCTGGGTTTGTTGTGGGGTGTAAGGGGGTCGAGAAAATTACAGTGGCAAGTGTGCTTTCAATCAGAATGAGAGCATAGATTCATGGCCACTTAATTAAGTTTTCTACGATTGGCAGATTTCTCTTTGTTTTATTTACTGCTTTTGTTGGGTGTTCCTCCGTTGAATCCTCGTATTATTTGCTGCTGTAGAGCTGATTGACCAACGAAATTGAGTTCACCTACAGTATTAGTTATATTCAACAACTGTTAACTATTTGACTCCATTTATTCTTGGTGAGTTTTTTATGTCTAGGTCAGCCCCTTCGTGCGGAGGGTGGAGTGGGCATTGAAGCTCAAGGGCATAGCCTACAACTGCATTGAGGAAGACATCCTCAACAAGAGTGCTCTGCTTCTGTGGCTCAACCCTTTTCACCAGAAAGTCCCTATCCTCGTCCATGGAGGTAGAGTCCATAGTAGTCTGCGAGTCCAGGAGGAATGAAGCCCTATGTCAATTATTGCACCTGCTCCTTGCTCGGTGCAGAGAATAGCTTTGCTTGCCCTTGTTTTCCTTATGAGTTGAGCTTTGGATTTGTATTTAAGATTCAAGAGTTAAGTATGGATTGTAATAATGTGGTTTAGTGCGGTTTTTGAGTTACTCCGCTCCTGTGTATGATTTCACTCTATCTTAGATTGTTGGTTGCGCAAATTGACAGTTGAAGCTTCCATTGCAGACGAGTAAAATTGCAAATTAATTTCATTGCTTTGGTTGCACGTCTGGATTCAGTATGCTAAGCAAAAGAAGAACAGGCCAAAAGGATCCACTATAACCATGGCAACTCCAATTTCCAAAGGTTTTCGCTAGAGTTACTTAGGGAAAATCGTGGGATCATGTTCTGGCACTGAGGATGAAAACATTAACTCATTTTGCGAACTGTTCAAACCGGGGTTTCTCAAAAGCACCCGATGTAAAATGTAGTGATTCTCATAGTTTAGATGTAAATCAAAATCTTCAACCTTCTTTGTTTTTACTTGTGCCTGCCTCTAGATCTTGCATAATAAGTTTATACCTTAATGATACGAAGCAATTCTATGGTTTTTAAAGATAATGAGCTTCTTTCCTCAAAGCATATGTTATCATGTTTTTATTGTAATGAAAGTATTCTTCTTGTAATTTAGAAATAGAGTACGTAAATTTTTTCCATTTGATGTTTTTTAGTAAAAAAAGAACTTTAATTTTAATAAAATTATTTACACAACATCTTTAACATGGTTATCAAATATAAATTAAAAAAAGTCACAAACATTATTTTTTAATTTTAAACAAATAAAAATTTAAATATTTAGATTAATCACCAAAGGGGCTTTGCAAATATGTTTTCTACCAAACAACATTCATCTCAAAGTTGCTTTTTAAAGCAGAATTTACCAAACGGTCTTTGCATTTCCCCCAAAGCCCTTTAGGCTAAACTGCTTTGCATTCTCCCAATGAGCTTTCCAAATGCTGAACCAAACGCACCCTATGCCTCCCAAGATACAACACTTAGCACTATGCAAACAGGACTTAATCGAACCGTTCAATTGAACCAACACACTAAAAAAAAAACAGAAGAGTAGGAAAGTATATCAAAGCCTTTTGGAATTGAGTTGGAAAAACCAAAACAAAAAACACTATGTGATGAAGCTCTATTCTCATATCTATTTATAGAGCTTTTTAGTTCATGTACTAAAGAGATACATTAATTAAATAGACGCGTGTATCCACGAAATTCATGAATAAAGAGATACGTGAAACCAAGAGATTCATGAATCTAGAGATACATGAATTCAAAAGATTCATGAACTCAATAAATACATGAACTAAAAGATACATGAATCTAAGAAATTCATGAATTCAATAGATACGTGAGCAGAAAAGATGAGGAAATACATGAATCCAAAAAAGATATGTGAATAGAAAAAACGTATCTTAATTTATTGGCTTTCGTTGATCCATTAATCATAATTATAATCATAATTACAACAAGATATTGTAAACCTAATAAGATGAAATATTGATGTTCTTTTTAATATATTTTTTTATAGGGTTGCAATGGATCAATTCTACTAGATGACACCGCGAACTTCACTGGGGAGAAGACGGCGTTTCCCAACTTGAACTCTGTGAGGGGATTCGATGTGGTTGACACCATCAAGTCGGAAGTGGAAAAACTATGCCCTGGCGTCGTCTCGTGCGCTGACATCTTAGCCATTGTTGCGAGAGACTCCGTCATCGAAGTAAGCACCCAACTCTCGAGATTTCTTAGAACGTAATTTTATTATTAATCTCTCAGAATATTCTTTTGAATCAATAAAAAGAAAATTTGAGTTTCCTAATCTTAGATGGATTCGTTGAATTTGATTTTCAGTTGGGGGGACAAAGCTGGCAAGTTCAACTAGGAAGAAGAGATTCAACCACGTAGAGCCTGAACACTGCTAATACTGACCTCCCAGCTCCAACTCTTAATCTTAGTGCCCTAATCACTTCTTTCTCTAACAAAGGCTTCACTGCCGAAGAAATGGTAACCCTCTCAGGATCCCACACCATAGGCCAAGCCAAGTGCATGACATTCCGGGCCCGCCTTTACAACGAGAACAACATAGACTCATCGTTCGCCACAACTTTAAAAGCCAATTGCCCTAGCTCGGGAGGTGACAACAACCTCTCCCCTCTTGATGTCACCAGCCCGACGTCCTTCGACAATGCCTACTTCACCAACTTGGTGAGCCAAAAGGGTTTTCTTCATTCGGACCAGCAATTGTGCATAATTGTCGCGGTAAGTGCGGACCCTTGAAATTTCTTGAAACATCCACAGAAGCTATTATTTTTCCTGAACTTATTTGGATTCAATTTTTGATGTGTAGTTGGGTGGACCGAGTTGGCAAGTTCAGCTCGGAAGAAGGGATTCGACCACGGCGAACCAAAGCGCTGCTGATACCAACCTTCCATCTCCAGCACTAAATCTCAGCGACCTCATCACTGCTTTCACCAACAAAGGCTTCACTGCCCAAGAAATGGTGGCGCTCTCAGGATCCCATACCATAGGCGAGGCTAGGTGCATGATGTTCCGGGTCCGGCTCTACAACGAGAGTAACGTGAACTCGTCATTTGCCGCTCATTTGAAGGCCAATTGCCCTAGCTCGGGAGGTGACGACAACCTCTCCCCTCTTGACGTCACCAGCCCGACGTCCTTTGACAACGGCTACTTCCAGAACTTGATGAGCCAAAAGGGCTTACTCCACTCGGACCAGCAATTGTTCGGGGGAGGTTCAACAGACGATCAAGTGACCGCCTACAGCAACAGTTTGGGTTTATTCAAGAACGATTTTGCTGCTGCCATGGTCAAGATGGGAGGCCTTAGCCCTCTCACACGGTCTAGCGGTTAGATAAGGATGAATTACAGGGCGATCGATTGATTGCAAGCGGTCGTTCGTGTTCTTTCTATGATGTTTGTTCTCCTTTGCTTCTTATTGAAAATTAGTTGTCTTCTAATTCTCCTTTGGGTGTGTGTTTTAAGTAGCCAGTTGTGTAATGATAGTTTGATGTAGTTGTAAGGTTCTGTGACATCTATCTAAGGAATTAATTGATTACGTTCTCAGTTGAAAGGAACTTGGGCCTCATTAATTGAATCCGATTATTATTTCCTCTGTATATAGTTACCCGTGATCTAATCCTAGACTTTATTGCTTTCATCTACTTGTGGCATTTAGGACGTGTGGACGAAGGATTCACGTCCCATGCATCTTCATTCGCAAACATAATTGAAGTCAATTCATACTCCATGAAAATTTAATCTAACATTCAGCAAAAAAGATTGACGAAAATGCAGCAACGAAAGCCCCTTGATTCATTTGATATATAATCAGTTAAGTATGTCGTGTCGCGTGCTCCAGGAACGAAAATAATTTTTTCCTATCAAATGTCGCATCGTGTAGTTAAAGTAGTTTTTCGCATGCACGAGGGTGTGCAAGAATATATGAATCGTTAGATATAAGTTTTGAGCTGAGCCCATTAGGAGCAGCTCACGTTAATTGAAATCTAGATCGGTTAGACCGCTGCGTCTTATGAAGCTTTCGCATTGTTTTTTCTTTTGGTAATGTAAGCATTGTATTAACTTTTAACCAAACACGGCTATACAGCAAGGGTCTTGGTACCAAAACTTACACTCATAATGGCATACAAGTTATAACGAGTGGAAGGGTGCCGAGAAAAGAAAAAAAGAAAACGAAAAGGGAAGTCAAGCACGGACAACCCTCAACAAAATTACAAAGAGGGAATAGACACCGCCGAAGAGAAGATAGTGGGGTCGAGTCCCCAACTTCTTTGGATCCTCCTATTTTTCGGTGTGTTGAGAACGTGATTGAAGATAAGTGCCTTATCCTTCACAGCTTTGGTGAGATGTTTTTTCATTGCGGGAATGAACAGGGCTTGGCCCCGTAAGACTATGTCATTCCGCGTCTTCCAAATGGTGTGGCATAGAGCACCGAAAGAGTACCTCGCAATACTTTGATAAAAGTCACTGCCCGGGATACACTTGATGGCCCACTGAAGATTGTCCATCCACCCCTTGTTATGCCAAGGAAGGTTGCATCTAGCAGCCCAAAACATGGCAAGACTAGCTGCAATGTGGCAATCAAAAAATAGATGATTGATCGAATCCGGTCTAAAGTTACAAAAAACGCAAGAAGCATCAGCAATTCTACCATAGGATAGTAGAAGGACTTGGGTAGGTAGTCGATGCTTGGTTGTGAGCCAAAGGTGGACTTGGTGCCGTGGGATAAGAATTTTGTTCCATACGAAGTAGCACCACGGGACCAAATTTCTCTTGGGACGGATGGCTTGCCAAGCTGACGCCACCGAGAACACACCTGAAGAATGCTCCAGCCAAGTCAAACAGTCAGGGTTCTGAGATAGTGCTGGGATAGGAAGCATCCACGACTCCATAATGGCCCTGGTGGCTTAGCCTGGAATTGAGAATAAGTCCGCAACCGTAGCTTGCCTAGTAGACCCAAACGGTAGATGTGGTTATCCGTGAAGATCGTATTCAAAGGTCCCCTAGGGTGCCAAGGGTCGAACCAAAGGAACACCGATAGGCCATCACCCACCTGCCATTTAAAGGACTTTTGGAAGTCCCTTCGTAGATCAAGTAATTTTCTCCAAGCCCAGGAACAAAATCTTGGCTTAGAGACTACCCAAAAATTCTTATTTTTTAAGTGAACAGAATGGATCCACCTGCACCATAATGATTCCTTATCTATGAAAAGGATCCATAAGTGTTTCAACATGGCTGCGGTATTACGATCACAGAGTTTCCAAATACTGAGTCCTCCTTCTTCTTTGGGGAGGCAAACTTCATCCCAGGCTACTTTCGCACCACCCGTTCCAAGTCCCAAGCCTTTCCATAAGAATTGATTGAATATTTGTTCAATTCGGTCCAGAATTGCTTTAGGTAGTATAAAGATAATAGCCCAGTAGACATATATTGAGTGGAGAACTGACCTGATTAGTTGTAATCGACCCACAAAAAATAAGAATCTCTGAGCCCATGATTGCACCTGATTAGCTGTGAGCCAAAGCTTTTGCATTGTTTATTTCTTCAAATTTGCCAAATTCAATCTTAGTATGATTGCCGCCCACCATGGCGGGTGATGCACAATGCCATGTGTGGTTGCACAGTGAGGAGGCTCCCACGAAGAGAGAAGGAGGAGAAAAGAAAAGGAATATGTGCACAAGTCATAAAACTTATAGTAAAAGTATAATTGAATTTTTAAATTTTTAAAAAGTGCAATGAAATTCTAAAACTTGTCAAATTTGTGCAATCGAGTCCTTCCGATAACACCTTTAATTTGTCTAATAAAAAATGTTGTTGTAACAATTTTAGATTAATTGATCTCTTTTACGTGGCACTTTTTATTACTTTTTCCTTCCAATCTTATTTAAATAATATTTAAAATTTTTTTAAAAAAAAAAAGCTAAAAGAGTTTAATAGAATAAAATTGCAAATAAAATGACTCACAATTAAGTGTTGTTGCTACTGCCCCCATCGAAGGGGCAGGCCAAAGTCGCTGACCCTTGCCACCCCGGGCGAGGCCTTGTCCGCCCATGCAAGGGTCGACAAGGCTCGCCCGGACTATGTTGAGGGTGCCCAAATCTGGTGATGTCGGTTGAGGGTGCCCAAATCTGGCAATGTCGGCCCTCCCCCTAGAGTCGGCAATCACTGCCCTCCTTGAGTGAGGCCTCGCCGACCCTAGGCGAGAGCCAGCAACCGTCGCTAAGTGAGGGCCGACAACCATCGCTAGGCTCAACCAAGGCCTCATCGACCCTCGCCTAGGGCCAACGCGACTCACCAAAATTTGGGTGACACCGACCCTTGCTTATGGCAGACAAGCCTTTGTCCCTTCTCTCTAATTTTGTTTTTTTAATTTATTTTACCTTTTTTTTAGGTTTTAATATTATTTAAATAATATTTAAAGGAAAATTTCATTTAAAAATGCAACATAGGATAGGGAAATTAATTTAAAAATTCCACATCATCATTTTTCATTAGATGAAGTGACAGTATTAACGGAAGAATTTGATTGCATCAATTTAATAAGTTTTAAAATATGATAGCACCTTTTAAAAGTATTTGAACTCAATTGTACACCTTTTAAAAGTATTTGAACTCAATTGTACACCTTTTAAAAGTATTTGAACTCAATTGTATTTTTGCAACAATTTTTAGAACTTGAAATTAGAGGTGTCAAAATTTTGAACCCATTTATAAAGAGATGGATTATGTATGGGTTAGTCAAGTTTTAATATATGGGTTATTAATATGTTTAGTTTGTATGTAAGTCTAATGATACGTGGGTTGTTAATGGGTTTGTCTTTAAACTCATTTACAATCCATTTAACTTGTAAAGGTTATGAGTCAACTTATTAATGAGATATCACTCTCTTGAGCATTTTATATCATTTTTATATTTTTAAAATTTTGATTTTTCATATTTTTTTTTTCCGTTATGAATTCTAGCAGTTGACCCTCGCCGGCCACTAGACGAGGACCGTGAAGCCCTTGCTAGTGGTGGGCAAGGGCCATGAAGCCTTCACCTAATCACCAACTGCACTGGCGAGCCTTGAACTCGTCGATCGTGAGGCCGATACCTCATCAACCTCAACCGAGCTTGAGCTCACCAACTCTGGTGAGGTTGAGGTCGCCAACCTCGGCATTGGAGAGACTCCAGACTTCCCCATTTGGCAAACCTCAAGCTCAACCTCATCAACTTGTGGCAACACTTAAGCTCATCTATTGCCAGCCACAACCATCGTGGCTAACAACCGAGAGAAGAACAAGGAAAAATAAAAAGAAATAAAAAATAATTACAAATTATTTTTTAATAAAAATAAAAAATACTTAAAAGGAGTGCACAGAAAATCAAATCAAATTTTCTATACTAAGCGAAAAAAAAAAAAAAAAAAATTCTAATTCATTTTCAAGTTTCAATCAAATACTAGAAAATATTATCATTTTCAAAAATACTACATTTTTTGTGAGATATACGGAATCTCAAATTTTTAAAGTAATTATAAAATTTATCAATTAAATTTGTAATTGTATGGAAGTGTTTTAATAATATAATCTTTTTAAAAAAATCATAAGAATCGGACTTTTTTTTTATATTTGATTAAATATGGAAATGTTTTACAATATGGATTGGGTCAAGTCAAATATGAGGCAATAAATTTACATAATAATGGGTTTTCCTTGTAGATGTATAATATAAAGACAAGAATATCAACCTTTTCAAAAGTCAACTTGTTGATAGAGTTTGTTCTATTTGTTAAGTATGCACCAAGAATGAAGGTAAAGTAAAGCAGGCGGGTCCATTTGAATCATGTTATTGTCGCGACCTTCCGAAGGTGAATTACCCAAAGCAGGTTAATGGATTACTAAATCTAAAGACTTAGCATAGACCCTCCCAAGTCCTACCAATCGCAACTTGACGCTAAAAAATTAATCCATTTAAACATGCAATTTTACTCAATTTGGAGCCGCCACTAATCAATTTTACTCAGCCACCGTTGCTCAGCCACCATTGCTTGGCCACCGACGCTTGGCCTCCGTCATAGTTGCTCGACTAGGTGAGCGAGGAGAGGCTGAGGTTGTTACTCGAGCAAGAAGCGTTGGGAAGAATAAGAGGCAAGGGCGGAGGAGAAGGAGGAAGAAGGGGGATCAAAAGTGGAGAGAGTGAAGACAAGGAGGACGAGGGAAATAAGGAGGGTGCAGATGGAGATGATGGATTGGGCTCTGCTAAAGGGGAAGGAGAAGAAGGAGGAGGACAAGAGCTTGGGCTTGTCGACAATGTCGGATGAACCGGAGGCGGAGTTGCGCTGGTGCTGGTGTCGGTGCCGCTGCCGGTGTCACTGCTAGTGTTGGTGCTAGTGTTGTTCTTCAGGGAAGAAGACGACGGGGAACCTATGCCATGCCTTTTCTCTCTCTATCTCTCTCTCAATTTGGGGATTTAGAGTTTTGACTTGGGGGAAAGACGCCAAACGGCGTCGTTTTGTTATTTAGATGCTGACTGTACTCTCCAGCAAGCCACATCAGCTTCAAAAATTAATAAAAAAGTGCCACGTCAGATTTTCGGTTAATCAGATCGGCGTTGGCACTAGAATGATCGTTTTTCAAACTTTTTGGAACTTAAGTGATCCAAAATAAACTAGTAAGCATCGTACACAACTTTTGGCACTTCTAGTATACTTATCCCAGCAAAACACTATTGTTAGACTCTCGAGTCTTCATCTTTTGCTGGCGCTCCGGGTTATGCTGCTTGAATGGTAGCAATTTTTGCTTTGCCTCGATGTGAGGGTGAAATTACAGACTTGATTGAGCTGTACAACAAGTACAAGTGCATAGAGAAAGAATTGCTCTTCGTCATTCTATGGCACTTAAATTATTGTGAGTGTTCCATATGCAAAAAGACACCTAAAGATTGATACAAGTGCGAGCAAGAAAATTTCTATCCCCTTTCTCACCTTATGATGCCGCCTTGCCTCCAGTCTGCCCTAATGTAGGGGTGGTCCTTGACAAGAATAAGAAAGAAATTTCACAAGTGTATGAGAATCAAAGAGGGTGAGCAATTGATAACCTGGTAGAGAAATGAAATGCCTCTCACTGTTCTGATTATCATACCATTTACGAGAGAACTCTTTACTCTGCAGACATGAAATTTTCTGCACTCATCTTGCAAGTGTATAGATAGGGGATTGTGTGTAGGATATGGTTTGCCTTTCATCATTCTGAAACGCCTCATCCAACATGCTCGATTAATTTTATATTTTTTTTCAGCTATCTATTTTGATAATCCTTAGTGGAATCAGTGATTTAGACAGACAAAAAATCATGCAAAATCCCTTTGGAAAAGGCATGCAGCATTTTAAATATGATGGAGTTTGTACTCTCAAAATAAATGAATGGTTCTTACTCAAAAAACCTTATTAACAGCTTTAAGGGTGTTTATTTAACAGAATTATATTTACAAATATGTTAAATTTTGAACATCAGAGGGGTTATTCACAAATGGGTGTCGACAAACTGTCCCTATCGAATAGGGATAAGGATATGACACATGAATGATCAGTCGGGGTTGGGAAGTTGATCATTGATTTGACGGGCTTTTCTGCTTTTGCTCCTGCAAAAGGGAAGATGCAAAAATAGATCAATTATTAGGGCCACGATCAAATGTGAGTTGAGGCCTGAAGGATTTCTGTCATTTGCTTTGGTGATACTAGGGATGCCATTTCGCTTAGGAGAGCTTATTAGAGTCTACATGCCTCTCATTGACTCGTTATTTATATCTTTGACGGTTAGGTGATCCTGCAACAGATAAGAGAGAACATGTTAATCATGAACTCATTCAGGAGTCGAATAATTGGAAGCGATACAACATTACCCTTCTTTAGTTTGTCGAGTAGACCTGAAGTACGAGAATGACACGAAGCCCTACATCCTCATTTCATTAGGTCAATTATTCTCCTGTTTTTACAGTTGCAGGAGAGGCAAAAGTTTTTTATTAGTTTCTACATATGGCAAATAGTTGTTGTTTCCGATGATCAAACCCTGGACGCCTTTGGATCATTTTATTCCCCATACCACCAGGCCGCAATACTGGTAGTGTTCATGGGGCGCTTATTTTTCCATTTAACTGAACTGGCTCTTGGATGACACGTCTTTTTACACCAAGTTAGGTGAATTCGAGACTGGTCATTTCATGTACTAGCTTGGCCAATATTGATTTGCCCAAATTAATCATTTGGTTTGGTTCTTGAATCCCGATACTTCTTGTCAATAAGGGAGAATATATCAAAAGCGAGTTTAGAGTGGGAGAGTATTGGAAATGATACCGAAATACCCTTTCCCAGAGTTTGTATTTGCTGACTCCTAGGGGTATTTGAATGTTGATGACAGCCTTTTTGTCTTGACATAGTTCAATGTCTCTTTTGATCGGCCCTCTTCGTTTGTAGCCGGGTGTGCATGATTGATGGTCGTTGATTCATCTTCAACGCCTTCCTTCTGTGGAATTTTTCTTTTGTTTTTTTATCATATGAACATTTAGCAGCATTGGGTAAAGTCATGTACTTCAAGCTTCCATGGAACTTGAGATGGACAATCAAAGTCTCCAGTTTTCTAATGTTGATCACTTCTTGGGAGAGTATGCGTTTGGAAAAAAAAAGTGAGGTATCCAGGATCTGAAGTCATCATCTGAATAGGGGACTAGAGATCACCTCAACTGTCTGGATTTCCTCCCTGTTGACAGTAGCCAATTCAAAGGAAGAGAAGAGATTCCTTCCCTGTGTTTCTTGGTTTGTCGAAGCTGGAAATTCCATTAATGAAATCGCAACATCTAGTTGATCGAGCACATTGTGCGAAGAAGATATTGCTCGCACTTGAGACGGAGTTGTGTAGGAGCAAGGTGGAGTGCATAGAGCTCTGTGGATGGCTCGCAAAATGGGAAGACTAAGAGCATCACGGAGGAGGTTGCCCTACCCTAAGTTACCATGGTATGTATGCTTCGTGTTCAATCATATGCTTGTGCCTATTACCTCCCGTCTTATGCTTCCTGTAAATAGAAGAGATGAGACATCATTTCCAACATTACGTTCAAGGAATAAGATTTACCCTTTTTTGAAATGGGATGATTTTTTCTATTTGCTGCTGCTTTCTTGAAAGAGTGTCTTTGAATTTGACGACTTCACATGATGATCCAGCTTCAAACGCCCCTTGCAACACTAAGTCAAAGGGGATGGGGATAATATTCTGAGACACAAAGTGAATAAGTCAGAAAAATAAACATGATTAAATTTAACATCTTGTTTTGACAAAAGATTTTGGTAATGAAATATTTTTTTTTGTTTTCAAGAGTATATATCTTTGGGGGGAGGAAGCATGAGGAAACCCAGCCCTCAGTATTCTCCTTGGATGATATTCTTTTTTCATGGTTGGATAGCATCATCGGGCTAGTTTGGAATACCGCCTCATGCTTTTGAAACAAAATATTAGTACTGTACATTAGATTACTGGAATGGAAAGTACAATAGTAACACACTAGACATGATAGAAAACATGAGATTATAAAAACAACCAAAACCCATGAAAACTCCTATGAAAAGGAGCACTTCGATGGTGTTGGTCCTGAAATCAAGTACCTTAAAGTTCTTCGTTTCCAGTAGACTCGAAGTATTCGCATGAGAGGACCACTTCATTGAAGTTACGGAGGCATAATCCATGCAACCAACATCGATGCTTGTAGGGTAAAGCTTTTATGAATAACTTCATCATTTCTTCTTCGGCTAGTTGAGAGTAGGTTTGCATCATGTTGACACCTAAATTTTGGCAACCCAGTCATTTATTTATTGCATGAAAATTAGGGATTAATTTTTAATACCTAAAAAAAAAAAATTGCATAGCATATAATTTTAGATGCATTTATTTATTATTATTACATTTGCACGGACCGGCGATGGATAAACTCAAGTGAATGGTCTCGAACTTAATGGAGCCCACAAAAGCACAAGCACGAAATTCAGTCAAGCCCATCAAGTTCGCATAGCTGAAAATCGGTGATCTAAATTGGAAAGAATTCTGAAATCAAGATATCATATTTTTTATAATTCTAAGCCTTGAGAGGAAGGGTGCAACAAATAAAACAAAGAAAAAAAAGGGGGACCAACTGAGCTGGTAATCGTGCGGACAAAGCATGGAAAGAAGATTTTGACGTTATTCACAAATTAGATTTCTTTTTTTCAAACAATTCATCCATCGCTTGGGCTGATATCAACGCACACAATAGAATAAAATATTCGCATGGAATCAGTCAACAGGGAAAGATTGAGGACAAGAATATATGAGGAGATCAATTACTAAGCAGTATAAAAGGAGGCCGGCAATTCATCATTCGAGAGGGCCACACAATTTGGGGATACACGGCCACAGCATAGCACACACAAAAATCGAGAGGGTTCGGCCACAATATTGAGAGAATCGGCTGAGCAATTGAGGAGAGTAAAGGTTTTGGGGGACTTCCTTTTTACTGCTTCGTAGGGGAGGCCAGAATTATGAGTGAGAAAGATATAGAGAGAGAGAGCGCGAGAATTTCTTTTCTTTTTGCAGGTTTTTGGTGCTTCCCGCAAAGCGGCTCGGTATCGGCGTCTGGCAAACCAGGCCAGTCTTCACCACCCTTAGTCCATTGCACGCAGCCACCGCCCGCAGGAACCCAACCCAACACCACGAGCAGCCTTGACGGCGTTGTGACTTCGACCGCCACGTGCCTTAGCCCTTTGACGTCGAGCTCCGCTTGAGGACGCTGCTGCTACCTGAGCGCCGTCACATCTCTCCCCTCCGCAAGTCGCTGTCCCGATGCCATCCTTGCTAAGCCGTCGACCCACGATTGTCAATCCGCGTCAACGACGAAGCCAGCTGCTATTGACACCCAACTTGCCTTTATCGTGGGCTGCAGTGTGATTCTTCAACCATTTCTTTTAAATGTTTTTTCATGCAGGTTGAGTTTTCACGTGGGGATGACATAATTCATATAGTTGAGTAGTGAAGAGAAGAGAGGCACGTGGAACAACACTTGGTGGGATAAGTGTTTTTGGTTGAGGCCAAACCAAAGTCATCCTTGACCATTGACTTCAGCTCGTGTGCCAACGTCCGCGAAATCTCTAGCCGCAAGCTCCATCTCCGCGAGCTCGCCCACATTGTGAGCCTTGTAATCGCCGCCGTTCGTGAGTCCTTTGCCGCCGAGAATCATCTAAACTAGATCGCGAGAGTCATGGATCGATGACGCTTCACAGTGGCGATGTGTGAACTCCACGAATTACGGCCATCCGAACTTGGAAACAAATAATCAAGGTAGGTTAAAATCCTTTCTAATTTAATTCTTGAATATTTTGTTTCCTCGTTTGAACTATTGTGATCTTGATTGAATCTCCGAACATATATGTTTGTCAATATCTTACGTGCATATTTGAATGATAGGCGTATTTCTAATTAGAATTTATTGCTTAATTCGCAACCGCATACCGATTTTTTATTCCATCTATAAGGCTTTAGATGGAATAATTAATCACGCTGGAGTAAAATTGATATCTTGATCTTTAAGGCTTAAGATCAATTTATTAATTTTATTAGCGAAATAATCAAGTTTGAATTTCAATTTGAATGATGGATAGCATTTTTGGTGACCATGGATGATTTGGTGTTTATCTCTTAATTGTTTTATTTATCCTGAAAATATAAAAAATTTGCATTTGCATATCATGTAGATTAGAATTGATTTCCTAGATAGAATTGCATGATAAGATAGTTTTTTTTATTTATTAAAATGCATGTTTAGATGGTATCTAGGTTAGATAATATCTTTTTAATTAAATTGCATGACGAGATAATTTTCTAGGTTAAGATAGGATTCAGATTGGTCTACTCCCGACTTAAATTAGATAATATCTCACTTTAGTTAGATTTTTATTTTTAGCAATTTTAATTACGAATTTTCATAAAAGATACAAAAAAATCATGTGCATGTCATGTAGGATTAGGTTCATGAAATGCCCGTCATCTAGTGATTGTTGCTAGGTTCATTTAGTTAGAAATTGTCCGTCATTATAATTAGGTCATTTAGCTAATTTAGATTACACATTTAATTATTGCATTCATTTTAATTTCGAATTTCATGAAAAATACAAAAAATGTCTTAGAATAAATTAGTTTCAATCTCTAGGATAGATTGCATTCTTTTAAGGAAAAAGAAAAGAAAAAATGTCATATGCACGTCATTAGTGTTAGATTCATTGAGATGCATGCCATTTAGTATTTTTGCTAGGCCCATTTAATTAGAAATTACATGTCATTTGAATTAGGTCATTTAGTTAATATTGCATTGCATATTGCATGATTTTCATTAATTAAGTGAAAATAAAACAAAAGTTGCGTGTTAATTAGAAACCATATCTAGGGTTGTTGATGTGGATTTTAATTTAACATCGCAAATTGCTTTCGTTGCTGAGGTAAGTTTGCAATTTATTCATCGCTTTCTTGGGTGTTAAATTGATGGATTGCGCACCCATATGATCACCTTACATGTTAGGGAAATAGATTTAAGATCGATTTAAACTGCCTGCAAAAGCATTTTTGAAAAATAAAAAATGGTACCAAAAGGGCATTAGAGAAATCTAGTTTAACCAAGTCCCCGTACCCATAGTCTCTGGTTCGTAGGAGTAAAGTAAAACTCCCGTTACTTTACTTGGGTTTCTAATCGACCCACCAAAAATAGATTAGTGGCGACTCCTAATTGAAAATCATTTGCATGTTAAGAATTTGAACCTAAGTCGCGAATTGGTATGGGCTTGGGAGAACCCGAGTTAAGTCTAGACTTAACAATCCATTAGCCAAACCCTAAGTGGTTCACACCCGAAAAATTGGTCGCGACACATCATAAAAGCCTCCCACATTTCTGCATATGCTAAAAAATCCTCCACCGATCTTCTTCTAAAGCGAACCAAGTTCTCGTAAGGCAGTTTAGTCCCAATCTGGCTTTGTTACTGATGCGAGAATGCAGAAGACAGCTCATTACAATCCCTCATGGGGTGGATTCTTGCCATGACAGACCATTGTAATGCAGATCTTGTGAGACTTTCTTGGAAGGCCTGAGTTATGAATGGCGTTGGGTTGCAGTGCCGACTTATTTCAGCATGGAAATTGCAAATGGGCCACAAGACAAGTTGTGCCATTATACTTATGGAGATTAGGTACCCTCATTTCTCTAGGGGTCATAATCCTATGAAGGCAAGATGGGCCTACTGAGTCTTGCTTAGGCAATTGGTTTTCCTATTGCATATTCATGGTAGTGGTGAATTCTATTGCTTCAGGAAAACTGGACTTTACCGAGATCATCTCATTGCTTTCTTATGAGTAGAAATCTCCAACCAAGGATGAGACGTTTCCGTCATCCTCATGGTCGGGTGACAAACTTAACAATTCATTGGGAGATAAGTCATGACGGATGAAAGTTCCCTCTTCTAACAGGCCTTGCATCATGTGTGTGGGTGGGAGGCAGTCATACGATGAATGGCTAATATCATCTGTATAATACTGGTAGCCTTTAGGATTGTACCCTAAGGGATGCTCGAGGTTTTGGTGCGATGACTCATTGGTTGTCGGGTTTTGCCTACATTCAGTGGCAGGCGTTAACTCGAATTGCTTAGGCTTTCTTTTCTTGACTCCTAGTCCAGACCTTTTGAGTAAAGTTCTTCGTTTCGCCAGCTGGACTTTGTCAAGGGGAATGGGAGATGATGGAGTTTCGCTTCCCAGATTGATGGGGGTCAACATTCTTTGGACCCTAACTCTTGCGATAAGCCTAGGAAGCTACATTGTCGTGCCCCGGTCTTGAATAGGTTTTATGGCATTGACCTTGTATGCAAGCTCCTTGCCTTTCCTTGTGAGAAGCTTCTCAGTAGTAAGATATTGCTTGGTCGTCCATTTATCATACAAGGCAGCATCAATATTTTCTCCGATTGATCATTCTTCTGTGGGCTGCAGGTCAGATTGGGCGATTGGGCTCCTCCCTGACACGACATGTGTTCTTAAAAACATATTACCCCTTGTTCCTGCGACAATCGGCTCTTCGTACTCCGCAACCATCAGCTCTTAGTAGGGTAATGTGATGTCGGCGTTGATGTCAACATTATATTCTTGGCGAAAAGCATCAATTAGTTCTAACCAGGTCTTAAGGAGACTAATCCTCCTTACGATGTACCACCACAAGGCGAGGCTAGTCAGGTTTGGTTGGTACGATTGAATCATCTTTCGAACCAGGTAAGCCTGCAAGTAGGCCTCTGGGTGAGAGGTATTGGCGTACCCCTCGCATTCGGGCATTTTGAGCTCTTCAAGGATCTTAACGTCGGCATAATTAGACAAGTCCATGGGATCTTGCCCCTACAGCTGGCTCAGCTTCTTCATGATCTTTACAAGTTATCTATCTTGTTGGTTATCCTTTGGCAAATTTGCAGGTATCATGAGTGTGTTTAAAGTAGCTGCGGAGTTGGACTTGGCTTTAGTGGATTCCATTTGCCTCGAGTCCTACGCCGTCTTCAATGTTAGCGAAGTGGTTTTGTATATCATTCTGATCGAGGCCTATTGCCCGAGGCCATTCGCGGGTGATTGGTGGTTGGCGATTCATAATTACCTGGTGTCACAAAAACAATGAATAAGTACGAGAGTAAATAAGGATTGACCTATGGCAACGGTCCAATTTTTTTTATTTATCAAAAGAGGATTTCACAAACAACATACTTCTGACATCTAAATTTGGAATTAAAATGACAGAACGAAATACATAAGTCCTTAAAACAATGGGACTAAGACAAAAAAAATTTACAATATTAACATTATGGGGCACATGACTGCTATCTTATATGCGACGGAGAGCCTTGTTCTTGCGAAGATGTTTGCTTCCTTGGATTGGCTCTGAGACATGTACCCAGCTTATTCCCAAATCCCTTTGCATATGCTCTACTTGCTCATGTTGACTGATCTCGCTGATTGGGTGAGGAATTGATGGTCTCAGTCTTGTCGGGATACGATGGCTGTGGATGTAGGACTCAGAGGCGTGATGGGCCTTTTCTTGTCCTTCGAGCCCTTCAGGTACCATGATCCTTTTGCGATGACACTTGCTCCATGTTTCCTTGATAATGGAAATCTTGAATGCGTAGTCATGGCTTTGATGGGTGAAAAGGAGTGGAGGGATCTTCATCTTGAAAGGCCGCGGGATCTCGGCATTGGATTGCAATGTTTGTAAGCAAAGCGAGCCCTCTTTTCATGAAACCAACCAGCACACCCAAGGAACACCTTAGAAGCGACGTCTCTTAGGAAATTTATTTAACTAAAACAGCTTTGGTTGGGAATGTATGGTTCTAGAACCACAAATTTTTGTAATAGATTTTCAATATCATTTGTTTTCAGAAAATTGCATGAGGCATCGAAATTCGCTTAAGTGAGAAAGAACTAGACCTGCAAAATTTCCGATGAGGCTCGAATGATTTTTTCCGTGTTTTTTTTTAAAACGATTAAGGGACAATAATGTTTCGGCTAAAATCATGTTGATATAATTTTGCCCCCTTGAGACCTGATCAACTACCTATGCCATGGAGGGACTTATGGCATCTATTTGATGGGGAAAAATGATGAACTCGAAAAAGGCTAGAAGGAAAATCTCACTTTTTTGGGTCATAGGTTTATTTTCAAAATGAGTAGTCAAAAACGTTAGTGGGCAGGTATTATAGTTGGTTTCGAGAATTTGTCTCATAAGATAGACTTCAGTTCTTAAAAGTCGCGCTAACCCAAGCAATGGGTCAATGCCTGTTGGTGGCCTAACAAGCTTATTCTTGAGAGGCATTCCAGTGATGATGCTATATTCTTCTAGAGTTGGGGTTAGCTTGAACTCACAAAACATAAAAGTGGATGTCTTAAGGCACCAAAAATGTGCTATCGCCTACAGGACTTCAAGATGAACAGGGATTTGGAACAACAATAGGAGATGACTGACTTTGGCTTTCACGCACTCTTAGGCAAATTGGTCCAATTAGCCCCACCATCTGAAGAGTTCTGCTTTGGGGACGAGAATAAACTAGATATCGTCTCCTCCCATCGCATATAAATTGGGACTTGAAAAACCTACCTAAGTTGCCATGGGCCAATAAAAAGGAACTGAGTAAAAAAGTAAAGAAATTACTCTACTTTTAAAGAAAATAGTAAGCACAGAGACATGCATATGATACGTGCAGCTCGATTTTAACTGAGAAGGTTTAAGAAAATTGAGAGAGTGTCTACCCATCACAGTCTTGCATTGGCATCATACCCCCTTAACCTCGGCTCTACCTAAAGAAATTCGGGGAAAAGAAAGACAACCTCTACATCACAGTCTTGCGTTCAAGGCTGTATCTTTCTTAACATCATCTTAAATATCCTATGACAGCCCGGGTCCGGCGGCTGGGTTATGTATGCCACGTGCAGTGCTAAAACAATAAAGCATATATAGCAGTTTGTAATCACAAGACATTTTATTTTAACAAAATTAGAATAGATCTTTAAGCTACTAACCTACATAAAAGAAAAAAAAAAACCAAGTTAATAAAGCGTTTAAACAAGATAAAAAAAAAATGCCTAAGTCCCCAGTGGAGTCACCAAACTGTCGCGACCTCTTTTTTCCGACGCCCGATTAAGGTGGACGCCTGCAAAGGCTAATGGCTCGGCTAAGTCTATTAGGCTTAGCCTTGGCTCTCCCAAGCCCACCAATTCATGACTTAATGGTTTGATTTTTTTACCTGTAAGTTAACTTTAAAAATGAGTCGTCACTAATTAATTTGAGGTGGGTCGATTAAAAATCCAAGCGAAATATTGGGAGAAATATTCACTCTTCCGCAACTAGAGAAACTAGAATCGGGAATTTGATTACACTAGTTAATCACTAATGCCCTTTCGGTACCTAATCTTGATTAAACCCTAAGCCTTTTTGGATTTTCGATGGATTTTCCATGTATTTTGTGGAGGAAAAGCACTTTGTTGGTCTTCTATTTTCTGAACATTAAAAGCATTTTTTGGATTTGTGATCTTTTTCCGAAAATATTAATCATTTTTGGCATTTTTCTGATTTTTTTTTTTACTTTTTAGGAAAACATAGGATATTTATGATTTTTGGATTTTCTGGTAAATAAATGATTTTTATCATTTTTTATTATTTTATTGTTAAAATATTAATATATTAATATATGAACGACCCGGGTCGAGTTCCCGGGTTAGGGTCGACCCGGGTCGCGGCTCTCCGACTAGGCTCCTTTGGCGAGCCCAATCCTAAAAACAAAAGAAACAGAGGCCCGGCCCATTAGGGGAAAACCCTAACCTGAATTCGATCGGGCTTGAGCCAACCCGATGACCCTGCCCGTGCTACTAAACCTTAGGGGCAATCGAGTCATGCGCCCGACCCGACCGACTTGGCTTTGTAGCCGCTACTGCCCTTTGCAGCTCAGCGGCCGCGACAACCTCATCAGCCATCACCTTGTTGTAGGGCTCTGCCGGCACTACCCCAGCCTACCTAGACCGATGATTTGGCCTCCACTCAGCCAGTCGCCGTCGAAGGACCGGCAGTCAAGACCGTGAAGGTGGCAAACAGCAGCGTAGGTTCAACGGCGAGCAGCTCGACTCGCAATCGCAAATCCAGTTATGGTCCGTGAGGAGGGATGGTGGCGACGCGATGGGCGGCGACTAAGGTTTCGGGGGGGAAACGACAACCGACAACAGGGGTGAGGACAAATGGCTACATGGCTACGACGGAGATGGCGGGGGGGGGGGGAATGTCGGCGATCAAAGCGGGGCGGAAACAAAGCCCTCTTACCGGGGCTCGACGTGCGAGCAGTGGACAACAGTGGTAGTGTCGGGGGGACGCGGCTCGACAGTGAGGTGGGCGGAAGGTGTCGAGTTTGGTGGCGGCATGGGGAGCAGTGGTCACGACGTCAGCCACTGGACACGACGGCGAGCCTTCCCCCTTTGGATCTGGTCCTCCACCGTCCAAATCTAGCCTTCTCCCCTTTGGTTTCTCTCTTGCTCAGAAGCCCCTCTTCGCAGATCTGGAACCTTCTCTCTCGGATTAGAACCCCTCCACTCCAATCTATCACAACCTCTCTTTTTTCGTCCGAGGGAAAAAGGAAGAAAAAAAGGAAGAGAAGGTTTAGGGGCATTTGCCTAAAGAGGCGGACCAATGGCTCTGGATTAGGCGCAAGCTCTTCCAAGCCCATACCTCACACGACGTTGGATTTCGTATTTTAATTATTAACAACCTATGTATTTCTAGGAGTCGCTACTAGCCTATTGGGGTCGGCTAGAAACCAATCAAGACACGGGAGTGTTTTCTCGATTCCTACGCAACTAGAAATTTCTATGAACGAGGACTTGTTTACGCCAATGTTTCTATTAGCGCCCTTGCGGTATCACTAACTTGGAATGTTCTTTATCTAAATGGCCACATAATCTTGATTACCAATTATAATCTTTATGAAACCACTAAGTGTCCATGCCAATGTTTTTGTAGATTTTTTTAATGTCTACTATACTTTAGAAAAGAAATTTACACTCAAATTATGGAAAAGCGGTGCGGTAAATAAACATCCAAGAAATTGAAATGACTTGAAATTAATGCGAAAAAGAAAGACCCGATACAAGTTGGGCAAAAAATATTACGTGGCCTTATTATCACGCCCCGGGACAAGACCCCCATGAGCGAAATGAGAATTCAAATCTGCATGAAATTACTTTATATAATTTTAATCTACGCAAAATTGATTATTTACAAAAATGGTTATAAACTACAAAAATATCATTAAATTAGGAAAATGAGCTTTTGAAATTAGGAAAGTTTCATAGATGTCATTTCTATCATAATTTGGTACCATCCATCATTTTTTATAATTTTTTTATTGAAATTTTCATATTTTTTTCATTTTTTAAATTTTATTTAAAAATAATTCCCTAAACCGATGTATGTTGATTTATACTAATATGGAACTGCCCAGTACATAAATATAACAAGAACCGAGCTCAAATCGACCGTTTCAAGATCGGAACTTGGTTTGCGCATTTCATCGAACACTTGGCGTGCATCAAATCATCCAAACCAGCTTCCTCGAGCCATGTTTGTAGCCTTCAATCTCAACCCATATGCAAAGAGCAAGATTAGATAGAAATCATAGCTTAAAACAAAAAAAACAAAAAACAAAAAAAACAAAAAAAACCTAAGTTGAAACTAGTCTCAAATATGCGGGTTTGAGCTGATTTTGCAAATCTGGGTTTGAACCTAAGTCAAGCAAACAGGTAGCATGCCCATATTCAAGCCTCGACACTCATCACATACGAGATTAAGGAAACATTATTTGATCCAAGTGAAAGTAGGTAACATGAGCTTTCAAATGTAATAAACATCATAAAGAATGACCAACCGAACACATCAAAAACAACCTCTCCAAATAGCACACATGCAAAACTCTTGAAGAGATTTCAACACTAAAGAAAAATTCCAGTCTCAAAATCAATTTTTTGGACTAGTTTTCCTTTTGATTTTTCACTACTAAAACATGTTCAAACTCGAACAAAAATACATCTAGGATACTTACCTTGCTTCCTAGTTTCTTTTGCAAGCGGTTCTTGGCCGAGGAAACCAATAAATTATCCTCGAGGGGCACGTGGAAGTTGGCTCCTTCAAACTGAAAATGAGATCTGCAGAAAAAAGAACTAACAACAAAGGTTTTAGTTGACCTCCAAAATTAGACTTTAGGATCTCTTTTGTTGGAAAACTTAACACCAAACCAAACTATAACTATATATATTCTATTTTAGGTTACAAGTCATGAATTTCCTCATTTATCTCTCACTTTTCTCAAAAACGCTCGCTTTCCCTCACTCATGACCAACCGGGCTCAACACTAACAAAAATTTTCTGACTTTTTTGGCCCGCTAGAAGGGTACTATTTCGGGGGGCTTTAGGAGGCCTTCCCAATCCCCATTTGGGGCGTGCAACCTATAGTTGGAAATATCTTTGAGTGAAGTTTCACGCTCTAGTTGAAGGTTTTGGCTAATTTTGGCCACAAGTTTGTGAAAATTTCACTTTTCTCTGCCAAGGTCGGTTTGGAATTTCTGGATTTTTTTGCTTTTCTGGAGTTGCTTCTGAAGGCCTGTTTGGGGGACGACCGTCGGCTCTCCCTTCTCTCCCTTGTCTCCTACCTTTCATGCCCCAAAAGAGCTTGCTTCAATGATCTTATCCCCTGAATTAAGGGATTTTTGGTTGGTCTTTTGTCCACCTACCAAGCCTGTCAACTAAACTAGTTCACCCACTTCATGACTTAGCTAAATTTTCAACTTTTGCAGCTATATTAAGTGTGCGGATTTTGCTGCAATTTTCTCGTGCTTTCAGCAACTTATCCTTGACCAATTTTTGTCCACTTGTACTAGCAATAATGGTCTTCTCTCACGTGCAAAGATCAAGCTAATTAGGCGACTGAGTGGGATATGGTGGGGCCACCAATATGCCTACTTAGCAGCTCCGAATTAAGACTTAACCATGGGCTAGGTTTTGGTAGCTGGTTTAAGTGATTTAATCTATCAATTTGGCTGCAGTTTTTGATTAATTAGCAAGCTCATGTATAGTAGTATAAGATCTTGACCATTTTTTGCAATTGTCTCCATCCAATTTTGCAAGAGAATCCCTCAAAGTTGGCTATTTTCTTGCCCAAGAATGCCCAATTCAATGCAATTTGGTTCTTTTTGCCCGATTCGATTAATTATACATGACCCAAGTTCAATTTCAACTCAATTTGGGGCTAAGATGATGATTTAAGGGTTCGGGCAAAATGTTGCAAAATTTGCGAATTGATCCCTCAACTTTTGGAAATTGCATTTTGGCCCCAACTTGCTATTTTAATTACAATCTGGCCTCTTGGGCTTGGCTAGTCACATTCAAATCATCAGCTCCAATTTTTTTTTCTTTTTTCATCTTTTTTTTATTTTCTTTTTTAAGGAAAAACATCCTCCATTTAAAACACTATATTAAATGCCTAGATAATCTATATGCAAGAATTTAACATGAAATATTTTTGTGGAAAAACAAGTTTCCATTTTTGAAAATGATTTTTGGCAAAAAATTTAGGCGTCAACACAATCAGATCTGAATCTCCAGCTAGCTGGCTCTCGGACCTTCCCGGATATCTCTTGGGGGAAGTGGTCAAAGCTAGCTGCCTTGGATCCTCTCTTAGCCACGACCTTTGGCTTTCCCTTGACGCCTTATTTATGGGCGAGAGGGGGCCGGTCGACGGAGGCTAGTCAGGCAGTCTTTTGTGTGCCGACCAGCCTTCCTCCGTCGACCGAACCAACATCCATTCTTCCCCTTCCACGGAGGCCTACTCGCCATCAATGTAGCGTCCCTATTGCCTGCGCCGTACATCGTCGTCTCCTCCTGCGTTCTGGCATTGCACGCGTCCCGCCTCCGGCACGTGCTACATATCCAATCCGAGGAAGAAGACAAAGGGGAGAAGAAGATAAAAAGGAAAAGGGGGCTGGGCCAAGGGGAGAAAAGGACGGGCCCTAAGGGCCCGCGCAGGGGGAAGAGGAGGAAGAGGGAGCTGGGCGCGAAGGCCCAGCCCCATGCAACTGCTTCTTTTCTTTTTTCTCTTTATTTATTATTATTTATTATTTACTATCCGAAAAAAATAAAGATTGATGGATGCAAAAACATAAATTAAGGCCTAATTAAAAGGACCTCAGCCAAAATTTATGTGTCAACAATTCCACCGGGTTTATTCATCTTCTGCAAAGATGTAATAAGGCCCAAGGAATAACAAAACGACATGACCTAAAAGAAAAAGTGAACTCCGACAAACTCTCCAACTCTTACTCGCAAAAATACGAGAAAAGCTGATGTTGGAGAGTCGGAGAAACCCTATAACCCAAACCCTCGTTTGGAAAGTCACTGAAATTTCCTTATTTTGTTTTAATCAGCTAGCTCAGTGGATTTAAGCACACAACATGAGAGAGAGAGAGAGAGAGAGAGAGAGAGAGAGAGAGAGAGAGAGAGCGCAGTATCTGTCTAACATCAATCATCCGAATTGGTTCTGTTCCAGAATCCCGAAGCCACTTTGGCAACTGTCAAGATTGCCGGTTCACTGAAGTTGTTAATCACATAATAAATAGGGGTTTAGCAATCTTACTATCCGATAAAACATATAATCCCCCTTGAACGACGCGGTTGCGTTGAATTCGATTTATAATATTTATCTTTTTTGGTATAAAGATAGTTAGATAATGTTGACCCAATAACAATTGGACTGTCAATGTTTCCCTTTCTTTTAGAAAAAAGATAAATATAGATCCTTCGAAGCATATAGTTCATGAAATTAAAATGGTTATATTAGCATTTTTGGTGCGAAAATAGTTGGAAAATGTTGACTCGATGACGATTGGACCGTTATTGTTGTCTTTTTCTTTCATTTTTCATAAAGAACAAAGATTTCTCAAATCATAATTCACGGAACGTGGTTGGTTGACCAAGTCTTGAGGAAAATTGAAGAAGGCTGGTTATCTCTCTCTCTCTCTCTGTCTTCGTGTTTTTTTTTTTTTTAATTTGTAATGCCAATTTAAATTTGTACCCTTATTACTCAACAATAAAATTTCGCATTAAGTATTCATATTAAATGAATGTTGATATTATTAACTTTTGTTGGCCGATGTCATTACCTAAACATGGAAATAATAAGGAAAATTTTCTTAACTTTATGTTTTGGATGATAATTGTTTTTTTTTTTTTTTTGAAAGACAGAGCTTCATATGCAACCTTTTTAATCTAGAATTTCTAGATATTATTCATGCAGTCAAGACTTTATTTTTTTTTAATATAACTTAAATAAGATTTAAAATTTCCACATCAACATTTTTCATTAGACGAATTAATCGTGTCGACATAAAGACTCGATTGCATCAATTTAACAAATTTTAAAATTTGATTGCATTTTTTCAAAGTCTTAAGAGATAATTATATTTTTGTAATAATTTGTAGGACTTGTGATGCATATATTCCAAGAGAAATAAGCTGCCAGAATGGGGAAAATCAGCCACCCGAAACGGGAGCCACTGGACACGTGGCGATCAAATACTGGAGGGAACAATGGCTGAGGTGGAAGTGCAGGACCATGCGATATTGTTCTCGCCGAGGGAACCGAACTTTGAAGCGTTGACCGTTGAGATACGGAAAAGACGCCGCCTCTCGTTTTCCGAAAAGCTCCCTGAGAAAACCGGGGAGACAGAGCCCACTAAAACCGAACCCCGCAAAACATGAGGAAGAATGCGAACAAGCTCTTGCTCGCCCATGGAAGCGCCGCTCCTGATGCTTCGTCCCCCGCATTTATACTCCCCGCACCCGCTCAAAGCTCCCGACTCGACCATCACCACCCATCGAAGCAGTTCCACCGTCGCATCGCCGAATCTCTCGGAGCTGAGAAACGGACGCGGAGGAGCAACAACATGTCGAGAGCCCTCCGTGACGTGATCACCAGAAGACGCGTGTATCAATGGTGGGATCGCGTGAGGCCAGCTCCCAAGGACCCAATTGCCAGCGTCAGCGAGGCCTCCCTCTTTGACGCGAGCCGAACAAGATCAAGATCAATCTGCGAGCGACGACATGTCGAGAGCTTACAGGAATGAAGAAGGCAAGCCTGTTGTGCTTCGGTGCGAGAGGAATGCGGCGGGTAGCAAATTCTTGGGAGTTCTCAATTTATGCCTTCTCTCGATAACCGCCCGTACTTTGTTTCCTGTTCTTGATTCAGTTGATTGTGAAGTGACAATTTAATCCGTCCAATTCTCATACCGAGATCTGTTTTCGTTTCTTCCTTCATTGATGGAAAGAAATTTGATGAAATTCTGCTAGAAATCCTCATCAAGCAGTAGCACCATCAGATGGGGATTCAATTCGCTTTGGAAGCTTTCTTAGTAGGATATTCCACATGCACACTCATCAAATTGAGGTAGTGATTTCAAGCAAAAGTATCAAGCGGTTTAGAAAATAAAAACAGGCATTCTCTTTACCAACTTTCCCTAAATCTCTGGATTCACATATTCACTTTCCTTTCGATGTTACCTCGTACAAGCAATATAATCAACCCCCAGGATTAGATCCCGAGACTCACTTAGCTAAGATGGCCAAGCTTTCGTTCGCGCAATTCTTCATAGTGGCCCTCGTATTTTCAGGTTTTTATGTATGAGTTTTTCTGTGGCGATCTTGCTTTGCAAGACGTGAAGTGAGTCAAGTCACTATAAACTGCTTTGCTACTGACTTTTCTTGGTCGATGGGAAATTGCAGCCATGTCCGTGTGGCCTCATGCAGAAGCAGAGAAGTTGTGCAACGAGGTCATAGGATTCGAGAAGTGCACCATCCAGGTTTGCGCGGAGAAATGTAGGAGCAGCCACGGCGACTTTTTCCGCCTAGCGAACTGCGAGCAAGACTACTTCTGCCCGGAGAAAATCCGCGACTGCTACCATCACTATTGAGGGCTTCAGCGCGCTCGCCACAATCTGCTTTACTTGCCACTTGAATTCTCGAGTTGATCAAATAATATGCGATCTCTAGTCCTTGTTCCTATCTCTTGATTTCTCATTCAAAATTGATAAGATTACCCTGTGAAGATGGTCAATTACAATCTGGATTTTTGTCATTCCTAGAGATGATAATTAACGGCACAGCTATTGTTGGCAAAATTGATTAATATAATAACATCCCCGATCTACTTAATGGCACATAGCTAGTGTTGTACATCTTTTCTTGTGGACACGAGACCTCGATTTGAAATATAAAAACACTTTACATCCCTTTTCATCATGAGAATTGCAACGACGTAAGGTGACAATACAGACTAAAGATTTTCTTTTTCCACCGGAGAAGGACTAATTATGGCCCAGCACTCAATAGACTATGTTAAATGTGGGGATTTGTGGGCATGTAGATCGATATTGTGAGTATATTATATGACAGAATATTAAAAATAGTTCGATCAGGATATAAGTCATCATCACTTTAGAATTTATTTAGAATTTATTGGCATGAAAACTTTGTTAAAAATAGTTAGGATAATTCTTTAAGATATTTTCCTATATCTTCCTTCGTGTAATATCCTATTAAGAAAGCTTCCAAAATCCGTTCTTAAGAGGATATTCCACATGCACACTCGTCAAATTGAGGTAGTGATTTCAAGCAAAAGTATCAAGCGGTTTTGGAAAGAAAATAAAAACAGGCATTCTCTTTACCAACTTTCCTTAAATCTCTAGATGTTGTAATTATGGTTATAATTATGGTTAATGGATCAACGAAAGCCAATAAATTAATATACGTTTTTTTCTATTCACGTATCTCTTTTGGATTCATGTATTTCCTCATCTTTTCTGTTCACGTATCTATTGAATTCATGATTTTCTTAGATTCATGTATCTTTTAGTTCATGTATTTATTGAGTTCATGAATCTCTTGAATTCACATATCTCTGGATTCATGAATCTCTTGGTTTCACGTATCTTTTTATTCATGAACTTCGTGGATACACACATCTATTTAATTCATGTATCTCTTTAGTACATGAACCAAAAAGCTCTATAAATAGATAGGAGCATAGAGCTTCATTAAGAGGTTTTGGTTTTGGTTTTTCCAACTCGATTCCAAAAGGCTTTGATATACTTTCCTACTCTTCTGTTTTTTCTGAGTGTGCTGGTTCAATTGAGTCCTGTTTGCATAGTGCTAATCCAAACAGGTTCGAGGTGTTATATCTTGGGAGGCATAGTTCGTGAATTTGCGGAGCACCTTTGGTAGGAATTAATCGCCTTAAGGAGATTCGGTTTTCCGTACCTCACCTCCAATTTTATGTTATTTTTCAGTGATATCTTATTTTCTTTTGCTCTAAGATTTGTAAAAGGAAGGATATTATAAAGTTGTTATCATTTTCTTTACATTGATGTTCTTATTACAACAAACAATGTGTTTTCTTTGGATTATTTTCCAACACTGGATTCACATATTCACTTTCCTTTCGATGTTACCTCGTACAAGCAATATAATCAAAAGTATCAAGCGGTTTTGGAAAGAAAATAAAAGCAGGCATTCTCTTTACCAACTTTCCCTAATTCTCTGGATTCACATATTCACTTTCCTTTCGATGTTACCTCGTACAAGCAATATAATTAAAAGTATCAAGCGGTTTTGGAAAGAAAATAAAAACAGGCATTCTCTTTACCAACTTTCCCTAAATCTCTAGATTCACATATTCACTTTCCTTTCGATGTTACCTCGTACAAGCAATATAATCAACCCCCAGGATTAGATCCCGAGACTCACTTAGCTAAGATGGCCAAGCTTTCGTTCGCGCAATTCTTCATAGCGGCCCTCATATTTTCAGGTTTTTATGTTTGAGTTTTTCTGTGGCGATCTTGCTTTGCAAGACGTGAAGTGACTATAAACTACTTTGCTGCTGACGTTTGTTGGTCAATGGGAAATTGCAGCCATGTCCGCGTGGCCTCATGCGCAAGCAGAGAAGGTGTGCAGTGAGGTCAAAAGATTCGAGAAGTGTACCAACCAGGCTTGTGTGGAGAAATGTAAGAGCAGTCACGGCGACTTATTCCGCGAGGCGAACTGCGTGCAAGACTACTTCGGTCCCGAGATAATTTGCCTCTGCTACTATCACTGTTGAGGGCTTTAGTGCCCTCGCCACAATCTACTTTACCCCGTAATAAGCAAATTATGTCTTGCCAATTGAATTCTTGAGTTGATCAAATGATATTCAGTCTCTTGATTTCTTATTCAACATCTCTAAGATTACCCCATGAAGATGGCCAATTGCAATTTTGTCATTCCTAGAAATGATAATTGACTATGATAAGGCACATCTATCGAGATTAGAATTGATTGATAGATCAATAATTTTAATCAAGTTAATGGCACTTAGCTAGTGTTGCTCTTTTTTTCTCGTTGGATATGAGACCTCGATTTAAAAAGTGATTGTGACATCTCAAATTTTCAATTATGTTTTCTTCTAAATGAATCAGGTGTTTCATTGACGTGAATTGATCATTCTTGAGATAACTAGACTATCTGGGGAAATCATTAAGGAATTTTAAGACAATAGACTTGAGAATTCGATCAGGAATTGGCTTCTCGACCGTGTCCATCTTTAGAGGCCATTATGGCACAATTAAAAATCGATTTGAAATCAGAGATAGATTAGATCGACAGTGATGTGTGGCTAATCGTGGGTGACACCACTAAATTAGAAAATTCATGTCAACCTAAGACTAGGCGATTTTCTTATTGTTTAGGTACCCTGTGTCCATATTTGGATCCTTGGGATTTTCACGACAACCGAGAGTCGCCAATAAGTCGAGTGGGTTCATAGTGGCTCGAAGAAAATCAATCATGAGTCAATCGCACTTAAAAATATCCGAAAGTTACCTGATGGGCTAGGCTACGCTAAAAACGCGCCGAATGAAATTAACCACCACCCGAGTCCGATTTCAAAATTGAAGTTTCGTCGTGTCACAATAAATTCTGGAGTGTCGACTCGCCTCAAAAGATTTTTCGACACCCGACACTTTTTGGAAAAAGGTTGTCGCGGCCATTCTTGTGCAATTGAAGCCGGGGATTAAATGTGGATGCAAGATTGTGATGCAAGATGGATTATTGGATGAGGAAAATATTCAATTGAAGCATTGAGGCATCACTTGGATTTAGTAAGGCCAATTGTGACTCAATTAAGTGAGTGTGAGAGTCCAATGGAAGAGATGACTTGCAAATTCGTAACTCACCTCCCCTGCCCAAAATTGACCAATTGGAAGTTGTGTAGGCGTGGGTGTGGCTAACGGGGCGCCAAATGGATAATACTTTTGGCTGAGTGAGTGTGAGAGATATTTTGTGGAAATATCAAGCCTTGGTGGAGCCCTCACTCATCTCTCCCTTATCCTCTCAAGCTGCCGTCCAAGACGTTGGAGAGCTGCCCCATCTCGCACACCTCAAGAACAAAGAAACCGCAGAAGCAGGAACAGGCCGCATCTTCATCTTCGTTGGTTTCCCTCTCCGCCGCTGCCACCTACCAACTGCTCCATTTGCTTCAGTCAACAAGAGGCTGTTAATTGACCTGTCGGCCACCCACGTTCCTCAACCCAGCGAAGCAGTTTCTTCAGCATTGCTGTCCGAAGATTTCACTTGCCACGTTCGTCTTCTCCAGCTGAATTGAAGACCTAGCGAACTGCCTCCATCCGTGTCTCCTCTCTGCCTCTGTCACGTTCCAGTCAACCGAGGCTGAGTTGAAGACCATCGAGCGAACCGCTTCTTGTTCTCTTGTTGCCAGCAAAGCTCGAAGAATCCAGCAGCAGCCTTCACGCCTGTGCGTCGCCAACTCCAGCGAAGACCGAAGCCCTTGTTTGACTCCCCTCCTCGCCAGCGACGCCACCTGGCTCGACGTCCACCCCTCCGTTCCTCTTTGCCGCTGCCAGCATCCACCTGCCAGCTCGCCCCATCTCCACGCTCGAAGCATCACCCGCAGCTCAACGCCAACGAATCCAACACCTGTAGCTTCAGCGATTCCTTCGATGTTTCTGTCTCAATTGGGCCGCGTGAAATCGATCAAGTAGACCGCCAGCCCACTTCCAAGTTCGAGCCAGCATTTTGCACATTCAGCCCACGCAAACCAGCAGCCAGCTCAACCCTTTTCGGCCCAGCTCCTTCAGTCTCGCGGGCCTAAAGAATTGAGTCCATCCAGCCCAATTTCAGCCCAGCAATTTCAGTCATTCGAGCCTAACAAAGACAGGCCCAGTTCAGATTTATTTCAAGCCCATCTTCAGCAAGCCCAACTCAATTTGGGTCCAGCCCAAAAGTAAGATCAAATCTCAGTTGGTTGAGATTTGCCAAGCTTTAAGGCTCGCTGCTCGCCGGTCGCCGTCGTCGAAAGTCCGATTTCGGCCGTCGTCACGTCACCGTCGCGGTGATTTGATCTCCGCTTTTACCAAGTGAGTTTTACCACTAATCTTTCTTAGTTTTAATATGCTTGCCTAGGGTTGGTTAGATTTAATTACGTGCGGTTAGGTGGTTAGATTAGTTTAGATTAATTAAATTAGAAACTTATTAATGCATGTTAGGTGGTTAGATTTAGTCATTAATAAATAGAAATGTTCTATTATTTATTGAACGAGTCTCGGTAATTTTTCGGGCTCGTCTCGGCCTCCAATTGGGCATTATGGGCCTAAATTGGATTTTTAATAATTATTTATTTAATTTTTGAAATTAATTATTTAATTAATTATTTTTCCAGAAATTCAACCGGGATGGCCGGTGGACTGGAATTTCGTGCCGATTGTCGTGGTGCAGTCCATTTATTTAATTGAGCTTTAATTTATATATAATGAATTTAAATTGTGAAATTTGAGGATTTGTCCTAAATTGTTTGTTATTAAATATTTGATTGGTAGATGGCCGAAGTATGGGTATATAGCGCCAGTACGTTGATGGGCTATATGGTAGAGAGAATGGTGAGAGTTAACTGAGAATTTTTTTTGCCTGAGACCAATCAGGTACGATGTTATTGGACATACGTGGTTCGGTGATTGGAAGTATCACTAGCGAAAACGGCGCCTTAAAGAACGCATGTGAATGACTTATAGATAAACGTGGTTTGGTGATTAAGGAAATATCACTAGTGAAAACGACACCTTAAAGAACTCACGATGTTGTCTACTGTCGATGTCACCCTGGCGAAAACGGCACCCTAGAAAGAACACGTGATTCGGTGATCGAGGATATCACTGGTGAAAACGGCGCCTTAAAGAACGCACGGTGTCGGTGATCGGTATGTCATTGGCGAAAACGACACCCGAGAAACACATGTGATCTAGTGAAGGAGTATACCATTAGGAAATTATAGTATGAGTGGAAATGACCTAGAGGTGGCTCGAATGACATGTAATCGACTAAGTTGATTGATCAATGCTTGATCGGATGTCGTGAATTGTTTGAATATATGTGTTTAACCTTGAATTGTAGGTTGGAAATGAGGTCAAGGTAAGTCCTCTAACTCGTGTTGTGCTTAGGCAACTGTTTGGCGTATTAGTTTACTAATCGGGTCTTAGGGGGTAGAACTCACTGAGACGTGGTCTCATTGGTTATTGAATAACCATTTCAGGACCCTGAGGAGAAGTCAAGGAGGAGGAACCTGAGGAGGAGAAAGATTTTGAAGAAAAAGATGATCCAGATAGGGATTTTGAATACAACCCGGATGTGGATTGAGATCCCATCCCTTTTGTGAACCTTGTCTTAATGTAGATAGGTGTGAGACTATTTGCTGTAAATAGTATTGTAAATATACTATGTGTTGTGCTGTTAATAAAAGTGTGGTTGTGAATTTCAATATGAAAAATATGGTATGCTTTTCTATCCCATTGTTTTATTGTCTGGGGATTCATAACTGCTTCCGCATGCGTAATAAAAAGAAAGGGTCGGCGATACTTAGCCCTGAGATATTGCACTTTAAAATCGACCAAGGTAAAGAATGGGTGCGTGCCCGAGGATCGGGGCATGACAATGATCATATTTTACATCTCTTTTTATCGTGAGACTTGTGATGATGTGATGCGACAATATAAGACTCTAAAGATTTTCTTTTTCCATTAGAGAAGGACTAACAATAGTCCAACACTCAATAGATTATGATGTGGGGTTTTGTTGGCATCTAGGTCATCATTGTGTGAGTATATGACAAAATATCAAAAATAGTCTCGGTCAAATTTGGATGTCATATTGGCATGTACTTTATTAGAGATATTTAGGATAATTCTTTAAGATATTTTTCTATATTAGACATGATTAGAGTATTTTTATTAGTTTTTTGTAACTTTTAAAATTGTATGTATGTCTCCTTTTAATTATGCATATCTTAATTGATAATGTTACCTTAAATAATCATGACATAAAACTCATGATGACATATTGAATTTTATAGAAAACCCCACAATTCTTTCTTCTATATTATTATTCTTGTCTAAAAAATTCAACTTTCATTTAGATCAACAAAATGCCGGAGCCCAACATATAAATATCTGCATGCGAGTTCGTATAAAGTTTTTTTCTGGTAATCACATATATGTATTTGAAAAAACTATAATTTTTGTTGAGTGATCCAATCCAACCCACCCTCGGAAACAAACACCAATTTTCATTGGATTCTTCGCGTTCGAGCCTAAGAGTAGATCCCTTGCTTGTCCCGGAAATTACACAGGTTATTCTTCAGCTCTGAATTCTCTCCAGTCTCGCACTGTTTCAACCTTCAATTTTCTTGATTTTGGGCCCCAATTCGAGATGCGAGCTTTTTCTTCGGAAAGCTCGCCGAAACCCTAGATCATAGGTCCCCCGATTCCCAAGCTTTATCTCGTTGTCGCCTTAATGACCATCTATTTATGCAGAAAAATCTGCCCATTTGATCTTCTCATATCAAACAATTTATTAAGTCCATTGCTCACAATTTCCCGTAGAAAACTCGCTCAAAATACTCGCAATGAGAAAATCCTGACACTCTTTTGTTTGTTTTACCGCGTGACTTACTATGTAGCACGGACACTCTCCGGAAGCTTGTGTCGTGTGTCCGACACTCCGACACGTGTCCGACACGCTCCGACACGTCCCGACACGCTCCGACACGCGGTCAACGAGTGTCGAAAAATCCGACACGTGGTCAACTCTCTCCGACACGCGAGTCTAGAATTCCGACACTCGATTCCGACACGCACGGGGTCAATTTTAAAAATTTCTAATACTTGTGGGGTCAAAATATAAATATACACAAAAGAAGTAATAAAAATGCTATACATATACACGCACGGGGTCAATTTTTTTTTTTTTTAGAATTTTTTTAGTTTTTTAAAAAGTCTTTTACTATGAAAGAAGTAATAAAAAAATGCTATATATGATAAATAAATAAATTTAAAAATATCATTTCAGCATTTTTCTTTAAATAATATTTTTTTCCTCTTAGTTTTATGTATTGTTATAACAAATTAAAATAATGAATGATATTATTTAATATTTTTCGTGTAAATTAATTCTAGGGTATTTTTTTATTATTTATTTATGTATTTATATATAAAAATATATTTAATATATAACGTGTCGGAACGTGTCGATTCCCAATTTATCTCGTTGTCGCCTTAATGACCATTTTTAAGAAAAATCTGCCCATTTGATCTTCTCATATCAAACAATTTATTAAGTCCATTGCTCACAATTTCCCGTAGAAAACTCGCTCAAAATACTCGCAATGAGAAATCCTGACACTCTTTTGTTTGTTTTACCGCGTGACTTATGGAAAATTGACCAAATCAAGCTTTTAATACCTGAGCTTTCCCGACTGATGTGATACCCGGATGCACGGAACATATAGGGAGTCAGGAGGTTTATCTATGCCTCTGGTTGAGCGCCCATCAAAGCCCAGCACCTGCCTTGTGCCTAGCAGCTAGCTACAAGCTACCGGGTGCTCATGTCCAGAAGACCGGTCCATGAAAACTACAAGTGGGATTTTCAATCTTTCCAACGAAATAGCGATTTTACCATCCTCAAATATAATAACTAAAAATAGATTCCCCAAACAATTAGTAACTTATCAATAAAATAATAGTGACATCACCAATATCCGGTAATAAGTTTCCCAATGCCTTTAAAATTTTACAAGTGTGTCCATATGCAAAGTGGTGAACTTCCAGAGGATTCATTAATTTTACCATTCCACTTGAAAATGATGGATTCCTCATTCTATTGGCAACTTGCTAAGCTAAAAGCAGGCCACCTCGGCAAGTCATTACTTTTGCTCGTAATTTGTTAATTTTGCTGGTAAGATTTTGTTTTTAGTGGCAACTTTCTAATAGGCTGATAAACTTACTCTTAAACTTGACACTGCTAAATTTCATACTTATGAATCTAAAACGAAATATACGTTAGTAAGTTACTAATTTTACGTGTCATTATATGACTTCAATGTTGGAGCTTTACAACTTAATAATGAATTTGGCGATGGTAAATTCCCAAATAGTGGTCCTACAATGGTAAATTACTTGTTTCAACGGTGAGTTAAAGGTTACCGAATTTGGTTTTACTTTTATGCAAATTCTTTACGTTGTGAGAACTTAATAACTTGTTAGCAGACTTACGTCGACAAGATAATAATAATTTTTTTTTAATCTTTTAGTCAACTGGACAGTATAGGACTCCATAGCTTGGATTGTAATTTTGAGTGTGAAGTTCAATTTTATGGAGAGCTTTTCACCTTAACCCCTCTCACTTTCGTCCCCACTCGAGAAAAGGGTTTGATGGCATAACACAACACATCGAACAAGAGTGGTCAATATCTCGCCCCAAGGTTTTTGGCCCACCCAATTTCATGTAGATCACATATTACTGAAATCAAAATATCTTTTCAATTCTACTATGGCTTTCATGCCTAAAAAACATATGAATACATGTTCAATTCAAGACTTCTCACCGCTACCTGATGTTGTCTCCACCACCATGACCGCCTCCTCCATGATGGCCTAAATGGCGATGGCCTCCATGGTGACCTCTGTGGTGAACTCTATGGTGGTGGCCTACGTGGTCGTGGACGTAGTGGTGACCTCCATGATGGCTGCCGCCTTCGCCTCCTCTGTCGCCACCCCCACCATCATTGCCTCCACCGCCACCGTCACCTGCGCCTTTTGTTGGAACCAAAAGGATAAAGGAGCTTTGAAAGAATTGGTGAGGAGATAATGCAAACACACAAAAGAGAGAATATAGTACTCAAAATGCCTTGCTAAGGCTTTAATATATAGTACACACCATACTATTACAAACAATACAAGCTTTGCTAAGCTGAAAACTCTCTCTCTCTATATTCTTCTAAAGCTCTCTCACTCTCCCTAAAAATAACTGGTACAGATATTTATAAACCTCTTCACCGCCTAACTCCACCGCCTTTGACTTCAAAATAGAAGAAGTATAGTTCAAATTTTCCTCTTGTTTGCCGCTTTCAGTGTGAATGGGAGTTGCCGAAATTTTATCCATGGTCAAGTCCAGCTTCAGCTTGTCTTCATGCAAGCTGTTTTCTCCTTGCTATTAATGAAGTCGGTGAAGAGAACTAGGATTCCCACTGCAGCTCCTTTTCTTGATCAACGTGTGGCTTCTTGGAGAATACTCTTCTTTGCCGGTTTGCAAACCGCCATACTCCTAGCTTTCATACAATCGGCCAAAAAGGCTAATTAAAATCAAATATCCATTTTCTTGAAAATAAACAAAATCAAGTTTACTATTTTTTAACAGCCTCCCTTAAATTGATTTTCAAAATCAATGACACCAAGCATTGTCTTCAATTTCTCAAACAAATCAGCCTTCAATGGTTTCATCAAATTATCTGCAATCTGATCTTCATATCTACAGAAATCATCTCGCCTTCTTTAACCAGCTCACGAATATAGTGATATTTGATGTCGATGTGTTTGCTCCCGTCATGAAATACAGGATTCTGGTTAATGTGATAGCCAACTTGTTATCACATATCAATTTAGTAGGACCTTTTTGTTCATGCGTTAATTCAAAAAGCATCCTACAAAGCCATATCACTTGACACACTACAGAAGCTATTGCTACGTATTCTACTTCAGCTATTGAGAGTGCAATAACTTGTTGTTTCTTTGAGGACCAAGAAATTACTCCTAATCCAAGAAAGAACGCATATATAGAAGTACTCTTCCGCGTTTCAGTATCACCTACCTAATCACTATCTGTATACCCCACTAAACTAAAATTGTCAATGTAAAAATATAAAATTCCATGATTACGAGGTCCACTAACATACCATGGAATTCTTTTTGTTGTCTGCAAATGTGATTGGTATGGTTTTCCCGTGAATCAACTAATAATTCCCACGCTATAAGTAATAGCTGGCCTAGTGAAAGCCAAATATCTTAAACTGCCAACAATACTTTTGAAGTTAGTGGGATTTACCAGTTCACCTTCCTTCTTTCTTTAACTGCAACCATTCTGGTATAGGAGTTCAAATTGATTTGAGCGATTCCATATTGAAGCACTTCAAAATATCATTAGCGTATTTTTGCTGTGAGACAAATATGCCTTCATTTGTTTGCTTCACTTCAAGGCCTAGAAAATAGGATATTAATCCCAAATCCGTCATCTCGAACTGACTAGTCATGGCCTCCCTGACTTCAACAAGCATCTTCTCACAACTTCCTGTAAATATCAAGTCGTCAACAAAAGGCAAATATATATAATATCGTCATTAGTATTTGACTTGATGTACAATGTATGACCCATGCTCCAACAGGTAAGTGTCAATCCTCGTGAACCAAGCTCGAGGAGCTTGTTTTAGCCCATACAATGCTTTCTTCAACTTGTACACTTGATTTTCATGTCCTTTCTTCACATAACCTTGGGGTTGCTCCACATAAACTTCATCATCGAGGAAACCATTAAGAAATGCTAATTTCACATCCATTTGATGGATCTTCCAATGGTTCTGAGCTGCAAGTGCTAAGATCATCCAAATGGTATCCATTCAAGCCACTAGTGCAAATACTTTAAAATAATCAATACCTAGCTTTTGCTTGTAGCCTTTCACAACCAGTTTGGCTTTGTAATGGTCCACCTGACCATTGGGTTTGTACTTCGTCTTGTACGGCCACTTGACACCAATGGGCTTCTTACCAAGTGGTAAAGAAGTTAGCACCCTTGTGTCATTATTTTCAATGGAGTGGATTTCTTCATCCATTGCTTGGATCCACTTCTCATCTATTGTTGCATCGTCATAGGATATGGGGTCACATTCTGCAAATTAACCAAAATTTACCATTGTTTCATCAGTAATTTCATCACTATCATTATCATGGCCACATAATCCCGATGCCTTCCGTGGTCATTGTGAACGACGAATCAACGGTTCTGCAGTCATTGCTGGTGAAGATGATGAACTACCAAGCGAAAGTGATGGATCTTTAGTTGAAGATTTTTCTATCTCCCTCACCAATGGTTCATCTTCAATAGGGATACCTTTCTGGTCAATCTTTTGGTTCGAGTCCCGAGCTTCATCTTCAAAAAATTGGACATCCCTGCTGATAATTACCTTCTTCGTGATTGGATTATGTAGCCTATAACGCTTAGTCACAATGCTATAGCCGATGAAAATGCACTTCTCGCTTTTGTCATCCAACTTTTTCCTCCATTCGTCTAGTATATGGGGATATGCCATGCACCCAAATACTCATAGGAACGAAACATCTGGCTTGTTGCCACTCCAAGCCTCTTCTGGGGTTCTTCCAAGGACACTCCTTGTTGGACACGTCAGCACAAATACAGCACAAGCAACGGCTTCTGCCCAAAACTTCTTCGATAGTGCTTTAGCCTTTAGCATACTTCTTGCCATTTCAAAAATTGTTCTATTGTTTCTTTTTGATATACCATTTTGTTGAGGAGTATAGCTAGCAGTCAACTAACATTTCACTCCATGAATTTTACAATAATTGTCAAATTCATTGGAAGTAAATTTTTCGCCTCTATCGGATCTTAACGTCTTTAAATTAAAGCCACTATGTTTCTCAAAATAGACTTTGAATTCTTTAAATTTGCCAAAAACTTCGGATTTTTCTTCAAAATATATATCCCTGTTTTTCTGGGAAAATCATCAATAAAAATTAGCGTGTACCTTTTTTGTCCAATTGATTCCACCTCAACAGGGCCATAGATGCCTATATATACCAACTCCAAAGGTTGCTTGGCTCTTCTAGCTCTTCCAACTGAAAAAGATTCTCAATGTTATTTTCCAACAAGACATCCATCACATGAGTGGCCTGGACAGTTGATTAAAGGCATGCCAGTCACCATCCTTTTCTGGACCGGTAATTTTAGTTCACGAAAATTTAGATGACCGAACCGAAAATGCCACAGCCACTTGCTGTCTTTTGTCATTGCTTGGAAACTCAACAGTCTTCATCTAAAGGGATAGAGGAAACATCCGGTTCTTCGTCATCTGCGTCGTGGTAATCAACTTATTTTGGACACCTTTAATGGTGCAAACTCCATTTTCAATGTTAACCTTGTGGCCTTTCTCAGAAAGTTGCCCAATACTCAGCAAATTCCAGAAAAGTCCTGGCACAAAGTAAATATCTGCAATAATAACATCAGTACCATCTTTTGATTTGATGTCAATGTTACCTTTGCCCATTACGGGAATTTTGGATTTATTCCCGAGGTTGACTTCACCACGAACCGTCTCATCTAAAGGTAAGAGCCAGACAAGTTGCTGCCATGGTCGCAGCTGGAAAACATAACAACCGACGCGAGGATTAAGCACAGCATGAAGACCACTCCGGACTTGAGCAGCAGAAGATCCGTTTCACCATCACCATTGACGCCGGCGCTAGCAAAAGCTACCCAATTTCTCGCCACTAATTTCCTCATTATCTCATGGAGAGAAGCGAGTCAACTATTTAAGGGATCAACGGTAGGAAGGAGATGACGTTCGTGAAGTGAGGAGGACATGTCGATAGTGGAGAAACTTGTACCACGTTTCCACAAAGAATTAAAATGCGTCGGTCTCAGTTGGACACAAAGGTTGAGAGGATAAATTTGGAAAAAATTTCGATTGTTTTCATGGTTCAGTGGTGCTAGTTTGCCTTTCTACAAGCACTGGACTTTGATGCTATGTGTAGATTGAAACAAGCTTTGCAAGCTAGTCTTTGCAAACCTTCCTTTATAAATTGTAAAGCTTGATTAGAGTGTCGAAGCCCTGCGAAGCCAAAGGAAATGACGGCAAGATTCCTTTATATTCAGGATGGACTGGAACCGAAGGGATATATAGAGACAGACCTCAACTATGCACTAAACACAAATTCTACATGGTAATAAATGTCACCAAACTCTTCCACCCATAGCGACTCATTTAGCTAGCAAAGCATAGTGCCATCACCAACACCAAAATAAAACACCTAAATTTCGATTACAAAAAGCATCACAGCCCCAATTGATATGAGCACTAATAAGTCATAATTACTTTATGTTTGTAAAGACCGACTTCAAAGTTAGCACTTGCCACCACCCCTGCCGCAACCTCCGCCACTGCCCCCACTTCCACTGCAGCCACCACCCCCTCCTCCGCCGCATCAACCAGCCCCAGTAAAACCACAACCACTACCCATGTTAAAAAGTGCCAGCTCCAGCAAGATTGCCCCCTCTGCTGCTGCTGCCGCCCTCCACAGCCATCCTTTTCGCGAGGTTTCCGCTCACTTTTGCCGCATAAGAATATGATGCCGGAGATGAACACCATCGAAAATGCAACCACGCAAAGCAGCCATGTCAATTCGAGTTGGCTTCCATGGTCAATGGTAGCATTAATAAGAGGAAACACCTCTCTAGCCATTTCCTTCTCATCTCTCACCACCCACGCACGCACAATGTGTGCTTTTATGTGCAAAAGTCCGCTCATCTGATCTTGTCGAATCAAAGCATTACTCAAGTCCATCAAGCTCTTGATAAAGATGGAGCAGAGTGGGAAGTGCGGCGCTTCTTCATGTTGCCTATTGGTGAAGATTCTTCGAAATTGCTTCTGATCAAACTTTGAAATTCTTTGCATAGAAAAAGAATGATTTGCCAATCGGTGACATTGAACTCGCGATCGTATCCTCATAAAGAGTCATGCCAATGCTTACGTTGATAGTCATTCTACATTGATAAATTTCATACCTTTATTTTGCTAAAAGCGAGCATACCACGGTGAGTTACTAGTTTTACACGTAATTAATAACTCCAATGACGAAACTTTATTATTTACCATCGAATCCGGTAAATTGATACACTAAAAGAGGCCTACAGTGGTAAATTACTTATTCAATTAGTAAGTTACTAACTGTGGTTTTATTTTCAACGTAAATTCTTTACTTTATCGGTAACTTGTAAGCAGACTCTCATCGCTAAGTTAATAACTTCACAACTAATTTTCTTGAAACTTTTGTTTTGAGAGGTTAATTTATAGATAAGTGGATAGCTTCCACTCCAATTGAAGTTGGTGAATTCCTCACTTTGCTGGAAACTTACCACCTTGTAAGCAGACTTAAGTTGGTCACTAATTTCAAGTCCACCCGTAAGCTAATTTCCAAAGAACTCGATAACTTACTACTGCATTTGTTGTTGATAAGTTACTAACATTATTGATAGATTACCATCAACATGCTTGACCTACAAGTGGCAGCTACACAAATTTATCAATGACATCTAAATTTCACTAATCGTATTACGATGTTACCACTTATGGAAATTTGTTCATTTATTGAAAAGGGAATATTAAAATTCTAAATAATGATGTCTTGACAAAAAATTACCAATTTTTTCTTACTATTTCCGGTGTGAAATAAATAACTCTTAACCTGGAATTAATACATACATTTATGGGAGAAAAATATGATAATAAAAATAGAAACAAAGGGCAAGATCACAAGTGGCTTAATTGAGAGACGAAGTGGGAGGGTTTGTGACATTGTTGATATGTACCGTCTGATTTGCTAATAGTTGGTTTGTAAAACAAATAAAGAGGTGCATCATCTCATGACGAAAAGATATGAATGTGTGACGGTTATTTTTTATATAATCAATTGACAAAAAGAAACAAGTGTGTATATGTTCAATGGACGATTATTTTTTTAAAAACAAATCAGTTATTATAAAAATTGAATTCAATGTTTTTTTTAAATGTCAAAAATTGTGTCATTCTGAAATTCTAGTTCAATTTAGGGAAAAGACCAAAAAAAATCCCAAACTTTACCTAAAGTGACAAATTTACCCCAAACTTTTTTTTTGTGACATAAAAAACCTCAAACTTTGCTAACTGTAACACATTTACCCCCACCAATGGCATTTTCATCTTTCTTTCATTTTTTTCATTTTTTTTTCTGTTTTTTCTGTTTTTTCTTTTCTTTTCTTTTTTCCCATTTTTTCTTCTTCTCTCTTCCCTCCACCGGCCATAGCGGAGGGAAGCCGGAGTCAAGCGAGGGTGGCCCTCACCGACGTCGAGCAAGGGTTGCCCTCACCTGGGCTAGCTAGGGCCACCCTCACCCGACGCCAGCAAGGGCAGGGCACCCCTCGCTTGACGCCAGCAAAGGCTTGGTGAGGGCACCCCTCGCTAGACTCAAGCGAGGGCTGCCCTAGCCTGACGCCAGAGGGCGGCCTTAGCCAGCCTAGGCAAGGGTGGCCCTAGCCAACCCAGGCGAGGGCGACCCTCGCTCGACGCCAGTGAGGGCAGCCCTCACCTGACTCCATCTTCCCTCAGCCATGGCTAGCGGAGGGAAGAGAGAAGAAGAAAAAAAAAATTGGGGTAAATATGTCTTGGTTGGCAAAGTTTTGGGTAAATTTGTCACTTTGGGCAAAGTTTGGGGTTTTTTGTGGTCTTTTCCCTTCAATCTATTTTTAAATTCTTCAACTTTCAATTTTCATTTCTTCCTTAAAATATAGCATTTATTCTCCAATTGTTTCCTTTTAAAAAGTTCTCGAGAAATACCAAAATTACTATATGGTATTTTTATTTTGAGATTTGGTTGTATCATAAAAGATTTTTATCAATTAATATTAGCACTTTTGTGGGACAGAAAATTTCTCAAAAGCAATGTATTCATGCCTCAAAGTCTAATTTCATTTTTCTCGATTAGTATTTCTCTAAGAATGTTAAGGAATTGTTTCCGCAATAATGGAGTCAGTCATTAATCAAGGCATGGTGAAACTAGACCGTTTTGATGGCAACAGTTTGGCTCGTAGGAGAGACAAGACGATGTTTCCCCTCACTGTCTTGAAGATCTCTTACATTTGAAATCCCAATCTGATGCCGATACAGGATCCAAAGCCTACTTTGAAGGAGAACAGCCAAGTGCAAAAGCCATTGAAATGGTCAACAAGGAGATAAAAATAAATAAATAAATAAACTTGAAGAGGATGAATTGTTTTGTTGTGGGAATATTCTGAGCATACTATCTGATCATTAATATAATTTAATCACTGAGATGAAATCTGCCAGAGACATATGGAAAACACGTTAATTCAAATACAAGATTGAGAACAGCAAAAAAGCAAGGTACCAATAAATATTTGATTGCAAAATATTTTGATTTTAAATTTGCTGATACAAAATCTTTGTTGGAGCAAGTCCATGAATCGCAAGTGCTTGTCAACAAAATTCATGCCCTCGAGATGAACACTCCATAATCCTTTGAAGTTGGACCAATTATTTGGAAATTGCCTCAAAATGGGAATGATTATAGAAAAAGGATGTTGCACAAATAAGAGGACATCACTTTCGACCAAATTCAAAAACATTTTCGAATTGAGGATGAGTCACATTTACATGATAATTCTGGGTCATTTGAGAAAATGCAAAAGTAGAAGGTAAATCTTTTTTTTTTGTGACAAAGTGGGATACTATGCAAAAGAGTGCGAGTACTGCAAAAACATATCAACGATGAAGGCAGGTGCTAATATGGTTGAAGAGAATTTGACGGTAATGATTTCAAATTTGAATTTTTCTGAAAAAATTAATGATTTCGTAGCCATGATTTCTGAAATCAATATTGTTCGAGCATTTTGAAGAGGAGGCTATTGACATAACTGTTCAAGGGGTTTACATGGGAAATAACTCACTTGCAAAGGTTGTGGGCAGCGACAGAGTGGAGATAGATTTTACTTTTGGAAAGAAGGTTACCTTTGTTTGTACTTGAAATTAAGAAGAACTTAGTTTTTGTTGATTCACTTTGTCAATGGGGATTCCAACTTTCTTTGAATCTTACAACATTCTCTTGTCAAAAAACGTGCTGTAAAATTTTGCTCAAATGAGGCCAAAGGCCGAGTTTAATGGAGACCACATTTCGAACACAAAAAGAGGCCACTTTGATTGATAGCAGGAAAAGTACTAAAAAATCCATAAACCCATGGCATTAATATCAATTCAATCCTAAACATTTTAATCGAACAAATTTAGTTATAAACATTTTCACATTGGTATTAATTCAATCCATTTGACCAATTTAGGTCGGAAATTGTTGACACAGATGCTCGTAGTCCAACATAACATGACCGGTGTTGACATTGACATTTTTAAATTTATTTTCCAAGATTTTGAATTTTTAAAATATTTTTTTGATTATATTTTTCTTTTCTCCCTCTCCCTTTTATTTGCCATTACTTTTTGCTGGTGGCCATCGCCGGCCACTGGCCACAGCCATGGCCAACAAGGGCTAGCCTCACCCGGGTCTCCCTCATCGACTAAAAAGCACTGATACGCGACACGCGACACGACACGACATGCTGATACATCATTTCTCAAAAAAGAAAATTCCTACACGTTGAGACAAGTTGTATATTAAATAAATATTTTATTTTTAATTAATTTGATTCAAGTTTACAATTAAATAAATAATATAAAAAAAAAGCTTACGATGAATTTACACTAATAATATTAATAAATCTATTCTTAGGAAATTCGAAAGACATATTCATAGTTAATGCATATTCATGTTTGAGGACATGTTTATAACTCTAACAAAAGTTATTAATGAAACTAATGACTAGTAAGAAATTAGAATTAACTTATTTAAATAAATTTATGATCTTCTACAATAACCAAAATTTATCATTATTCAACATTCAATACTTTTTTTTTTCCGAAATCACTTTTTAGCCTTCCTTGTTTATTTTTCTAATAAAAAAAGCCCCCGAGGTCCATCCCAACCCCTACCCCCAAATTTATTTTACTCCCTCGGTTCTTTCCCCCACCACCGTCAGGCTATCACTTCCTTTATTAAAATTTGAAGTCACCTCTCATCCACCCACCCTCTAGAAAGAAAAAATCACACCAAAGTCCCATCAAAATCCCACTTTTAATTTTATTTTTTTTAAGTTTCCTCCCTCAACCCCAGCCGCTGCCTCCCCCTCCTCCTCCTCCTTCTCGTCGCACGACCCTCTTTCTCTTGATCTTTGATCTCTCTCAATCGCCTCATCACAATCGCTCACCGCCTTGCCTCCAGCCCTTCCTCCTTCATAGTCGTAGCCTTGCCACCAACCCTCCATTGGAGCATTGCAGTTGCAGCCCTCTAGGTTGCCTCAATCTCTGCTCTTCCTCTAGCTCTTCCTCTGGCCCTTCCTCTAGCCCTCCCTCACTATCGCGGCCTTGCCTTCGCTCACGACCTCGCCTCCACTCCCTTGGCCTTGCCTCCACCTTCATCGTCTTCTTCGATGATTCTCTCTCCTAGACACGCATATCGGAACATGTCAAGAAGGTGTCGGAAAATCAGACACATGTTGACCGCATGTCAGAGCATGTCAAAGTGTGTTGGACACATCGACACGTGTCGGACATAACACGGAAGCTCCAGCAACATGTCCATGCTTCATAACTCATCGGAAATAGGCAATGATCGGCCTCGTCGAGCTACGCCTAGGTAAGGGCATGCGCTAGCCGTTTAGGCAAGGCCCCCCTCGCCAAATCCAATGATGCTCACCCTCACTCAAGACAAGGCAACCTCGTCACTAGAGGTGTGCAATCGGACCGGGTATACCCGGTTCTTGAACCGGTCCACCCGGAAAATAGGGTCGGGAACCGGTTCCCATTGAAACCAGTCTGGGAACCTATTCCTAAAATTCGGAACCGGTTTAAACCGGTCCGAGAACAGGTTCTGAGTGATTACCCACCCGGAAACCGATTCTCGGACCGGTTTTGGAACCGGTTCTAGGACCGGTTTTGTAAGTAGAGGTCCAAAACCCTTTTTTTTCTCCCGATTTCTATTCTTACTCCTGCAATCACACGATATTGTTCCTCTTGACTCTCTCAAAACGCAAGGCAATCCTCATTTGTCATTCCTCTTCCTCACTTGCTTCCCTCCCTCACTGGCTCCCTCTCGCATTGTGAGATGGACGGACGGTGTTCGTCGCTGCCAAATTCTTATGTATCATATGGATTGACTCGCCTAATTTCTCTTTTGTAGGAGGAGTTACGCTTGCATAAATGAGTAACTTCATATATTAGTTGTGGGAATAAGACTAATATTATACCCATGTTTGTTGTTAATTCTTTGCCTTATGATTTTATTTATTATAGTTAGCCCTATGGATCCTTAATTTTTCATTTAGTCAAAAAGTTCATGTATAATTTATTATCAGTGCTTAATGTTTCAATATAAATTAGGAGGATTACGTTATTTTATCGCTTATTAATATAAAATTAGAAGTCGTATAGGATATCGGGAGATTGCAAAACAGGTTCTAGTGGAAACAGGGTTGACCTTGGAACCGGATCGGAAAAACAATGTGGGTCGAGTATAGGGTCCAATACAAACACGGTCGGGTATAGGATCCAAAAAAGAGAAACCGGTTATAACATGGTCGGGTACAGGGTCCAGGTCTACACCCTACCCACCCTGTGTTAGGACTAGAATTAGCACCTAGAGGGGGGTGAATAGGTGACTAAAGCGATTTTAGCAATTAAATCCGAATAAGAGATTAATGAATTAAAAACAACAATCGCTGCAAATGAAAGTAATGAAAGATAAAAGGATTAGGGATAGAGAATCAAGACTCCAGATTTATAGTGGTTCGGCTTAAACCAAGCCTACGTCCACTCTCCCGCACGGACAGCCCTTACATGGATTTCACTAAGAATAAAAAGAGTGTTTACGGTCTCACGCTCTTGAGTCCACGGTGTAGAAACTCTACTACACTTCCTCAAGGTCTCACCACTCTATGGTCTCTCTTTTGATTACATGTATTGCTCGAAGAATAAGATCACAAACATAACATGGAGATTCAGACTTTGGAATTCTTCTATCCAGCACTCTTCAACAACTTGAGCGTCTCTCTTTATACACTTCTTCATGCCTTCATTACCGTTGGCACCTTCCAAAGAAGTTCTTCCAATCAACCCGTTGGACAGAATCAATTTGGAGAGATCTCGAGCTCTTTAAGGTAAGTGTAGATAGCCCATCAATCCTGCTCTCCCATACAATCAGGATCTTGGTTTCCATAAGTAGAACTTTCCAAATAAGTTATGAATCTTTAGAGAATCTATATAAATTCGGATACGAATATAAAATCTTGTAGTGCTGAATCCAGTCGAAAGATATTCCTTAGCCGTTGAGATAAAAACTGTATAGAATCATAATAGAAGTTTTTATCTTGTCGGTTTGGAAACTGTCCATGAGAATAGACTTTGAAACTTGAGTCTTGTTAGCTTCAGACTTTGATCTTCAGACTTTGCTAGTAGAGTCTCGCAAGTCTTCGAGACTAGACCGAGAGAAATGTTTTGTCAACTTCAAAATCTCTAGGAGAATTTATCCAACAATCTCCCCTTTTTTATGGTGACAAAACTTTCCCCGCAGATTTGAACACTATTGCCCCGCAAAACAACTTTTAAGCTAGCAAAGATATCTCATAAAGGATTAGAATAAGAATAGTATAAGATGTCCTTACACATTACGATGTCCCTGTATACGTACTTATCCTCATATTCGCATCCACGAAACCTTATTAGTCATGTGCGACATTACTATCTTTATCTAATTTTAACAGCTTAAAGTAATGCAGTAGTAAGCAACCATTCAAAAACTCAAGATAAAGTCAAAAAGTCAATCACAAACAAACTATAGAATCCAAAAAAAAATGTTTAGAAATGAAGGTTTGGGTTTGGGTTTGGGTTTGGAATAGAATGAAAATATGCCTGCAAAGTCTTCTCCCCCTTTTTGTCAGCATTAAAAAGTAAGAAAATCAAGGAGCACGAGGAATGCGAACAAGTTGAAAGTCCTCCATAAACTTGACAGGTTCCTTCCAAACTTCCTTAAGTCTTCCCGTAGTTGAGCGAGAGCAGTGCCTTTTGCAGTGTCCTGAACCTGACGTTAAACATCTTTAAGCTGATCATGCAAGGAGATGAACATGGCATGATTCTCATTCTGAAGAGTCTAAAATTCACACCCCATAGCATATATTTGGCCTTTGAGCTCCAAAATGATGTCAAGCAACCTTCTGAAATCTCCTGAATTGTCGGGCCCGTGTGCTTGCGTCAACTCGGTCTGATGATGGAGTTAAGCCAGTGTGAATATCAGAAGGAAGATCAATGTTTGGAGATGATGCCTCTCCCTCAGGAAAATGAGCAGCATGAACATCTTCTGCATCAGGAGGCGATCTACTCACACTTGCACTGGTAAATGTCAAGAGAAGAGGAGTACTTTCTCTTTGGATATCTCCCCCTGTTTCAATGCCTTCGGAGGGGAGAGTACTCTTCTTTTCGAGGAGTTTCCTCGGTGACAAGATGTTGTTGATCCTCCTTTTCTCCCGGAGAATCTGTTTGGGCTTGTGAGTCTGGCTGGTTGATGCTTTGAGAGTCTTTGTCTTTGCCGACTCTTCCTCTTCATCTTTTCTTCTTTTTCTTCTTCCTCTTTCTCTTCTTCTTCTTCTTCCTCTTTCTCTTTTCTTCTTCTTCCTCTTTCTCTTATTCTTCCTCTTTCTCTTTCCTTCTTCTTCCTCTTTCTTTTTCCTCTTCTTCTTCCCCGTAAGGATTCCTTTTCCTGGTTTCCTTTTTCGGTTTCCTCTCGCAAATTGTTGTTCGGGAACAAATGATACGAACAGAAAAAACGAGGAACAAGGGCGAGATAGGCATATCATCCTCATCATCTTCATCTTCCAAGATGATTGCTCGCCTCTTCTTGACTTGAGGACCAGTCCACATGTTCCTTTCCTTTCCTCTTTGCGGCGAAGAGTCTGGTCTGGTCTTAACGGGGGTTTGCTCCTTGAACTGCTCCACTTCTTGCTTGAGTTCTTTCGAGACGCATCTTTGTAATCATCCTCAATCCGATGACCATTTGATCAATAGTCTTCACAGAGAATGTGGGGAGGCTGAATGTTCAAATGTCTCAAAAGACTGGTGATGAGAGCAAAGCATAAGGGAGTTTTCCCTTGTCCTTCACCATAGACTGTACATGTGAAATATGATAGTGTGTGGCGAGAGAAGTTAAGACCGATCTTGATTGCATACATCAATTTTGCTTCTGAGATGGACACATCTGTCTTTGAAGTTGATTTAGGTCTAAGACAATTGATTACTATCTTGTGAAGCAAAGTGTTCGTAGCATTCATCCTGGAGTAGGAGAGACGACCTTCGCGATTCGTCTCTCGCAAGTTCCGCACTGTAGAACTCACGGACACGAAATTGATTGGAAAGCTCCTCTTTCCACACCAATTACATCCGCCGAGTGTCCGTGTCAACCACATATTCTCTGTCTCTTACACTGAAAGAAAAGCTATTGGCATCAAGAAAACTGAGATTGGAATAAAAGTATGCGGTTAATTCGGAATAGGCAACCTAGCTCTTAGTACAGAAATTGTGAAGTTGAAGTTTCTCAAACTTCTCCCTCGACGATGCTCAATAAATCCAGGAAATCAAAATCCACCGTTCGTGGGTTCATCACCCCACGCTTCAGCAATTTCCCATACACTTTCTTGTGTTCCTCCGATCGGAACAAATCATCCTTCTTTCCTCGAAGAGTTGCAGCCACACCCATCCTAGGCTTAAAATGTATAAACATCTTCTCATCATCATCTTTCCCCTCAGGCTGATTTACACTACTAAATCGAGGGTCACTCGGAAAGTTTGCAAAAGTCTTTCTTTGCGTTCCAACGGAACAACACCCGATCGTTCCATCACGGTGAGAAAATGTGTCTCATTTCTATAGCCTTTTTCTTTCAAAAACTCATCAATGAAAGTCATTGCAGAACCTCCTTCCTTCAACGCAGAATAGAGCCTATAAACAAATGCAGGCTTAAGATGTCTTACAAGTTCAACATCTTCTATGATTTCTTCTGCATGTTGAGGATGACGAACATGTGATCTAGTCGAGGAGGTGCGCTGTTGAGATTGTTGGTGCGTCTCGTTCTCTTGGAAAGTCACTTTCTTCGTGAGATCAAAATGCGTAGGCCCCTTACCAGAGCCATGTGGTCCCCTGCTTGCTATTCTTGAAGATTTCCTTTGGAAAGACATTGTCCCTTTCTTGGATGGAACTTTCACACTTGTGTCGCAAGAAAGTCAAAAACTTGAGAAGTAGAAATCGAGGAGAGAAATTCCAGAGAGTGAAAAGCTTTTGAACTAGGGTTTCTGGGTAAAGTTAAAACGGAGAAGGAGAAGGAGTATAAAAGGTAATCGAATCGTGGTAACTGAATCGTCGCAAAAGAAATTCCTTTTTGAAAAATAACTGCCTCAATAAATCGATAACCACCCTTTTTAAGATAAACTGCCTTAATAAACATGATTATACATAAATAAACAGACAAACTTACCTTTTCAAGATAATAGTTTAAGTAAATGAACTTACAGTCGTGTCGATTGGTATTCCAAGTCTACCCTTTTGAGTTTGATACGCTGTCAGACTTTTAGATTCTGAGTCTGAGCTTCAACAGTCTTCAAGAGATAAAATATTGAGTCTTGAAACGAATAGACTCAAATAAGCTTTTCTCAAGTGGCTTTGTGAAGATGTCCGCGCTGATTCTTTGAGTCAATAAATTGTATCAAGACTTCTTTGTTCTGAACATGATCTCTTATAAAATGATGTCAAATCTCAATATGTTTTGCTCTTGAATGTAGGATAGGATTCTTTGTAAGATTGATTGCACTGGTATTGTCACATTTGATTTCTGTGCAAGAGTCTTCAATACCAAAGTCTCGTAGTTGTTGTTTTATCCATAGTATTTGAGAACAGCAACTTCCAAGTGCTACGTATTCTGCTTCAGCTGTTGAGAGAGCCACAGTACTTTGTTTTCTTGAAAACCAAGATACTACCCTGTTACCAAGTAATTGACAAGTTCCTGAAGTACTTTTTCTTTCAACTCTACAACCTGCAAGATCTGCGTCTGAATAACCAAGAAGGGTAAAGTCTCCTACTTTGGGATACCATAGACCAATCTTAGCAGTAGTTGCAACATATTTAATGATACGTTTAGCAAGCACTTAAATGAGATTCCTTAGGATCGATTGAAACCTAGCACATATGCAAACACTAAATAATATGTCGAGGTCTAGATGCGGTAAGATAAAGAAGTGAACCAATGATACTCTTGTATAATTTTTGGTCGACTTTCTTCCCCTCGCTTCGTCTTTGTCTATCTTCAAAGAACTTGACATAGGAATGTTAGTCTTTTTGCAATTCTCCAGACCGAACTTTTTAACAAGTTCTTTTGCATATTTTTCTTGATGAATAAAGATTCCTTCTTTCGGTTGTTTCACTTGTAGACCAAGGAAGAAGGATAGTTCACCCATCATGCTCATCTCAAATTCATCCCGCATAGACTTAGAAAATTTCTTGCACAAAGTCTCATTAGATGATCCGAATATAATGTCATCAACATAAATCTGAACAAGTAGAAAGCTTTTGCCTTCCTTTTTAATAAACAAAGTAGTGTCTACCTTTCCTTTAGAGAAACCACTTTGAATTAAGAAATTACTTAGCCTTTCATACCAAGCTCGAGGAGCTTGTTTTAATCCATATAAAGCTTTCTTCGGTCCCGAACACCGAGTCCGGTTTCTTTGAGTCTTCAAATCCGGGGTTGTTCCACATAGACTTCTTCTTGAATAAATCCATTCGGGAATGCGCTTTTGACATCCATTTGAAATAACCTGAAATTCTTATAACATGCAAAAGCAAGTAGTAATCTGATTGCTTCTAACCTTGCTATTAGAGCATAAGTCTCATCATAGTCTATCCCTTCTTCTTGCGTGTATCCTTTAGCCACGAGTCTTGCTTTGTTTCTTGTCACTTTGCCTTTTTCATCAACTTTGTTCCTGAAAACCCATTTAGTTCCAATAACAGATTTACCTTTTGGTTTAGGAGTTAATTCCCAAACATCGTTAATACTGAATTGTCTGAGCTCTTCTTGCATTGCTTCAATCCAGCTTTCATCAGCTAAGGCTTCTTCAATGTTTTTGGGTTCTATTTCAGAAATAAGTGCAACGGCACTAGACTCTTCTCGCCTTTTGGATCTTGTACGAATTCCCTCATTAATGTTCCCAATAATGAGTTCTTCGGGATGATTGGACTTGTGTTTCCGATTCTTGGATGGTCTCGATAGGTTGTTGATCATTTTCTTGAGTTGATTCTTCATCGACAACTTGTTGTATTGCATCTGGATTTTGACCGCTTTATGGGAGATAGATCTAGCGAGTGGAACAGATTTTGATTCTTCGATCTGTATTGTCGAACTTGTGGAGAGTCTTGAAATTTGACGTTCATTTATTCTTCCACAGTCTGAGTCTTTTTGTTGAATACTCTATAGGCTTTGCTTGTAGTTGAGTATCCAAGAAAGAATCCTTCATCTGATTTTTCTTCAAACTTACCAACTCGATCATTTGCATTCTTCAGAATAAAGCATTTACAACCAAATACTTGAAAATAAGAAACAATTGGTTTCTTTTCTTTAAAAATTTCATAAGGGGTTTTCTCAAGAATTGGTCTTAAAAATACTCTGTTAATAATATAACAAGCAGTCGAAACAGCTTCAGCCCAAAACCTTGAAGAAATATTGCTTTCAATTAAAATAGTTCTTGCCATTTCTTGTAAAGACCTATTCTTCCTTTCCACAACCCCATTCTCGTTCGGTGTGTATGGAGAGGAGAATTTGTGCTGAAAACCAGAATCATCACGGGAATTTAGTAAAGTCTTGATTTTCAAACTCACCTCCATGGTCTGTACGAATGCTTGAGATAGTGTAACCTTTCTCATTCTCGCACCTTCTTAACAAACTTTGAAAAGAGAGAGAAAGTCTCGAGACTTACTTGAAAGAAAGTAGACCCAAGTAAATCGTGAATAATCATCCACTATTACTAAGCGAGAACCTTTTTCCACCAATGCATTACGTTCTAGTAGGTCCAAATAAATCCATATGCGTAAGGCTGCAAAGACACGATTAGTGGAAACTTTACTTATTGGTTTGTAAGAGTTTCTAACCCGTTTACCCAAGACGCATGGTGTGCATAGATCGACTTTAAGTAATTGAGAATAGGCAATCCTCGAACAAGTTTCTTGGAGGAGATCTTGCTGATTTGCTTCATATTGATATGGCCAAGTTTTCGTGCCATAGATTAGCTTCATCTTGTACGATATCAAGCACCGTGATCTTTCATGATTTACATCCAGGAAGATAGATATTTCCATGTCTTCGTCCAATAAAGGATTGAGTAAAGTCTTTACTATTCCCGAGCACTTTCCTTCCCGGAAATTGATCTTGAATCGATATCACACAAGCGGCTTATGCTAAGCAAGTTGTAATTTAATCATTCAACTAAGGAAACATTCTTGATTGACAGATTTCCAATCTTTACTTGTTCCACGACCAATGATTCTTCCTTTGTTGTTACCTCCAAAGGAAACTTTTCCTCCGTCTTTCGGTCAAGTTTTATGAAGCAACTTGAGTCTCCTGTCATATGTCTTGAGCAGCCACTATCTAGATACCATTTAATCTTCTTTTTGATAGTGACCTGCAATTAAAAAAAATTCAAGCTTTCTTTGGTACCCACATCATCTTGGGTCCAGAAGAGTTAGAGCAATAAACAGTCTTTGCCCAATTCTTTTTAATAGGTCTCCAAACCAAAGGACATTCTTTCTCAAAATGTTCGAGATTTGACACTTGGAACATTTTAAAGCATTTTACGCCAACGGGTTTTACAAAGACTTTCTGGAAATGATTTTTATAAACAATTCTGGTTGGTCTTTGTTTGATTCTTTCCTTCACCTTTGGAAAATCAATTAGAGGAATAGTTTCAGAAGTCATACCAAGACCTAACTTATCAAAGTAGGGTCTTTGTATCGAAAGAATCTTATCCAACTTTTCAGAACCATTTGAAAATCTTTTTGATATATTAGAAATATCATTTTTCAAAAGATTATTTTCTTTGGAAACAGTATGAGTTTTCTTTCAAGACAAGTAAAGTTGTTTTCTAACTTTTCAAACTTCTCTTTCCAAAGTTTTTCCTGTTGCTTCAATGTAGAATTTTCCTTTTTCAATTCGGAGATCCTCTTAAGAGAAGTTTTTAGACTAAGACAAAGTTCATCAATGTATTTCGAAACTTTGATAGGAATTCTTAGATTACTAACCTCGAGTTCACTGTCTGAGTCTGTATCTGAATCAAGGTCTGAGTCTGAATCAGATTTTGCCATTAAACAGATATTGGCATAATCATCATCACTTTCCTCACATTCGCATATCACTCCCGTGGTCTCGCTTTGAGTGCCTTCCTGTATTTCTCGGTCTTTCCTTTTCTCTTCTTTAACGAGAGGACGGTTGGGTCGATGTGTCCCTTTTCTTGCATTTAAAGCAAGTCACTTCTTTGTTAGAGTCATCTTCCTCTGTTGATTTGTTTTGAAACCTTTGTGAGCTTTGTTTCTTCCAATTGAATTTTCTTCCTTTTCTATTCAACTTTCTGAATCTCTTTATCATGAGTGCCACTCTTCATCATCTAGATCTTCTTCTTGAATCTGTAGCATCGAATAGTCATTAGACTTTAAGGCAATTGATTTCTTACCTTTTGAATCTTCCTCTTCGTTGGTTTGCTCTACTTCATAAGATTGAAGAGTCCCAACCGGTTCGTCTACGAGAGAGTGGAGCAATCCTCTCGTGTCTCTCTTATTGAGGTTTTTATGTGATTCCGTCTTTAGAGAGTCCTCGTAGGAGTTTGTTGACCTTCAAATGTCCTAGATTGGATGTCCCGATATTCAAGACCATTCACAATTTCAGTAAAGCGACTAAACATGTCAGTTATTGATTCTCCTGATCTCATCTTAAAGACTTCATATTGTCCCAAAAGAATGTTGATCCTTGTCTCTTTCACTCGATCAATTCCTTCATAGGTAATGTGAAGCCTATCCCAGACTTCTTTTGCTGTACCACAAGAAGATATTCTGTTATACTCAGTAGGGGATAAAGCACAATATAAGGAGTAAATGGCTTTAGCGTCAAGAGTCTATCTCTTGGTGATTTCTTCTTGAGTCATTAGAATGGGATCAGCAACTTCTTTTCCTCTCTCGATTCGATGCAGCGCGGGAATGATTCCTTTGTCTACCACTTCCCATTCCAAATGATCTTTCGATCTTAGGAATGCTTTCATCTTGTTTTTCCATATGCTGTAGTCTTTTCCATCAAAGTATGGAGGTCTGGTATTGCTTTGACCTTCAACCAACCCTGTAGGTAACATACTAACCATAGATCTTTTACTCAGAAGTAAAGACACTTCTTATAAACGAGTACACAAGCTCTGATACCAATTGTTAGGACTAGAATTAGCACCTAGAGGGAGGTGAATAGGTGACTAAAGCAATTTTAGCAATTAAATCCGAATAAGAGATTAGTGAATTAAAAACAACAATCGCTACAAATGAAAGTAATGAAAGATAAAAGGATTAGGGATAGAGAATCAAAACTCCAGATTTATAGTGGTTCGGCTTAAACCAAGCCTACATCCACTCTCCCGCACGGACAGCCCTTCTGGCTGGATTTCACTAAGAATCAAAAAGAGTGTTTACAGTCTCACGCTCTTGAGTCCACAGTGTAGAAACTCTACTACACTTCCTCAAGGTCTCACCACTCTATGGTCTCTCTTTTGATTACATGTATTGCTCGAAGAATAAGATCACAAACATAACATGGAGATTCAGACTTTGGAATTCTTCTATCCAGCACTCTTCAACAACTTGAGCATCTCTCTTTATACACTTCTTCATGCCTTCATTACCGTTGGCACCTTCCAAAGAAGTTCTTCTAATCAACCCGTTGGACAGAATCAATTTGGAGAGATCTCGAGCTCTTTAAGGTAAGTGTAGATAGCCCATCAATCCTGCTCGCCCATACAATCGGGATCTTGGTTTCCATAAGTAGAACTTTCCAAATAAGTTATGAATCTTTAGAGAATCTATATAAATTCGGATACGAATATAAAATCTTGTAGTGTTGAATCCAGTCGAAAGATATTCCTTAGCCGTTGAGATAAAAACTGTATAGAATCAGAATAGAAGTTTTTATCTTGTCGGTCTGGAAACTGTCCATGAGAATAGACTTTGAAACTTGAGTCTTGTTAGCTTCGACTTTGATCTTCAGACTTTGCCAGTAGAGTCTGCAAGTCTTCAGACTAGACTGAGAGAAATGTTTTGTCAACTTCAAAATCTCTGAGGAGAATTAATCCAACACCCTGGACCCGATCACCCCTACTCGTCACACCTCATCTAAGCGACAGTGAGGCCTAGCCAGCCTCGCCTTAGCCTGCATAAAGGTCAACGACAAGGGGGGCCTCACTTGGCCATGCTTCAATGGTCGACGCTCGCCCTTGCCCAAGTGTGGCTTGGCAAGGCCGACCATCGACTATGGCAGGCAAGGCCAGCTCTCACCAGCCATGGCAATGGAAACTAGCAAAAAGAAAAGGAAGAGGGGAAAAAAAGAAAAAAAAATCAAAATATCATTTTAAAAATTAAAAATATATATTAAATTATTATTAAAAATGTGCACGTCACTGTCCGTAGTGCCATGTTGGATGGCTAGCGTCCACCTCGGTAATTTACAGCTTAGATTGGGTGGATGGATTGAACTGATACCAATATGAAAAGGTTTATGATTAAATTGGTCTAATTAAAAGGTTTATGATTGAATTAATATTAATGCAATAGGTTGAGAACCTTTTTTTTAGTACTTTTATCTACTGATAGCCCTTTAGCATTTCATGACTAATGTCTCATAGGTTGAATTTTCTACACTTTGATGACAAGACAATACTCTTAAACTTATTTTTCATGTATACTTACTGAAAGTTTTTTATGCCGAGATTTATCCTCATTCATTCTACTTACATTGCCGAAAAGCGGGAAAAAAAGAAGTAAACATTACATTTTATTTTACATGAGTTTCATCACGACGACTATTCCCCATGCACAAGCCTTCGGCACACTAATCGGTCACTGATTAAGCATCTCATTAAACAAATCGCAGTTGATCCAAGAAGTCATCATTGTCATTAATAGTTCATGGTTCATTCCTCTTTAGGGGTCTGATTCCATTTACGTGCATTCACTATGATGCAGCCCGCATTGAAGACCATCTCTCTCGACCAAGAAGATCAGCTCGCATTCAAGCTCGACAAAACCGAGAAGTCGTATCGATATCTTGAATCCATCCTGGAAGTTTGAAAGACACCTCGGGAGCCATGAAGACGCTTTTACTAGTTTAAACGATGCCTTGTTAATCTATCCATTGGTTCTGTTTATAATGACAAGATATGGTGTGATGTTCTGTCGATGGATGCTAGTCACATTATTCTTGGTCGACCATGGCAATTCGATAGGAGGACTATGCATGATGGTTATCGAAATACATCTTCTTTTGAATTTGGAGGCAAGAAGATTACGTTGGCACCTAGTAGGGTGGGAGATTCTTCTGATGATGATGGCGAGAATTCGAGGACGAATTTTTTTAAAGATGGGGAGGATGATGCAGCCCGCATTGAAGACCGGCTCTATCGACCAAGAAGATGGGCTCGCATTCAAGTTCGTCCTGTTTTCCCGTGTGCGAGTTACTCTCCCGATCCTACTGTTTGAGAAAGCCTACCCTTGGCTTGCATCACACTAGCACATGCACAGCATGCAAAATCATTTTAAATTGACAATCGCGACTGACTTCGTAAACAATTCATACGATAAAGAATATATAAATCAGAGTTGTTCAATATGATGCAGCGTCTCGTGGGCTTTTATTATATATTAAGTGGATCAGTAAGGAGGGGTCTAAGCTAAAAAGCTCTGCATGGATGCATGCATCGGCAGCGTTCGAGCGCGCCTCCTTTTACTTTCTCACCGGACCCTTCACGGTTAGAATTGATAATTATGATGAAAGATAATGAGACACGTGATGGGGGATAAACGTTGATTATGATGACAGTTGAATATGAATATTAGCTATTTATGGTGTTTTCGTTTCCGCGCTCCTTTAGAGTATCGGACTAATCTCACAGCCATAGAGTTGCGACGGTTCTCTTATACCCCCTACCTTAAGAAAGTAATTAGAAGTAGAGGTGATCTTGCTCAAGGCAGGCTTATCGGCGAGCACATCAACACTGGACGTACTTCCCTTTGATGGGCAGTCCTAGGCCACTCCCGAAAGTAGCTCCTATTTTTGGACAATGTTGTATGAAATATTGTTGTGCTCGCCTAGACCCGATAAGCAGGGGTGTGCAAGTGACTTCCTTGTTATCCTAGCTTCAAGTATTATATCATCCTTCGCTTCACATCCCTTTCAAGGCCCTCTTCCCTGTCTGTCATTCAAGACTCCTTCTCATGCCAAAGTCCAATTTCATCGTATGTAATAATTAGTTGGGCGAGATGGCCACCGAGATTTGAGTCTTCGTGATGTTCAAGTCTCCATCTAAGAGATAATCTTCCTTAAAAGGTAGTGGATAAAGGTGGTAGGGATTGCTTCAGAATAGATTTAATCATGAGTTTGGCTGTCGACTCACTCTATTCTAGTGAATCGTCCAAAAGTGCAAACGAATATGATTTGAGAAACCAACATATGACAAAGCTCGACTAGCCCAAGCCGCCTGCCAAACACTCATCCAAAAACTTGAGAAGTCATACGTAAAATTCTTGAAAATGAGCGGAATTCATATAGCATGACATTTGGGCAGTGTATTTCGAAAATATTTGTATACAGTATGAGGATTGACCTCTCTATTGAGTAGACTGATTCAAGTCGATTTCTCTCGTTACTCCACCGTGCTTGAACTCCTAACTTCCTTGCCCAACTCTTAACAGCAAAGGTGCAAGAAAAGTTGATGCAGGAAGAGCTCGCTAACCCACGTTTGGAAAGTCACGGAAATTTCCATATCGTGTTTTAATTAAACAGCTGGCTCTGTAGAATATCCAATGATGCACATTAATTTAAGAGGGAGAGATAATTTGTCTACCTTTATTTGTTACTTTGATCTTGGTAGGTGAAATATATTCCGTTCGCACTGTACTTATGTGCGCACGCGTGTGTATATATATATATAAAAAGTAACGCGCAAGAAGTAATAAAGAAGTTAACCCACGTCTGGAAAGTCACTGAAATTTCCTTAGCGTGTTTGAATGAAACAGCTGCTCTGTAGAATATCAAATTATGCACATTAATCAAGAGGGATAGATAATTTGTCTGCCTTTATTTGTTACTTTGACCTTGGTAGCTGAAATATATTTCATTCACACTGTAATTATGTATGTATATAAAGTAATGCACAAAAAGTAATATAGAAGCTAACCCACTTTTAAAAAGCCACTGAAATTTCCTTAGTGTGTTTTAATTAAACAGCTGGCTCTGTAGAATATCCAAGTATGCACATTACTTTAAGAGGGAGAGATAATTTGTCTGCCTTCATTTGTTACTTTGATCTTGGTAGCTGAAATATATTCCGTCCGCACTGTACTTATGTGTGTGTATACATATAAAAAAAGTAACGTACAAGAAGTAATAAAGAAGCTAACCCACGTTTGGAAAGTCACTAAAATTTCCTTAGTGTGTTTTAATTAAACAGCTGCTCCGTAGAATATCAAATTGTGCACATTAATCAAGAGGGAGAGATAATTTGTCTGCCTTTATTTGTTACTTTTACTTTTGTAGGTGAAAGATATTCCGTTCGCAATGTAATTATGTATATATATAAAGTACCACACGAAAAGTAATAAAGAAGCTAACCCGCGTTTGGAAAGTCACATGAAATTTCCGTAGTGTGTTTTAATTAAACAGCCGGCTATGGAGAATATCCAATTATGCACATTAATTAAGAGGGGGAGATGATGTGTCAGCTTAGTTAATTTGACTGAACTTGATAGGGGAAGTATATTCCTTTTTTTGTCCGAAAATATGTTTCGTTCACACCGTACTTATGTATATAAAGTAACGCGTAAAAAGATAAATAGAATATTCAGACAAGCCATCGAGTTTAGCAATCTTCCCATACGAGAATACATGTATAATTCACCTTGAACACACGGCTCCGTAAAATCGGTTTTTCATATTCTCATTTGCTATAAAAAATAGTTAGAGAATGTTGATCCAACAACGATTGGAAAATAATAACTAAAGCCATGTCGGTATTTTTTTCTTAACCGAATTGGACTAAATTAACAGAATGACTTGATTTCACTTTGGCGATAAATTTTGGAGCTTTTAATACATTTATCCCTCATTTTTGGAGGAAAAATGTTACATTTCTAAAATTAAAAAAGCACAAAAAAATGGTTCTCGGGCAATCCGGTTCCTGCTTAGGAATCGAGAACTAGACCAATGGAATTAGCTCCTCGTTCTTTGGAATCGGTATCCGGACCATGAGGTCCAGACTGAACCATACATCCGGTTCCCGAATGGAAATTTTGTCAATCCGGTTCCTCTATGGTAATTTTGTTTCGCAGACATATCAACATGCACGCCCTTCTCCTCGGCTTTTATTCTCGTTCCTGTTCAAAGTCGCCATCCTGGTCCTGTTTGAAGTGTTCTTTAATTAAACTGTACAAACAGAGCGATGAGATGCAAAAACAGAACACAATATGTATCTCGATGGTGGCAGGCTAGCTACAAGCGACTCAGAGAGCCGGTGTACAATTCAGGGATCGATGACCCCAATATATTCCTGTTTGATGAGGTCATATGTTTGATGACTTGATGTCCCGTTGTATCATTCGAGGACTGATGACCCAAAAATTGCTCAGAACCAGCCGGGTGATTCCTCGCTCCTCCCTAAAAAAAAAAAAAAAAAAAAAAAAAAAAGTGTTGTGTTGGACTTCCTTATTATAATCTGTGTCATAAAAGGCTAAAATGACCAAGAGTTTGATGGGAACCTAGGTATTACTTTAAATTTACGTTATTTTACATTTTTGGGGGATTGTATGCCAAGCAAAAAACTCTTAAGAAAAGATCTTGCTCTTAGCAGTAGGCCTACCTAAAGTAACCTTGGAACATTAATTATCTCATAACTTGATTTGGTCCGCACAAAATGCATGAAAAAAGAAATAAACTGTTGACTTCATGATTTAGATTTAGTAAATTAGAAGCCAAATTGTCATCAATTTTCTACCTAAGTTTTAGCAAAATATGAAATATTCGACTAAAGTCATGGGTTAATGGACTATTTTCACAATAGATCGAATCATTACGAAAAGGATCACGTCTCATTTTAATTAAAGATCACCCGCAGCTTCCTCGTTGCCACGATCCTATCGCAATTTGTCCGTAGTTCTCCTATAAATACCACCGGCTGAAGCTCATGAAGAGTCCAAACCAACGCACGACACTCATCTGAAGAGCTCTCCCTTGTCTCCCTCTCTTTCCCATCTGACTAGCCCCTTCAGTAATGGCCCCCAATACTCCCCAGAAACTATGCTTCCTATTCTTCATTTGCTGGATCACTTCGACATCCGCCTCGGCACAATTGTCCGAGGAGAACTACTACGCGGGAAAGTGCCCGAAGGCACTTGAGACCGTGAGATCCAACGTGAAGGCGGCGGTGGCCAAGGAGGCTCGCATGGGAGCATCCTTGCTCCGTCTTCACTTTCACGACTGCTTCGTCAATGTAAGTGTCTTCCACTTTCTAGCTCTGTTCAAACTGTCTTCTTTTTTTCATCTAATATTAACAGAAGTTATTTTTAATTTGTTTTATAGGGATGTGATGCATCCATTCTACTAGACGATACGGCGAACTTCACCGGGGAGAAGACGGCCCGTCCCAATGCAAACTCCGTGAGAGGATTCGACTTGATCGACACCATCAAGTTGGAAGTAGAGAAGTTATGCCCCGGTGTTGTCTCGTGCGCCGACATCTTAGCCATTGCCGCTAGGGACTCCGTTGTCGCGGTAAGTGCGGACCCTTGAAATTTCTTGAAACATCCACAGAAGCTATTATTTTTCCTGAACTTATTTGGATTTAATTTTTGATGTGTAGTTGGGTGGACCGAGTTGGCAAGTTCAGCTCGGAAGAAGGGATTCGACCACGGCGAACCAAAGCGCTGCTGATACCAACCTTCCATCTCCAGCGCTAAATCTCAGCGACCTCATCACTGCTTTCACCAACAAAGGCTTCACTGCCCAAGAAATGGTGGCGCTCTCAGGATCCCACACCATAGGCGAGGCTAGGTGCACAACGTTCCGGGACCGGCTCTACAACGAGAGTAACGTGAACTCGTCATTTGCCGCTCCTTTGAAGGCCAATTGCGCTAGCTCGGGAGGTGACGACAACCTCTCCCCTCTTGATGTCACCAGCCCGACATCCTTCGACAATGCCTACTTCACCAACTTGGTGAGCCAAAAGGGTTTGCTTCATTCAGACCAGCAATTGTTCAGTGGAGGTTCGACGAATACTCAAGTGACTGCCTACAGCAAGAACTTTGGCTCGTTCCAGAAAGATTTTGCCAAGACCATGGTCAAGATGGGTGGCCTTAGCCCTCTCACCGGGTCCACTGGTCAAATCAGGACGAATTGTAGAAGAGTCAATTAATTTTAATCCTGGATATTGTTCCTTTGGAGACGTTTTTCTTTATTTAGTCTTTTATCCTTGTAACCTTTCGAGATGATTGAGAATTATGTGTTTGGTGCTCTTGGGTGTAATGATAACTTTGTTTTAGTCAATTTCATGGGGCGTCAATTGAATATGATGATATCAATATCCAATGCTAGATAATGATTAATCGTGAGGCATCTAAGCTCTTGGAAATGCCAGACTTATCATGTGTGATTCTATGCATTTGCATCATGAATGGAGAGTAATATTTCTGAAGTCCATAACAGTTGCTTCTCAGGAATCTAATTATCAACATGAAGAGGTCAATGCTCTTGTTACCTTTCCGGCATTCAAGAGTTCAGATTTCCTCAGAGTCTTAAAGTGCTTCAACGACTTCAAAGCTCCGAGTCCAGATAGTTTTAACAGTCTATTCTAGAAATGTGCTTGGCCCATCATAGGGTAGGACATTGAGGAAGATGTCATGGACTTCATCTCATCAAAAAGAATATCTAAATCTATAAATTTCACATTGAATATTTAGATCTATAAATTCCACATTGATTTCCCTTGTACCGAAGGTATAAACCCATCCTACCTCAAAGAGTTTAGACCATTTCATGCTAATGTCCTATACAAGATCATACCTAAGTGGCTTGAAGAGCGAATAAGTTGCGTGCTTCCGTCGATCATTGACCTCAACAAAACTGCTTTCATCACTTTGTGACAGATCTTGGAGAAACGCAACCACCATAAGGGAGACAAAGGTAAACAAGTGGCCAAGATCTATTACTCATGTGGGTGTGTACATATAAAAAAAGTAACGTACAAGAAGTAATAAAGAAGCTAACCCACGTTTGGAAAGTCACTAAAATTTCCTTAGTGTGTTTTAATTAAACAACTGCTCCGTAGAATATCAAATTGTGCACATTAATCAAGAGGGAGATATAATTTGTCTGCCTTTATTTGTTACTTTTACTTTTGTAGGTGAAAGATATTCCGTTCGCAATGTAATTATGTATATATATAAAGTACCACACGAAAAGTAATAAAGAAGCTAACCCGCGTTTGGAAAGTCACTGAAATTTCCTTAGTGTGTTTTAATTAAACAGCCGGCTACGGAGAATATCCAATTATGCACATTAATTAAGAGGGGGAGATAATGTGTCAGCCTTTATTAGTTAATTTGACTGACCTTGGTAGGGGAAGTTTATTCCCTTTTTTTGTCCGAAAATATATTTCGTTCACACCATAACTTATGTATATAAAGTAACGCATATGTTTAAAGCTAATCCATTATCAATGAGTATGCAGGACACCAAGGTCTTTCGACACTTGACTGAGATATAAAGGGCTTTGTCGTGTCCTCTTCCTTCGTCTGGGAATTCCTCATCTAAGAAGGCAATATGGTCCTTTAACAAAATGGCTGCGACGAATTCCTCCAACTTCTCAAGTTCAATGAACTCTGGGACATGTACTCCGTCAAAGACTTTCATCAGGGACTTTTGATGTTTCTCCGGTGTCAAAAGCAACTCTAATAGGGAGATTTGTGCTGGCATTTTACGAAGTTGGTCCACTATGTTATACTCACTTGCCTTAATTACGGCTAAGAATTTTTTAGCCTCCTCATTAGTGATTAGCTTGATAGGTTGTGAGTTCGCTTGAGCATAGGTACATCCCGATCGAGTGACCATATCTACCTCCACATCATAACACCATGGGACTGCTTTATCATTTGTATATGCATAGGGTTGCGTAACATTGAGAATTAATTCTTCATCATTAAATGGTGGCACATCGTTAATGATTAATCCATCCTCATCTGACGCATCTTCCAATGGTGGCATGTCAAGAGCTAGGGAATCGTTAGTTTCAATATTCAAGCCAGTAAACTCATCCTCAAAATCAATAAACTTGTCTTCCAAATCAATAATAATTGGAGTGATAGTCGAAACTATGCCGGTATAATCTGCGTAAACAATCATCCATTTCTTGGACATTGTCTTAACTTTTATCTTCTAAAACATGGTGGGCTCTTCTACATCTAAATAATATCCAGCTCGAACTAAACCATTATAAACATCGTCTACATGTACTTCCAAGCTCTTCTTTCTACCAGCATCAAAACTAGAGATAGCGTTTACAGCTTCTGATTGGCTAGGGAGTGGGTTGTTCCGAATGTTTGGCTGTGCATCACGGAATGAGACCACCTTGGCATCCAGAAGATTTTGGATTTTGTGTTGCAACATATAGTGATTGTCAATAGAATGCCCTACCTCCCCCATATGGTAAGCACGTGTCTTGGACAGTTCATAGTTGGGGAAACACTCAGGATTAGATCGCTTAGTCTCTTTAGCAAGTAATCCTTTCTTTTAAAGGGTCGGCAAGATCTTGGACAAGGGTTTAGGAAGTGGTGTGAATTGACGTTTGGAAGAGTTCTTCTGTTGGCCAAAGAATGGTCGTGCTCCTCCCTGTTGGGTGTTTAGGGTAGGGCAAGGTGGTTGAATATAAGCTACATTAACCTCTGCTACAAGTTCCTTATCCTTCTTGGTTGGGACTCTCCTACACGAGCTGATTTGATCAGACGCCCATCCATCACACAAGGCTACTTCAATTCGCTCGCCGACAAGGATGACTCAACAATCGAACACATCATTCAATTTCGATATTCGGGCAGGAGTTCTTCATGAACAGATCCATCATCTCCTTCTCCGTTGGCTTCGGAGTAATTTGAGCAGCTACAGTCCTCCATCTCATGACATATGCCTTGAAAGATTCCGTCTTCTTCTTCTTAGTGCGAAGTGAATCTTCTTGAGATGGAGTGATGTCAATATTATACTTATATTGCTTGAAGAAAGAGTCAATCAAATCCTCCCAAGTCTCTAAGAGATTAATTTTCTTCATGATGTACCATGGCTTGCTTGAAATTGTTGAATCATCAAGGGTATATTGTCAACATATTGGGTCATCTTGACCACATAAGTCTATAGATGGATCTTCAAGCAAGAATTGCCATCATACTTTTCAAATTCTGGCATTTTGAACTTTTTCGGTATCTTGACCTTTGCATAGGTCAATCAGGCCTTAGCTCAGTGAACCCTGCAGCTACTTAAGTTTCTCTCCGATTTTTGCCAAGTGTTTTTCTTGCTTAGTTTTCGATATAGCCGAATGTATCACTTGTGCCTCATCATCAGCAATGGTTTGAGACGCGTTAGTGATTTTAACCATGGAGGCATAATTAGAGGTTGATGGGCCACTTGCGGACATATTCTTACCTTTATCTCTCGGATTAGCCATGGGAGCATGTTGTGGTAACACCACTTCAACTTGTGGAGCTAGTGGAAAACGTTTGCTTGGAGAAAATCGATTTGTTTGTGGAGCTACTCAAGGACATTCAAGACTTGCTTCATCTCCGATTCAAGGACAACAATGCAACCTTGTTCGGCAACACACATTTGTTCGGTGTTATCGGCCATTGTTGCTCTAAAACGAGTACGGATTGGCTATCTTGGGCAAGCCGTGTTGTATCAACGTTACCTAGAAATGTAAAAAGTACATCAAGCATCATAACGAATGAGATTGGTCCATGAAAACGGTCGATCGCGCATTTTATTAAGTGAAATCAAATTCCAAAGATATCGACCTAAAATATTAAAATAGCTCCCTAGAAAATTAAATTCCTAAAACATCAATCTAAGAAATTGAAATAACACCCCAAAGCTAGAATTAAACTCCTAAATCTAGCAACTCTTTTCCATATACAATTGGGAGATCACTGTCTTTTGAAGCTTTTTGTTCTGTCGAACCAACGCGGAAATACGAGCCTCATTCCTCTCCACCGTTTCTTTAAGATGTTCAATTTGTGCTTTATGAGTGGACTTAACGGTCACTTCAAGTATCATGGGGAGTAGAGTGGAGGGATTTTGTGCTGGTGGATATAATAATCCATGGCGTGAAAAGTCCTCTCTTCTCCCTTCAACCTTCTAAGCACCACTATCTTTTCCGCATGGCATTCCTTCCACGCACTTTCAAGGCATTCGATCTCATCCACGTATTTGTGATCCTTACGCATGAAGCAGGCTTGGAATAGGTCCATTCGAAGAGGGGGTGGGATATCCTAGAGCACTCAATACTTGTGAGTCACTCTATAAAGGTAGTAAGATGTTGCACCAATTATTCCCATTAGTGGAACTGGATCATCCGACTTGTGAGAGAAACAAGCCACACTAATATAGAACCATTTAGCATACCATAGGAAGCCCTTGGGATCTAGATCTTTTAGAAAAGTTGCCTAATCAAAAAATGTCTTTCTGGTATACTTTTTATCTAAGATTGAAAATCTCTTTATTGGATGATTAGAATCATCAATTTCACCTCGACGCATGAAATGACCAAACTCCTTCACGTGAGAAAGAAACCAAATTTGTAAAGGTTCAAGAGAGGCACTCATGATTTTTCCTCCATTTTCTTTAAAACGATTGAGGTATAAAAATGTCGCAACTAAAATCACGTTAATGAAGTTCATGCTAGCACATACTTGCCTAATCACCCATGCAATTGAAGGATTAATAGCATTTTTTTCAATGAGGAAAGATTATAAATCTAAAGAATGCTAAGATGAATATCCTACCCTTTTGGCTTATGGAAGATTGATTTAATTAATGATCAATCAAAAAGGAGAATGGGCATGCATCACAATTAGCTTTCAAAAATTTCTTAACCTCATTAGTTTTAACTCTTAGAAATTGAGACAAAATTGATGTGGGCTCTATACCAAGTGGCGGCCTAACAAGTTCAATCTCAGGGGGAATTCTTATGACAACACTATACTCTTCCAATATTGGAGTTAGCTCATTCTTACCAAAAATAAAAGTAGCCGTCTCGGAACACCAAATGTGTGATATGGCTTGTAAAACACCACTATGGACTCCAATATCTAAAAGGGGGATGAGCCGTCCCAGTATCGACTCCACATAATCCTGGCCTTCTTTACTCAGTTTATCCCACCACCCTTTGAGCTCGATCTTGGGAGTTGGAACGAATTGAACATTGGATCTCCCCATTGTATATAGATTAAGACCCACGATCGACCTTTTGTCATGGACCAAAAGAAAGTGTGATAAAGTAAATAGATTGCATGGTATAAGGTAAGAATACTTTATAAAAGAAAAAAGGCAACCACATAGACAGTCGCGTGAGATGTGAGGCTCGACACCTAAACTACAAGGCTTAGCAAGTTAGAGCCAAGAGAATGATCCGACTAGTCACAGTCTCACATACAAAGGTTGGGTCCTCTTAGCTCTAGCTCAGTCAAAAGGAAATTTTATAATCACGCAGTTTCTCAGACAAGGATAAACATTTTGACACCAAGAAAAATTTTCAAGGTTGAGAAAGGCAACTTCTACATTGCAGTCTCGTATTCAAGGTTGACTCATTTCTCAACACCATCTTAGAATCCTTAAATGCAGCCCAAGTTCAATGGCAGGTTGTGTGTGCAATATGTAGTGCTAAAACAATTTTAAAATCATGCACAACAATTAATAATACAAGCAACACTTCAATATATAAGAAAACATTCAATCTCAACACCTTCCTACAAAACAAAGAGTTAGCAAGCACTACTCCCCTTATAACTCCTTTCTGTAAAAACATTTAACGCTTCATGTTAGGAGCGTACCTCGTTTCCATGTTGCCAAATGAAAAATATTTTTGAAAAGAAAAAGGCCTATGTCCACTATGAGTTTTAATTCAATCCCCAGCTTGAGTCGTCAAACTATTGCGACCTTCCTAAAGGTGAATTACCCAAAGAAGGCTAATGGATTACTAAGAATGAAGACTTAGCACAAACCCTTCCAAGTCCTACCAATCGCAACTTGACGCTAAAAAATTGATCCATTTAAACATGCAATTTTACTCGAGGAGCCGCCACTAATCAATTAGGGTTGATTAGAAATCCAAGTAAAGTATGGGAGAACACTTTACTTTTACAAACTAAAGATTCAATAGGTCCAGGGACATGGTTATGCTAGATTAATCTAACGCCCTTTCGGTACCTTTTCATTTTAATTTCAAAAATATTTTGCAAGCAGTCTTGACTAATTTTAACCTAAGCTACTAACATGCAAAGGGTGATCATGTAGGTGCACAATCCAAAAAATAACATTCAATAAACCTAAGTGATGAATTGTAAGAAGTTATAACTAACCTCAAGCAAAACAAACTACAACTTTATTAACGTTTATTCTCTAAAAAAAAAAAAAAACCTTACAAAATGCTTATTAGAAATGCATGTCCTAAACATGATTTCTAAATGGCATGACACCTGATGTTTTTATTTAAAAAAATGTTAATTACATGCAATCTTAATCTAAATTTAATATGCATGATTTTTACTCTAATAACATGTGAGATGTAATTCATATGACATAACTTGAACCATCACAATATATGTGCAATCTGATTTACATGATCCTATATATGCATGTGCTACATAATGTACGACGTGGTAATTCTATGTGCATGTTCTTTTTTATGATTTTTCTTTTAAAAATAATGCAAATCCAATAAATTATCTTATATGTATATATATATGTAAATGCAACCTACACTAAATAATAATGACATGAAATGTGATTAATTATGAATTAACCCTATTAACGAACCAAGTAAATGACCTTTGTGTTTTCCTTTTAAACAAAAACCAAAAAAAAAAAAAAAAAAAAACTAACATGACTTAGTAATTTTTATTGAAAAGAGAGTGACATAATGGTGCAACGCCAATCTTTTGGCATTTTCTTCCTTTTTTTTCTTCAAAAAAAAAACTAAATAATTATTAATAATGCGTGAAACACAGTAATTGATTATGGTTAGACTGCATGATGGGAATACCAAGACATTAAACCTAAAATATATGACTCACTAACTAAAGTGCAACATATGGTGGGCATATCATGAAATTTACATGACCTAAATAACATTTTCCATTCAATTTTTTTTGTTTTATTGAAGGAAAATTATTCTAATTCCATATGAACTTTAAAAATCAACATGCGTTGCTTTTAAACACGAAATATGTATAGACCTAAGTTCTAGATATGACATATGATGCATGAGGTGATGTGTACATAACGATTAACTATAAAATGACTCATCGAAATATATATCCTATTAATAATCCACCAATACAAGTCAATGACATATTATCTTAGTGTGAGTCAATCATGCAAAGCAATCCGTAAACATGCCATGAAAAGTCAAAATAATCAAAAATCTAACCCTGACGTCTCGCGGCTCAATATTTTTTATTATTATGACTTAACACGACAAATTTCCTAATCGGATAATGATTAAATATATTAAAACAAATCAAGTCAGAAGCACAAACTAGGAAAAGGAATATTCGAACTGAATTTAGTTTAAAGAGATTACCTAGTCCAAAGCACGGCTTTCTCGAGGGGGCGGCGGCAAGGCTTGTGGACCGACAAGTGAGGTACGACCAAAAATTCACTGGTGCTTGGTGATTAACCAGTGATTAAAAGTTGGTGGTCTAATGACGATTCCACCACCGTGAGGCCTAGCCAATGAATCAAAAACCTACACACAAAAAAAAAAAATAAATAAATAACCTCTGTGTTGATGGACTGATTCGGATGAAGGATGGAGCCAAACTCATCAGGAAGCAACAGTCGTCTTGAGCGGCAGGCGTAGGCGGGGAGTAGCATCGGCATCAAAATCGTGACAAATAGCGAGCAGCTTGTAAGATGTGGGCTTCGCACGAGCAATGTAGTGGCGAGGTGGGATGAAATCACGAGGGAGGCAGCAGTTATGGTGGTGCTCGACAGTAGGCGAAATAGCAAGGCAGGGTCATCAGGGATCTCAGCCGTGACTCTCTCTCCCAAGGCTTTTTCCTCCGCTCTCTCCTTTCCTTTTCACCTGTGTCACTTGAGAGCACCCTGCAAATTCCCCATCTCTTTCTTACTTTTTTTCAACGAAGCCTCCCCATGAAACCTCACAAACATTTTTTCAATATTTTCCTCTTTCAAATGAAACTCCACCAACACTTTGCCGATTTTTCTCGTCCCATGAAACCACACGAACGCTTTTTGCCAAATCCTCCCCCCCAAATTCCTCCTACAGAGCCTTTCACTCCCTATTTATAGACAACAGAAACAAAAATTATTTTGCAAGTGAAGATTTTCCAAGATAATTGCATATATTCATTCAACCACTGACGATTATCTTTTGAAAAGAGGGGATATGCTCAACAAGAAAATGGCTCCAAAATCTAAAATCTTTTGTGAAGATTTTAGAAAATAATTCACTCAACCACTGACGATTATTTTCATGAAAAGGCTCCGTTATCCAAAATCTAAAATCAATCAAAATCTCCCTCCACAACCAAATGTTTTATTTTATAGATTATTTCTTATCCTCTTTTTTTCAGGTTTTTTTCTATTTTTTTTAGAACAATTTTTTAAAGATAAGTTTAATCGGATAAGTTTGCTCCTAAATATTATTGTTACCCATCCGTATGTTGGTATTCGTTCTCCCTTGCTTCAATGCGGTCGAGAGTTCGAATCCCCGCATTGCTAGCGATTTAAGTGGGGGGGGCCTGGCGGTAGGTTGCTCGGCCAACTTCCCCCGAGGTATAGTCATTGTTGGGCCTCCACCATGGAGGCCCGTGAGACCCCGAATCGGCGTAAGCCGACAAGGGCATGCTCTGGCAGATCCTCGGTCACCAACAAAAATAAAAAATTATTGTTACCTAAATGCAAATGTTATGAAATGCTTAATGTAATTTTTATATGACAAACAAATAAATATAATAGTCAAAATTTAGGTATCAACAGTTATGAATCATCAGATGTAAGGTTTGAGTGGAGCTCGTTAGAAGCTAAAGCTCACATTAATTGAAATATAGATTGGTTAGAATGCTGTGTCCTATGAAGCTTTCGCATTTTTTTGGGGGGGAGGATAATTGCTGCTTGCCATGACGGGCATTGTCATGTGTGGTCGCACAGTGAGGAGGCTCCCGAATGGAGAGGAGGAGGAAAAAGGAAAAGAGATATGTGCATCACAAGTCAAAAAATTTATAGTGAAAGTGTAATTGAGTTCTAAAATTTTTAAAAATACAATCAAATTCTTCAACTTGTCACATTGATGTAATTGAGTCCTTCCAGTAGTATCATCAATTTGTCTAATATAAATGCTGACGTAATATTTTTTTAATTAATTTATCTCTTTTATGTGGCATTTTTTATTGCTTTTTCCTTCCAATCTTATTTAAATGATATTTAAAAATTAAACTAAAAAGCTAAAATAATTTAAAAGAATAAAATTGAAAATAAAATAAAAAAAATAAAATAAAATAAAATAAAATAAAATGACTCACAGCTAGGTGTTGTTGCTACCGCCCATCGTCGGAAGGGCTAGCCAAGGTCACTGACCCTTGCCACCCGAGTGAGGCCTTGTCAACCCATTGAAGGGTTGGCAAGGTTCACCCAAATTGGGTTGAGAGCGCCCTAATCTAGCGATGTCAACCCTCCCTCTAGGGTTGGCAATCATCGCCCTCCTTAGTGAGGCCTCATCGGCTCCTAAGCAAATTTCAGCAACCGTCGCTAGGCTCAGCCAAGGCATCATCGACCCTTGCCTAGGGCCAACGCGACTCACCCAAATTTGGGTGATGCCAACCCTTGTTTGTGTCCAGTGAGCCCTTAGCCTTTTTCTCTAATTTTTTTAATTTATATTACCTTTTTTTTAGTTTTTTATATTATTTAAATAAGATTTAAAGGAAAATGTAATTAAAAAAATGCCACATATGAGAGAGAAATTAATTTAAAATTTTCACATCATCATTTTTCATTAGATTAATTAACGGTATTAACTGAAGGACTTGATTGCATCAATTTGATAAGTTTTAGGATATAATTGCACATTTTAAAGGTATTAAAACTTAATTGTATTTTTGCGACAATTTTTAGGACTTGAAATTAGAGTTGTCAAAATTTTAAACCCATTTATAATGAGATGGGTCATATATGGGCTAGTTGAGTTTTAAAAAATGGCTTTTTAATAGGTTTGGGTTGTATGTAAGTCTAATGATGCACGAGTTGTAAATGGGTTTGTCTTACAACCCATTTAACTTATAAAGGTTATTAATTGAGTCAACTCACTAATGAGATATCATCCTCTTGAGCAATTTATATAATATTTACAGTTTTAAAATTTCCATTTTTATTAATTTGTACTTTCTTTTCTTTTTTTCTTTTTCTTTCTTTCTTTCTTTTATTTTTTTCCTCTACGAATTCTAGCAACCAACTCTCGCTGGCCATTAGATGAGGGCTACAAAGCCCTAGCCAAAGGTGGGCAAGGGTTGTGAAGCCCTCACCCAGTTGCCAATCGCACTGGTAAGCCTTAAGCTTGCCGATCAAGCATGGCCGATGCCTTACCGGCCTTGGGCAAGCTTGAGCTCACCAACTCTAGTAAGGCCAAGCTCAACGGCCTGGGTGCTAGTGAGACTCCAGCCTCTCTGATTTGGCGAGCCTCGAGCTGGACCTCATCACCTTGTGGCAAGGCTTGAGCTTGCTTAATGCTGGCCATGGCTACCATGATCGACGACCGAGAGAAGAATAAGGAAAAAGAAATAAAAGATAATTAAAATTTATATTTTTTAATTAAAAATTAAAAAAAGTACTTAAAAGGAGTACACGAAAAATCAAATCAAATTTTCTACACTGAATGAAAAAAAAAGTCTAATTCATTTTCAAATTTCAAGCAAATATTGGAAAATATCATTCTTTTCAAAAATACTACATTTTTCATAAAATAAATGAAGTCTCAATTTAAAAATATATATAATTTATCTATTAAATTTGTAATTATATGGAAGTTTTTTGACATTATAATTGTTGCGACCTCTTTTTTTCGGCGCCCAATAGGGTCGAGCGCCAGCAGAGGCTAATGGTTTGGCTATGTCTATTAGGCTTAGCTTGAACTCTCCCAAGCCCACCAATTCACGACTTAATGATTTGTTATTTTTTACCTATAAGTTAAGGAGTCGCCACTAATCAATTTGGGGTGGGTCGATTATAAACCCAAACAGACTATTAGGAGGAATATTCGCTCCTGCACCACTAGAGAAACTAGATTCGGGAACTTGATTACACTAATTAACACTAATGCCCTTATGGTACCTAATCTTGTTTAAACCCTAAGACTTTTTGGACTTTTGAGGGGTTTTCCATGCATTTTATGGAGGAAAAACATTTTTTTGGGTCTTTTTCTCATTTTTTTTTTGGACATAAAAAGCATTTTTTTTCAATTTTTGACCTTATTCTGAAAATTTTAATCATTTTTTTGGCGTTTTCTGACTTTTTTTTGCTTTTTTGGGAAAATATGGGATATTTTTTTATTTTCTTGATTATTCTGAAAATAAATTATTTTTTATTTTTTATTTTCTTTTTATTTAAAATATTATTTTTAATTATAATATTATAAAAAACCGACCCGGGTCGAATTCCTGGGTTGGGACTGACCCGGGTCGTCCACTCAAGGGCCGTTGCAGGCCCGGCCCAAGGATTGACCAACCCACGCACGCAAGCCCAACCCGGGCGAAGCCCTACCCAAATGATGACCCGGGTCTGACCTAGCTCCGTAGCTGCGACCCGGGTCCTAAGAAAACCTACCCGAACTCGACCCGACTCCAACCGCAACCCGCTTCCTACGAGGAACCCTACCCGACAGGGCTTTCGCCCGACCCAGCCGCAACCTAAATTCGCAACCCTCATTTCCAGAGCTTCTTTCCAGCACTAGGGGGGATGGTAGGGACACCGACGACTCGGCGACAGTGACGCGATGAACGGCGGTAGCCAACTGTCCAACCGGGACGACGGCTAGGGTTTCGAATAAAAACGACGGAGGCGAGTAGAGCTGGTTGGTGATGACACGGCAGACGATGGCAACTAGGCTTTTCGAGTGGGGAGGCGACGGCAACAACATGAGTAGAGCCCATCGTTACTTGTCCGTGGCGTCGACACAGCATGGTGACGCAGCTCGAGGCGACAACTTTGGGGGGGACAGTAACAAGCCTTCAAGGCGACAGCGTCGGGGGGAAGGGGGAGACGACGGCACGGCTCAGCACGGTGTCCGGTGTTAGTGGCAGTAGCAGCAGGAACAGCGTCGAAACCCTTGCTCTCCTAAACCCACTCACTTAGATTTGAACGGCGTCGGGGCACAGCGTCAGGGCATAATGTCGAGGTGACGACGTCGAGGCTGCGGCGGAGCTGAATCGACCCCCAGATCTAGACCTTGGCAAACCCTCTCCCCACTCAACTCAGTCCCACCCTCTCCCTCCGGCCGACCTCCCTCGGATCTCAGCCAACTCGCTCTCGAACTTCCCCGAAAGGCTCGAACTTCCTCGAAAGTCTCTTGGGGGAAATTCTTCGGAGTTAGCCGGCTTTGATTGCCCTCGGCCGTGGTTTTGACCTCCCCCCGATGCCCTATTTATAGGTGAGGGGGGTCAGTTGGCCAAGGCCAGGCCGACGGTCTTTGGTGCGCCAATCGGCCCTCCTCCGTCAGCCAAACCGACATCACTTCTTTCCCCTTCCACAAAAGCCTGCTCACCATCAATGTTGCGTCCCCTCAACTTGTGACGTACCTCGCCGTCCCCTCCTGTGCACGTCCGCTTCCCTTGCGCGTGCTGTAGAGATGAGGAAGAAAACAAGAGGGACAGAGGCCGGGCCGAGTCGCATGGGCTGGGTCGCGGAGGCCGGCGTGAGGGAAGAGAAGGAAGAGGGGGCTGGGCGCAAGGGTCCAACCCCAAGCAACTGCCTCTTTCTTTTTTTGGTTCTTTTTTTCTTTTTGATTTCATTTTTTGGTTCTCATTATTATTATCCGAAAAATAGAAAAAAAATAGATATTAATAAAAATTAAAGCCTAATTAAAAAACCTAACCAAAAGTTTAGGTGTCAACAGCTGCCCCTCTTTGAAGGTGAGCTTGCAGAGGTTGCATTCAAAGACAAACCGATACTTAAATTTTGTCCATGCATATGCGGTAGATTATATCTTATTTGGGATCTATTGTCCCATGCAAAAAAAGAGCAATATAACATACACATACTAAGACAAATAAGAAGATATCTGTAGTTACTTATCGGGAATGAGTGAGATAGGACGCGAACCCCGAGTTTGGCAAGTATCAGGGCATCATCTTACCCGGTGACATGAGGAGGTTGTTTTTCCAAGACCCGAACCTTTCTTCAATCGCCTTGATGGGAAATTGCTTTTCCAGGACTCGAAACATTTTTCGGTCACCTGTTAAAGCAATAAGTTCTTTGTCTAGGACCCGAACCTTTCTTCGGTCGCCTTGACAGGAAATTGCTTTTCCAAGACCCGAACCATTCTTCAGTCACCTGTTAGAGCAATAAGTTGTTCGTTTAGGACCCGAACCTTTCTTTGATCACCTGTTAGAGCAATAAGTTGTTCATTTAGGACCCGAATCTTTCTTTGGTCGCCTTGATGGGAAATTGCTTTTCCAGAACCCGAACCATTCTTCGATCGCCTGTTAAAGCAATAAGTTGTTTACTTGATCTTTCTCGAGGGATGTGCCGACCTTTCTCAAGACATCTATTTGTGGGGTGCCTGACCTCTGTTAAGGACACCAAATGGTTACGCCGACCTTTCTCAGGGCATCTATTTGTTGGTGCCTAATCTCTGTCAAGGACATCGGTTGGCACCCGACCTTTCTCCGGGGGGGGATGCGCTAACCTTTCTTAGGGCATCTATTTGTTGGGTGTCTAATCTCTGTCAAGGACATCAATTGAATTGCCCAACCTTTCTCGGGGGATCCAGTTTAAAATATACCTGGACATTTATAGGCATTGAAAGAGTACCTGGATATTCACAAGTACTGACCTGGAGGATATCTGGACTTTTGCAAGCGTCAAAAGAGTGCCTGGTCATTTGCAGGCTTTGAAAGAGTACTTGGATGATCACCAGTACTAACTTTGGAAAATGCCTAGTCGATCGCAGGCATAGAATGAGTACTTGGATGATCGCAAGTACTAAACTCTAGAGAGTGCCTGGACATTTGTAGGCGTTGAAGGAGTACTTGGATGATCACAAGTACTAGATGCTGGAGAATACCTGATTGCTTACAGGTATCGAAAGAGCACTTGGATTATCACAAGTACAAACTCTGAAGGGTGCCTAAACGTTCACAAGCATCGAATGGGTACTTGGATGATCACAAGTACAAATTCTTGGAGGATACCCGAACGTTCACAAGTATCAAAGGGGTACTTGGATGATAACAAGTACAAACTCTTGGAGTATACCTAGACGTTTGCAAGTATCGAATGGGTACTTGGATAATCACAAGTACTAAACTCTGGAGAATATTTGGTTATTTTTGAAGGTCTCCTAGTAGATGGAATATCGAAGACGTACCTGAGATATTTGTGAATGTCTCTCACCTCCTGGTATGTGGAATATTGAGGATGCGCCGCATATTCGTGAAGGTCTCCCACCTCCTAGTAGTTGGAATATCGAGGACGCACCTCGCATATTTGTGAAGGTCTCCCACCTCCTGGCAATTGGGAATATCGAGGACGCACCTCACATATTCGTGAAGGTCTCCCACCTCTTGGTAATTGGGAATATCGAGGACGCGCCTCACATATTCGTAAATGTCTCCCACCTTCTAGCAATTGGAATATCGAGGACACACCTTACATATTCATGAAGATATCTCACCTCCTGGTAGTTGGAATATCGAGGATGCGCCTCACATATTCATGAAGGTCTCTCACCTCCTGATAATTGGGGAATAACGAGGACGTACCTGGGATATTCATGAAGGTTTCTCACCTTCTGGTAGTTAGAATATCGAGGACACGCCTTATATATTCGTGAAGGTCTCCCACCTCCTGGTAAATGGAATATCGAGGACGTGCCTCACATATTCATGAAGGTCTCTCACCTCTTGGTAATTGGGAATATCGAGGACGTACATGGGATATTCGTGAAAGTCTCCCACCTTCTGGCAATTGGAAGATCAAGGACGCGTCTCGCATATTCATGAAGGTCTCTCACCCCCCTGATAACATAAATTTGAATGAAGCACGGGGCTTACCTAGATGGCTGCGGGCACTCAAAAGGGCTGGAACACCTGGGTGATTGTAGGTGCACAACGCAGTGAAATACTTAAATAGCTATTAGCATTTAATGATATAATTTAGGGACAACTCAGGCATGTTGAGTGTCATGGAAAGGGAGTACCTAAACAGTATCGGGTACTTGAGGACAGTGGGATGCTTGATCAGTCGCTATCATCCATACTATGGGGACAACCCGAACAAGTCGAGTGTCAATGAAAAGGAATACCTAGACAGTGATGGGTACTCAAAGACAATGGGATACTTAGATAGTTACAAGCATCTAAACTCAGAAGGCAACTCAAATAGGTCGAGTGTCGATATGGGAATACATAGACAGTGGTAGGTACCTAAAGACAAAAGGATACTTGGACAATCACAAGTATCAATACTCTAAGGACAACTCAAACAAGTCGAGTGTCAAAAGAGAGTACCTAGACAGAGTAGTAGGCACTCAAAGACAATAGGGATACTTGGACAGTCGCAAGCATCCTTACTATGAAGACAACTCGAACAGGTCAAGTGTCAAGAAAAGGGGGTATCTGAACGATGGCTGGTACTCAAAGATAAAAGGGATATCTGGACAGTTGCAAGTATCAAAACTCTAAAGATAGCTCAGACAGGTCGAGTGTCAATAAAGAGAGTACCCGGACGGTGGTAGGTACTCGAATACAAAGGGATACCTGGACGATCACAAGCATCCAAACTCTGGAGACAGCTCGAACTGGTCAAGTGTCAAGCAGGCAGAGTATTCAAACGATGGTCAGTACCCAAAGACAAAATTTTGGAAATAAGGGTAGAGATATGCTTATCTGACGATATCTCTGATCTTCAGAAGTATGTCTACTATTGAACAGCTTGCAATATGCACACAATGATTGTACGTGCTATAAATTGACGAGCTCAAATGGGATTCATGCATGATAATTTTGTCAGTTTTGCATCATCTGAGTTCCACTGGGGAAAATTTTGGAAGACAGTCTTCATTTAGAATGTGGATGTCTTGAGCATGCCAGATGAGGGACTTTTAGTCTGAAAGGACTTTTCGCTCACTCTCATGGGAAAGGGTTGTTTTATCCTAACCATTGATGCAGGATTTATGAGGACCACACTATCTCACTATCATCATGTCAGCAGGGATCTGAGTATTCTCGCAAACCGTACGATTCTACCGATAGGAGAGGTTTTCGCCAGGACTATGATGCAGACTTGGTCAATGGCTTATCAAAGGGGACCATCAGGGTCAAGGCTTCTGAAAGAACTGCCACACGATCATCTCTAGGTTTACCAATCAAGAATCCTGTGAAAAAGGGGTAGAATAATCTTACTCATACTTCTTCGAGCGATGCTTATAAACATATGAAATCCTACATTAATTAAGGTCCCCTAGTCTGAAGAGACTTTTACAATGGGATGCAATGTAGGCTTGACTTATGTGTAAAAGAGTGAGAGTTGGTGATTGCCTTGGCATTGTCACCAGTCTTTCTTCTCACTGTCAGATAAAGGCTCTATGAACCACAACAACTTTTTCTTGGCTGTATTTTTTGTCCGGGGGCATTGGCCTTGCTTTTACCAGGCACACTGCTTTTTCATGCCCCTAGTTTTTATTTCGGTTTTTCATTTATGGGCATTGATCTTGCTTTTACCAGGTACACTGCTTTTTTATGCCCCTGCTTTTTCTTGTCGTTAGAGGAACTGGCCTGGGCAAGTTCAAACGAAGCACTGCTATTAGACTCTTGAGTCTTCATCTTCCACCAACGCTCTAGGCTATACTACTTGAATGGCAGTAACTTCTGCTTTGTCTCAATGTGAGAGTAAAATTACAGACTCACTTGAGTTGTATAATGAATACAAGTGCATAGAGAATGAATTGCTCTTTGTCATTCTAGGGCACTTAAATTATCGCAAGTGTTCATATGCAATAAAGACACGCAAAGATTGATGCAAGTGCGAGCAAGAAAATTTTTATCCCTCTTCTTACCTTATGATGCCGCCTTGTCCCCGATATGCCCAAATGTGGGGTGGTTCTTGACAGGGGTATGAAAGAAACTTCACAAGTGTATGAGGCTCAAAGGGGTTGAGCAATGGATAACCTGTAGTGTTCAAGGTAGAGGAATGAAATGTCCCTCACTATCTTGGTTATCATACCATTCGCGAGAGAACCCTTTACCCTGCAAACACGGAATTTTCTGCACTCATCTCACGAATGTATAGATAGGGGACTGTGTGTAGGATATGGCTTGCATTTCATCATCCTGAAGCATCCCATCCAGCATGCTTGGTCAATCTTATATTCTTTATTCAACTGTCTATTTTGACAATCCTTGGCGGAATCAATGATTTAGATAGACAAAATCATCATGCAAAATTCATTTGGAAAAGGTATGCAACATTTTAAATATGGAGTTTGTACTCTCAAAACAAATGAATAGTTTTTACTCAAAAGGCCTTATTAACAGCTTTAGGGATGTTTATTTAACAAAATTTGTATTCACAAATATGTTAAATTTTGAACATCAAAAGAGTCATTCACAAATGGGTGTCGATAAATTGTTCCTAATTAATAGGGAGATGACACAAGAAGGATCAGCCAAGGTTCAGAATCTAATCCTTGATTTGATGGGCACTTCTGCTTTTGCCGTTGTAGGAGAGAAGATGAAAATGGATCAATCAACAGGGTCAAAATTAAATGTGAATTGAGGCCAGAAGGGTTTCTGTTATCTACTATGGCAATATTCAGGATGTCATTTTGCTTAGGAGAGATTGTCATGCCTCCTACTGATTTGTTGTCTATATCTTTGACGATCAACTGATCTTACAACAGATAAAAGGGATCATGTTAGTCATGACCTCTTTCGGGAGTCGAACAATGAACTCTTTCGGCAGTCGAATAACTGGAAATGATACAATGTTACCCTTCACTTGTTTTACAGATGATTGAATAGACTTGAAGTATGAGAAAGACATGAAGCCCTGCATCTTTCGTTAGGTCAATTATTCTCCTGTTTTTGCAATTGTAGGAGAAGTAAACATTTTTTACAGTTTTTACTCATGGCAACTAATTGCCATCTCTGAGGATTGAACCCTAGACGTATCTGGATCTTTTGATTCCCCATACCACCAGACCGCGGCACTGGTGGCGTTCATGGAGCACTTATTTTTCATTTAACTGAATTGGCTCCTAGATGACAATTTTACGCCAAGTTATGTGAACTTGATACGGGTCACTCCGATGTGTTTACTTGACCAATATTGATTTGCCAATCCTAACCATCGAGTTTGGCTCTTGAGTCGCGATGCTTTTGAATGTTGACGACAGCCTCTTTGTCTTGACATAGTTCAACATCTCTTTCAATTGGCCTTTCTCATTCGTGACCATGTATACATGATTGATGGTCGTTGATTCATCTTCAACGCCTTCCTTCTGTGGAATTTTTCTTTTATCTTTGACCATATGACCATTAGCAAAATTGGGCAAAGTCATGCACTTCAAGCTTCCATGGAATGGACAATCAAAACCTCCAATCCTCTTATAGAAATCACTCCTTGGGAAGACATGCTTCTGGAACAGGAAATGAGGTGTTCAGGTCCTAACGTCATCGTCTAGAATAGGGGGTTAGCCTCAACTATCTGGATTTTCTCCCTATTGACAGTAGTCAATTCAAAGGAAGAGAAGAAATCCCTTCTTTGCACTTCTTGGTTTGTCAAAGCCGGAAATCCCATTAATGAAACCATCATCTAGTTGCTCGGGCACGTCGTGCAAAAGAGACATTGCTCAGACTTGAGACAAAGTTATGCAAGAGCGAGGTGGAGTGCATAGAGCTTCGGGGATGGCTTGCAAAGTGGGAAGGCTGAAAGCAGCACAGAGGTGGTTGTCTTGCCCTAAGCTACCATGGTGTGTATGCTTCGAGTTCAACCGTATGCTTATACCTATTACATCCTGTCTTTCGCTTCCTGTAAATAGAAGAGAGAGGACGTCATTTCCAAAATTATGCTTGGGGAATAAGACTTATCTTTTTTTTAAACGGGGTGATCCTTTCTATTTGCTCATGCTTTCTTGAAAGAGTGTCTTCAAATTTAGTGAGTTCACATGTTGTGCCAGCTTCATATGCCCCCATCACACTGAGTCAAAGGGGATGGGGATGATATTCTGAGACACGAAGTGAATAAGTTAGAAAAATAAACAGGATTAAATTTAACATTTTGTTTTGACAAAAGCTTTTGGTAATGAAATAATTTTGTGTTTTCAAAAGTACATATCTTTGAGGGAAGAAAGCATGAGGACGCCGGACCCTCAATATTCTCTTTGAATGATATTTTCTTTTCATGGTTGGATAGCATCACCAGGCTAGTTTGGAATACCACCTCATGCTTTCAAAACAAAATATTAGAATTGTCAATTAGATTAATGAAATGAAAAATGCAATAGTAACACACTAGACAAGATAGAAGACAACAACTAAAACCCATGAAAGCTCCCATAGAAAGGAGCGCTTTGATAGTGTTGGTCCTGAGATCAAACGCCTTTGAGTTCTTCGCCTTCAGTAGACTCGAAGTATTCGCATGAGAGGACCACTTCACTGAAGCTATGGAAGTGTAATCCATGCAACCAGTAGCAATGCTTGCGGTGTAAAGCTCCTATGGATAGCTTTATCATTTCTTTTTTGGCCAGTTGAGGGTAGGTTTGCATTACAAAAGTGTCCTACCTTTCTGCATATGCTCAAAAATCCTCCATTAGTCTTCTTCTGAAGCGCACCAAGTTCTCGCAAGGCGGTTCAGTTCCAATCTAGCTTTGGTACTAATGCAAGAATGCGGAAGATAGCTCATTCCAATTCCTCATGAGGTAGATATTTGCCATGACGAACCATTGCAATGCAAGCCCTATAAGACTTTCTTGGAAGGCCTGAGTTGTGAATGACATCGGGCTATAGTGCCAACTCATTTCTGCATGGAAATATTGCAAGTGGGCCATGGGGCAAGTCGTGCTGTTATACTTGCGGAGATTAGGTGTCCTCATTTCTCTAGGGGTCATGATCCTGAGGGCAAGACGGGCCTGCTACGTCTTGGTTAAGCCATTTGTTTTCCCATTGCATATTCATTGTGGTGGTGAATTCTGCCACTTCAAGAAAACTGGACTCTACCGAGATCATCTTATTGCTTTTTTTCCGGGTCAAAATCTCCAACCAAGGATGAGGTGTTTTCGTCATCCCCATGGTCGGGTGACAAATCTAATGGCTCATTGGGAGGCAAGTCATGACGGACGAAGATGAATGTTCCCTCTTCTAACGAGTTTTGGATTCTGTATATAGGTGGGAGGTAGTCATACGATGAATGGCCGTTTTCATCTGTATAATACTGGTAGCCCTCAAGATTGTACCCTAGGGACTGCTCGAAGTCTGGGTGTGGCAACTCATTAGTTGTCAAGTTTTGCCTACGTTCAGTGGTAGGCGTCGACTCGAATTGCTTAGGCTTTCTTTTCTTGATTCCTTATCCGGACCTTTTGAATAAAGCCCTTCGTTTTGCTAGCTGGACTTTATCAAGGGGACTGGGAGATGGTGGAGCTTCGCTTACTAGGTTGATGGGGGTCGGCATTCTTTGGACCCTAGCTCTTGCAGTAAGTCTAGGGAGTTGCCCTGCCGTGCCCCGGCCTTGAATGGGCTTCGCGGCATTGACCTCATATGTGGGCTCCTTGCCTTTCCTAGTGGGAAGCTTCTTAGCAATAGAATACTACTTAGTCGTCCATCTATCATGCAAGGCTACATTGATGTCTTTTTCTATGGGCTGTAGGTCAAACTGAGCGGTCGAGGTACTCCTTGACACAACATGTGTTCTTAAAAATACATTCCCCCTTGTCTCTGTGATTATTGGCTCTTCGTAGAGCGGGGTGATGTTGGTGTTGATGTCAACATTATATTCTTGGCGGAAAGTATCAATTAGTTCTCCCCAAGTCTTAAGGAGACTAATCTTCCTTACAATATACCACCACAAGGCAAGGCCAATCAGGTTTGATTGGTAAGACTAAATCATCCTTTAGACCAAGTAGGCCTACAAATATGTCTCTAGGCAAGAGATATTGGCGTACCCCTCACATTCAAGCACTTTGAGCTCTTCAGGAATCTTAACGCCAGTATAATTAGACAAGTCCATGGGATCCTGCCCCTGCAGCTAGCTCAGCTTCTTCATGATCTTTACAAACCGTCTATCATGTGGGTTATCCTCTGGCGAATTTACAGGTGTCATGAGTGTATTTAAAGTAGCTATGGAGTTGGTCTTTACTTGAGTGGACTCCATTTGCCTTGAGAGTTGTCGAAGGGCAATGAACATTTGTCCTACGCCGTCTTCGATGTTAGCAAGGCAATTTTGGACGTCATTCTTGATCAGGCATCATTGCATGAGGCCATTCGTGGGCGACGAGTGGTTGGCGATTCATAATTACCTGCCATTGCGGAAACAATGAATGAACATGAGAGTAAATAAAGATTGAACCATGGCAATGGTCTAACTGTTTTTATTTATTAAAAGAATATTTTACAAACAACAGACTTCTGACATCTAAACTTGAAATTAAAATGACAGAATGAAATTCTAGGTGTTAAACAAAAGTCCCTAAACAGCGAGACAAAACTTTTACAATATTAACACTAAGGGGCACATGACTGCTATTTATATGCGACGAGGAGCCTTACAAAGATGCTCGCCTCCCTAGACCGACTATGAGACATGTACCCAGCTTATTCCCAAGTCCCTTTGCATATACTTTACTTGCTCATGTCGACTGATCTTGCTGGTTGGGTGAGGGACCGATGGCCGCGGTCTTGTCAGGATACGATGGTTGTGGATGTAGGACTCAAAGACATGATGAACATTTTTCTGTCCCTCAAGCCCTTCAAATATCACGATCCTCTTGCGATGGCACTTGCTCCATGTTTTCTCGATAATGGAAATTTCGTGTGCATAGTCACAGCTTTGATGGGTGAAAAGGAATGGATGGATCTTCCTCTTGAAAAGCAGCAGGATGTCCTGAAGGGCTCAATACTATCGAGCCACCCTATACGGGTAATAGGGAGCGCCGCTAGTGAGGCCGAGCAACGAGATTGGATTGTAATGTTTGTAAGCAAAGCGAGCTATCTTTTCATGGAACCAACCAGCACACCACTAAAATACCTCAGGAGCGAGGTTCCTTAGGAAGTTTATCCAATTAAAACAGCTTTGGTTGGGAATGTATGGTCCTAGGACACAAATTTCTGTAATGAATTTTCGAAATCATTTGTTTCAAACGATTGCATGAGGCCTTGAAATTCGGTTAGGTGAGAAAAGAACTAGACCTTCAAGATTTCCGGGGAGGCTCGCATGATTTTTTCCATGTTTTTTCTTTAAAACGATTAAGGGACAAAAATGTTTCGGCTAAAATCATGTTAATATAATTTTGCCCCCTTGAGACCTAATCAACCACCCAAGCCATTAAGGGACTTATGGCATCCTTTTGACGGGGGAAAACGATGAAGCCGAAAAAGACTAGGAGAAAAATCTCACTTCTTTGGGTCATGGGCTGATTTTCAAAACAAGTGGTCAAAAATTCTAATTGGTTTCAAGAATTTACCTCATAACATAAACTTTAGTTCTTAAAAGTCATGCTAACCTAATGCAACGGGTCAATACATGTTAGTGGCTTAACAAGCTTGTTTTCGAGAGGCATTCCAGTGATAACACTGTATTCTTCCAGAATTAGAGTTAGCTCGAACCCACCAAATATGAAAGTGGATGTCCTAGGGCACCAGAAATGTGCTATGGACTGTATGACTCCGAGATGAACAGAGATTTGAAATAATGATAGGAGATGACGACTTTGACTTTCACGTGCTCCTGAGCAAATTGGTCCAATTGACCCCACCATCTAAAGAGCTCTGCTTTGGGATTTGAAAAACTATCGCATATAAATTGGGATTTGAAAAACCTACCGAAATTGCCATGGGCCAATAAAGAAAGATTGAGTAAGAAAGTAAAGAAATTACTTTGCTTTTAAAAAAAATGACAAGCATAGAGACATGCGTATGATACGTGCGACTCGATGTCTAACTGAGAAGACTTGTTGAAATTAAAAGGGTGTCTGCTAGTCGCAGTCTCACACTAGCATCATACCCTCTTAATCTCGGCTCTATCTAAAGAAATTTGGGGAAAAGAAAGGCAACCTCTACATCGCAGTCTCGTGTTTAAGGCCATATATTTCTTAACAACATCCTAAATATCCTATGGCAGCTCAAGTTCGGTGACCGAGTTGTGTGTGCCCCGTGCAATGCTAAAACAATAAAGCATGTGTAGCAGTTTATAATCACAAGACATTTTAACAAAATTAGAATAGATCTCTAAGCTACTAACCTACATAAAAAATTAAAAATAAAAATAAAAAAGCCCAAGTTAGTAAAGTGTTTAAACACGATTAAAAAAAAAAAAAGCCCTAAGTCCACAAAATTGTCCCCAGCGGAGTCGCCAAGCTATCACAACCTCTTTTTTTTTGCGCCCGATAGGATCAAGCACTGGCGGAGGCTAATGGTTTGGCTAGGTCTATTAGGCTTAGCCTGGGCTCTCCCAAGCCTACCAACTCGCAACTTAATGGGTTTAATATTTTTTACCTATAAGTTAAGGAGTTGCCACTAATTAATTTGGGGTGAATCGATTAGAAACCCAAGTGGAATATTGGGAGGAATATTCGCTCATGCACAACCAGAAAAACTAGGTTTGAGGATTTGATTACACTAGTTAATCAGTAATGCCATTCCGGTACCTGATCTTGTTTAAACCCTAAGGCTTTTTGGACTTTTGAGGGGTTTTCCATGCATTTTGTGGAGGAAAAACTTTTTTTTTTTTTTTTTGGGTCTTTTCTCATTTTTTGGACATAAAAAGCATTTTTTTTCTGATTTTTTACCTTTTTCAGAAAATATAAATCATTTTTTTGGCTTTTTTGACTTTTTTTGCTTTTTTGGAAAAAAATATGGGATATTTTTTATTTTCTTGATTTTTCTGAAAATAAATTATTTTGTTATTTATTTATTTATTTAAATTTATTTATTTAAAATATTTTTTTTAATTATAATATTATAAAAAACCGACCCGAGTCGGATTCCTAGGTTGGGACTGACCCAGGTCATCCACTCAAGGGCTAGACGAACCTGCAAAAAAGGCTCGGCCCAAGGATTAATCGACCCACGAGCGCGAGCCCTACCCAAACGACAACCCAAGTCCGACCCGAGTCGATAGCTGCGACCTGGGTCCTAAGGAAAACCCTACCAGAATCCGACCCGACTCCAACTACGACCCACTTCCTGCGAGGAACCCTACCCGACAGGGCTTTCGCCCGACCCGACCCGACCGCGACCCGAATTCGCAGCCCTCATTTCCAAGGCTTTTTTGCGGCGCTAAAGGGGGGGATGGCAAGGACGCCGACAACTCAGCGGCGGTGATGCAACGAACGGCGATAGCCGGCTATCCAACGAGGATGGCAGCTAGGGTTTCAAAAAAACACAATAGAGGCGAAGCGAGCTAGTTGGCAACGACACGGCAAACGATGGCAGCTAGACTTTTCGAGTGGGGAGGCAACAGCAACGGCGCAAACAAAGCTTGTCGTTACCTGTCTGCGGCGTCAACATGGCACGGCGGCGCAGCTCGAGGCAACGGCGTCTGTCGAGGCGATGGTGGTGGCACAGCTGGAGGCGACGGCATCTAAGCTTGGTCGAGGCGACGGCATCAGGGGGGACAACAGCACGGGTTGGCACAGCATTCGGTGGCAGTGGCAGTGGCAGTGGTAGCAACAAGAACGACGTCGGAACCCTTGCTCTCCAAAACCCACTCACTTAGATCTAGACGGCATTGGGGCTACGGCGGAGCTAAATCGACCCCCAGATCTAGACCTTGGCCGACCCTCTCCCCACTCAACTCAATCCGACCCTCTCCCTCCGGCCGACCTCCCTTGGATCTCGGCCAACTCGCTCTCGAACTTCCCTAGAAGTCTTTCGGGGGAAATTCTTCGGAGTTTGCCAGCTTCGATCACCCTCGGCCATGGTCTTGGCCTCCCCCCGACCCCCTATTTATAGGCGAGGGGGGCAGTCGGCAGAGGCCGGGTCAGTGGTCTTTGGTGCGCCAACCGGCCCTCCTCCACCGGCCAAACCGACGTCACTTATTTCCCCTTCCACAAAGGCCTGCTCACCATCAATGCCGCGTCCCCTCAACCTGCGCCATACCTCGCCGTCCCCTCCTACTCGCGTCCACTTCCCCTACGTGTGCCGCAAAGACAAGGAAGAAGACAAGGCAAGAAAGAAGACAAGGCAAGAAAGAAGACAAGGGGGACAGAGGCCAGGCCGGGTCGCGTGGGCTAGGCCGCAGAGGCCCGCAAAGCCTAATTAAAAAACCTAATCAAAAATTTAGGTGTCAACAATAATTTTTTTGAAAAATCATAACATAATTTTTCCTATATTTGATTAAAGGGATAAGTGTTCCAGAAGTCCTAAAACTTGTCACGAAAATGTATTTCAGTCCTAAAACTTGTAAAAGGTGTATTTAAATCCTAAAACTTGTCAAATTGTTTCAAACGAGTCCTAAAATCAACGCCGTTAGCATTTTCCGTTAAAAATGCTGACGTGGCATTTTAAATAATTTTTATTTTTTTCCACATGGATTTTTTAAATTATTTTTTATTGATTTTTTAAAAAATTATATTTAAAACTAAAAAAAATTAAATTTATTCATTTTATCTTATTTTCACCAAAAAATTAAAAAAAGTTAAAATATTTATTAAAAAAAAAAAAAAGCGGCTCCTCTCCCCGTTGCCACCGCCCATCGCCGGAGGGGGTCGGGCGACGATCGTCGGCCACGGGCGGGGGTGGCCGGGCCCGCCGGCCCCAGCGAGGGCCGGCGAGCTCGCCCGCCACAGGCGAGGCCTCGTCGGCCCTCGCTCGGGGCCGGCAAGCAAGGCTCGCCAAAGGGCGGGTGACGCTCGCCGACCCCTCGTGAGGGCCGGCGACGACTCGCCCAGGGGGGGGGCGACCGTCGGCCCCCGCGAGGGCCTAAGCGAAGCCCAAATTTGGGCACCCGCACCGGGCCGAGCAAGGGTGCCTCGATGCGGCCCGCCCTCACGAGGGCCGGGCGCCGTTGCCCGCCCGGGCGAGTAGTCGCGGGCCCTCACGGGGCCGGCGACCGTCGCCCGCCCCAGGCGAGGCCTCGTCGGCCCTCGCCGCCCCGAGCAGGGCCAACGAGGCCTTGCCTAGGGCGGGCGGAGCTCACCAACCCTCGCTCGGGGCGGCGAGGCCCGCCACCCCGCCCGGGCGGCGACCGTCGCCCGGCCCCTCCGACGATGGGTGGCGGCGGGGGGAGGGGTGTCGTGCTCTTTTTTTTATAACAATTTTTAAAAATAAATTTTTTAACTTTTCTTTTTAGTTTTTGTTGAAAATAATATAAGAATAAATTTAATTTTTAGTTTTTATTCTAATTTTTTAAAAAATGAATAAAAATCATTTAAAAAATACACTGAAAATAAAATATTATTTAAAATGCCACGTTAGCATTTTTAACGGAAAAGGCTAACGGCGTCGATTTTAGGACTCATTTGAAACAATTTGACAAGTTTTAGACTTAAATGCACTTTTTGCAGTTTTAGACTAAAACGCATTTTCGTGACAAGTTTTGACTTCAACACTTATCCTCGATTAAATATGGAAATATTTTACAATATAAATCGGGTCGAGATCGAGATAATAATAGGTCAATGGGTTAATTTGATCGGATCATATTTGTTCTATAAGCTGCAACTGCAAGAGGGGGAAATTGTCCGGCCAAAACGGGAGCCGGTGGACACGTGGCGATCAACGAGTGGAGCAAACTATGGCTTACGTGGAAGTCCAGGACTACGCCATGTTTTTCTCGAGGGAACCGAACTTTTGAAACGTTGACCGTTGAGATGCGGGAAAAAGACGCCGCCGCTCTCGTTTTCAGAAAAAGCTTCCTGAGAAAACCGGGGAGACAGAGCCCACCGGAACCGAACCAAGCAAAACAGGAGGAAGAAGAAGGCCAACAAGCTCGCTCTCGCCCGCCCATGGAAGCGCTGTTCCTGATGCTTCGTCCCCTGCATTTATACTCCCTAGGCGCGCTCAAAGCTCCCGACTTGACCGCCGCCACCACCACCCATCATCGAAGCAACTCCATCGTCGCCGCATCGCCGAATCTCTCATCAGAAGAGCTGATACAACATGTCGAGGGCCCTCCGGGACGCGGTCGCCAGAAGACGCGTGTGCCAGTGGTGGGATCACGTGAGGCCTGCGCCCAAGGACCCGATCGCCGGCGTCGGCGAGGCCTTCCTCGCCGACGCGAGCCCGAGCAAGATCAACCTCGGAGTGGTACGCCGCGATCCCTCCCCTGTCTACCCTTTGCTGTCTTCTGTTCGGCTCGCTCGTCAAAATGATTGCTTGACGGCGATATGATTCGGTGATCGCGTGCGTTTTTTATGGACGGGTTTGTTGGAGAATGCAGGGAGCTTACAGGGATGAAGAAGGCAAGCCCGTCGTGCTTCGCTGCGTGAGGAATGCGGAGGCTAAAGTTGCGGGTAGCGAATTCCTGTGAGTTGTCAATTTATCCCTTACTCTCGGTGACTGTCCGCGCTCTGTTTTCTTGTTCTTGATTCAGTTGATTGTGAAGTGACAAGAAGACATGAGGAGTTTGAGTTGGGAATGAATTGATTGATCAAAAGATGTGCTTCTACTTCCACTTTAGAAATTGTGGTCATTGTAATGACTATATCAATGTTACTCATCACTTCTGTATTCTGCATATAGTAACAGTTATGTTATAACATTTCCTTACTGAGCTGATATATTTTTGTCTAATGTGTTATGAAATTGTTTAAAAACCATTGGCTATGGGTTTCTTGCTTTGTTGCTGGGAACTTTGCAGTAGAAGATTGTAAATTGGATAATAAGCTGCCTTATGAGACGGTAGACTGTTGCAACAACATGATGGTTACCTGTCTAAGCTGGGAAGATTACATAGTAAACAGAAGTGCCATAGGTTTTCTTGAGTTTAGTGGTGGATTAATATCTTCGACCTGAATTTGCACTGATTGATTGCTAGTTAAAGTTGGCACCTATTTATAGAGGAACTACCATTGGCATTTAGGATGAGATTTTATCTCATATTGATTGTAATGGGGAATGTTGTTTATCTAGCTGACCAGAAATGTGAAACGTAATTTTATTCATGCAGCTCTGTATCTTAATCCTGAATATTTGCATCTCATGATTTGAGATCCTTGTCAGGGAGTCAATTTCTACTTCGGCTAATTCTAGACTGGTTGAGGAGAGCATAAAATTGGTCTATGGAAAAGATACAGATGTCATAGGAGAAGGAAGATTAGCTGGCATTCAAACTCTCTCGGGAACTGGTGCTTGTCGCCTCTTTGCATAGTTCCAAAGGCGCTTCTATCCGAGATCAAAAGTTTATTTTCCTGATCCAACTTGGTCGAAGTGAGGGTCATTTATGACTTTTAAACTCATCTGTGCATTCTTGATACAACTGAATATTGGCTTTTTCATTATCATGAGTATTCATAATTGTTTTTTGACATTCAAAACAGCCACCATAGCATTTGGAAGGATGCTGAAGTTCCTCAAGGCACCTCCTCTTACTACGACCCTAAGTCGAAGGGCCTGAATTTTCCAGCACTCATAGATGATATCAAGGTAAGAACAGTACCCTTTTGATGATAATAACAATAACGTCTCATATGCCCCCATGATAAAATGATTAAGTTACAAAGAGGTGCTCTATCGTACTGCCTCATAGATTTCCTTCCTTACTGTAACTATCCGGACATTTTGTACAAGTGCAACTGCTATGCTGATTGTGTTTTTTCTACCAGTAGAATGCCCCAGAAAGTTCCTTTTTCTTACTTCATCCTTGCGCTCACAATCCGACCGGCGTTGATCCAACTGAGGAAGAGTGGAGAGAAATATCATATCACTTAGAGGTAATCATTACCTATGTACCATCATGGCTATGCGAGAATTTGGTGATTCTTACACTGACTGTAAACATCAATTGTTGTCAGGTGAAGAATCATTTCCCATTCTTTGACATGGCTTATCAAGGTTTTTCAAGTGGCGATCTAGACAGGGATGCACGAGCAATCCGTACTTTTCTTCAAGATGGACATTTAATTGGTTGTGCTCGATCCTTTGCGAAGAACATGGGACTTTATGGACATCGAGTTGGTTGTCTCAGGTACAGATATATCTTGCACACTTAAGTGGGGTTTTCTCCTGCAGTGCTTCAGGAATAAAAATGATGGATGGATCATTGAAAGAGACCTTTCGTGGCCCAGCAAGTCCATGCAAAGTTACAAGGCAGGGAGAGTTTAGGGAAGAGCAGAACATTAGTGAAGAGAATTATACAAAGACTATTGTGCTTATAATGACTAAAATATAGTTTAAAAATAATCCTCCTGCAATGCACATACACCTGCTATTCAAATGGTCGGATGTGGTGATGCAGATAGGCAACATCTAGCCATTGTTACAATGCTAATCTACACGGTTCTTCATCTTTCTTTTCCTCTTTAACTTTTTTCAGCATTCTTTGCACCGACACAATGCAAGCACTTGCAGTAAAAAGCCAACTGCAGCAGATTGCACGGGCAATGTACGGGAGCCCTCCTATTCATGGTGTATTGCTGGTCTCAACAATCTTAGGAGATCCAGACACTAAGGCACTTTGGGTCGAGGAGTTGAGGGTAGCTTCCTATTCTTCTTCCGCAGTCGTTTCTCATTCATCAGTTTTCCCATTTCATTTTGTTGTCATATTGTTAGACGAGCTGTTCTGAAGTCTCTTATCATGGCCTGTATTTTGTAAGGCAATGGTAAATCGCATTTGTAAAATGTGGGAAGCCCTACGGGAAAGCCTCGAGAAATTGGGATCTCCTCTCAATTGGGAACATATAACGAACCAGGTTGGCATGTTTTGCTTTTCTGGCTTAACTCCTCGACAGATAGAGCAGCTACAGAGGGAGTTCCACATATACATGACTGCTGATGGCCGCATCAGGTAGTTACTTTGCTCTAGTCTGGATTTGAGATAACCACCTCCTAATAACTCAGGAGTGCTTGTTACCTTATCTTGTTTATAAAGAATTAATTTATTTGTCCCCCAAGAAGAGGAATTCTTCACTGAGTCAGTTCATGTAGCACTTCCCCATTTCCTGAAAGATCTGTGCAGTCTTTAAGATTTCTTTGTTCATCTTCTCTTAAAGCCTGCCTTCACAAATGGCAGAGTAAGTTGAAAATTGTCTTTTATTGACCAAAAGAGAGTTCTCTTTTTGTGGCTATATCCGTCTGCATCTCATCAGCGGAGCACAGCTTTCCTGAAATGAATTGCTGTTGGCACTGCAATCTGCATACTCGCTGATTGACTGGCTTCGCCTTTTCACAGTTCTTTGTTACATGAAGTGTTGTGTTTCTCGCATTTGTTTGATGAGTTATGTTGGACCCTGTTTGAACAGCATGGCGGGAGTTACAATGAGCAACATGGACTATTTGGCAAATGCAATACACGAAGTCACCAAATCTGGCCAAGAATCTTAGGTTTTTATCAGACATCAGGCTTTTAGCTCTTATCCTTGCTACTGCCTGATGATGTTGTACATCATAGTTTCCTTCAATGCACATTGTTGTAGAAGTATATAGGAATTCTACTATGTAGCATGCTGTACTTAAGATGAACAGTGGCACTTCTCGGTGCTTTATTTGTGTATAGGCTCGTATGACATAAACATGTAAGCTGTAATCATCTTTCTATGGACAATATCATTGATTGTGATCAAGCACTTGAATTATGCATCAAATAGCATTGCATCAATCTGAGATCAGTGTGAAGTTTGGCACAGCAAGATAACTTGGTGTCGACTCGGAGTCTCGGGTTGGAGACATGGAAGAGCCAACGTAATTAATTGACAGAATTGCACCCTTTTAACTTTGGTCCCCAAAACGGAAACATCAAACCAGTCCTTTTCTTCTCCCCGTCAGCATCAATTTCACCTTACTATTCGCAAATCAAATTTAGTTTCTGTCATTTTCCATCTATAGAGCCAACAGCTTGATTTCATGGCTTATATACACCTCTTCGTTTTCCCCATAATGGATTATATCTATGACAGCATCTTCAGATATATGTTATTTGAGTCTCTTCAGGTTCTGATTTGTCCGTGCTTGCAGAAGATACGTAATAAGTAATTGAGACGGCTAACTGAGATAAGCTTAATCAATAAAAAAAATAAAACGAGATTTCGTGAATATAAAAGCTTATGACGAGACTAGTCGGTGTAGCTTTCTAACATGGAACCGCCCTTAATTTCTTATTAACATCATTTTTTCGTCTATTTTCAATGGGGCAAGTAGAATACGTACCAAACACTATAAGGTATCTATTTTCTATTTAAGCAGGAATATCCGCTGATAAATTCTTGTTGATCCTGTAATTTTATCTTGTCAACTCTGTACATTGACTTTATTTTGCCGGATCTCGCATCAAATATACATGATCTGAGACTTTCAATCATGCCGACGCGTGCATACATAATCTGGCATCCCGACTAAAGATGTTTGCGCCATTCATCTGAATTTTACAGCGAGATTGACCATTCGGGCTACATCCGGAGTTATTCATAATCCATACAAGAACTTCAATTGTCAGTACAGAGTCCATGAAATAAAAAATAAAAAAAATAAAAAAATCAGCTTTGAGGAATCCAGGTTTAGATTCAGATCAAGAGCTACGTAGCCAGGTTGGTGATACCTTCGAAATTAGATAAATTGAGACAAATTACGATGTAGAGAATGTCCAAAGGTGTCAGTGCTCAAAAGGGTGGTGGGTGGGGATTATTCGAAAAGCGGCAGACTTCCAACCGACTTCCAACTACCCTTCCTCGCAGTTGCTCAATCCGACGGTCCAACCCCGACCCAGCATTGCCCGAAAGGACGAAAGGAAGAAGATTTGATAAAAATGGTGCAGAACGGACGGTTGACTGGCTCCGGCTTTGGCTTTGGCTTTGGCTTGTACTTTCGCTTTCTTCATGATTCATTCCCCTTAGACGCCGACCACCTCTCGTCGCCGTCGCTCAAGGTAATCCCTCTCTCTCTCTCGCGCCTGTCGCCGGCGACTCATTTACTGGTCCTTCGCAGAGTACAATGTTTCTTGAGCGTCTTTATGTTGCCTCATGTCTAATTTAAGCAGTGCATGATCTTTCGTTCTTAATCTCAACCTGGATCTCAACACCCAGTAGCTATCCTCTGACACATGCTAGTGCCCTTCGCGGTGAATTCAAACGCCTCAGTTCTCACTTTGGTTTTGTCCATGAGCTGCAATTAGGCAACTTTTTATAGGGTATTGAGCGTTTTAGCTGCTTTTCCTCTGGAGTCGAGGCGGTGTTTATCACCAATTGATTTCACATACACCCAAGAAGGCTTAACATGGTGTGATAGAGGGAATCGATCATTATTACCAACATGTTCAGCTCGATGGTTGAGTGCATACCCGTGTCGCTCCTATCCAAGAAAAGGGGCAACTTACTTGCTGATAGAATAGCAGATGTTGAGGAAGCCAATTGGCTGTAGAATTCACGTGCAGGCTTGAATTCTACTCCTTGTGTTTTGCATTACATGATATGCTTTCTCGACATGTCGTTATCTGATTGAGGCAAGGATTTCTGTCAGCATATGTTGGATGTGGATACTTAAATCCGTACAATTGATGTTATGTCTCAGGTATCATGGGTGTGAAGATAGGATTCCTGTTTCTTCTTGTTTTGAGTGCTGTTGCAGCCCTCAATGCTAGGCAACTGCCGCGCAATCTTGAAGGTACTCATTCAGCTTGCTTTTGATTTACCTTCATTTCTTTTTGCTTGGTTTCTGGATCTTCCCCACAAGCGATAGGGACATTTGCTTCCCTGTGCTGAGCAAGAAGTTTCAGGAAATGCTTGTAATGAACAATTATTTCTGTCTGATATTAATATCAGAATATCATTTGTTATCTTTGATGGAAACTATATCAAGGTGTTATTGGCATGTCATGGGCTGATAAAATTCTAGAAATAATGGCACAACTTGTTATGAGATGACATGAGCAAAACAGGTGCTACATGTGGATTACTGAGTCATGTTGATCACACCAGCTGCCGCTGAAAGGGTGGACGCACATTGTTCTCTTACAAATTTTCAAGAGCTATAATGTGATAGCTCGTGCAGCTTGTATATTTTGATGAACATTAGTTTGTGTCAGCTGACAAGGAAGCAACCTTAAAACATATGTGACTGATGCCAAGTCATTGTTAACATTCTTGCATTGTATGACAAGTTAAATGGCAAATATGTCCGAATGAATATTTGTTCCAAGTTTCATAGCAAATGTCTCACGTGTCGATACGTTAGCAACTGAATGATGCTTTTAAATTGTGTGGTCAGCTATCCAGTACCACATGCTGGAAAAGGGAAGTTCAACGAATGGAAAAATGTGCGCGTGGTGCGAGGAGTACGCCGAATTGGCACTCGAATATCTGGCTGAGAATAAAACTCAATCTGAAATAATTGAACTTCTTCACTTGACCTGCTCCCAAGTTCCGGTTTTCAAGGCAGAGGTCTCTCTCTCTCTCTCTCTCTCTAACCAGTTGAAATTGTGGATGCCTATTACTGCCAGTTGTTACATTGCTTTAACCGCTTCTATGGCATCATGATTTCTATATGATTGTCATTCTCATCTGCAGTGCGTTGTTCTAGTGGATTACTATGCTCCAATCTTCTTCCTAGAGCTTTCTACAATTCAACCCGAAGAGCTCTGCAAGGATATCTCCGCCTGCAAATTAGCAGCAAGAGTTTCTCCAAAGCTTAAGGAAAATAGCTGTGAATTTTGCCATGATGCTGTTTCACAAGTCTTGGATAAGTTGAAAGACCCTGATACACAGGTTGGTACTTCTTGCATTATGGTAGTTTGTATGTATTGAGCAATCGTTGACAGCAGAAAGCCATTGTGTTCTTTTACTTGTCCATGGTAAGGGACTACATCTATCACTTAGCCACCCTCAGGCCCAAGGAAACAAGATAGAAACTTTCCTCCTTCTTACACTCCATGATTCTTGCCACTGAAATGACAACTAATACGATTCTCATGTTGACCTCAGATGGACATAATTGAACTACTCCTGAAGGCTTGTGATTCCCTTGAGAGCTACGAGGACAAGGTATATCTGCTTTTCTTAAAGGCGAATGTGCACTCACACACACATTCGTGTATGGAAATGTTAGATACGCACAATAAATTGCCCTTGCCCACGTCTGTTTCTTTTAATCTATGCTAGTATAGATTGGCTTTTCAACAAACCTTCCTAGGAGTTTCTTGAACGTCGAGAATTGAGTTCTTCGTGATGGAAGCCGTCTAGTTCAAGTCAAAAACATAAATATTTGCTCTCCCATCAAAGCTCTTGTATCTAGTTCTCTCTCCCTTTCTCTGAGGCGGCAGCACCTTAAGATCGATTTACTGTTCACCTTTTGCAGTGTAAGAAGATGGTCTTTGAGTACGGGCCACTAATTCTCGGCAACATGGAACAAATTCTGGAGGGAGCTGATGTATGCAGTCTGTTGCATGTGTGCGCCGCCACCGAAATCAAAAGTGAAGAATCAGTACCCACCAAGGAGATGCCGTTACTATCCGACTCGTGAAGCATCGTCATGCGGGATGCATAGTTCATTTATGTCCTAAAATGTGCGTTTCACTCACCATCGATACGTACGATCACAACCCTACACTAGCGTCATTACTCGTGACCGGATAGAGCTGGAAATGAAACCCTATAAGGACCGATGCATGCCAGATGGACATTGAAACGTGTTGTCTGGCGGCGTTGGTTAATGGTTGCTGCGATCACTAGTGCTGTAACACCTAGCATCATCGAAGTTCTACTTTTGTTTACTTACTATGTTTGTCATACAATAGCCGTATCTGTCGGACAAAAGAACCTCGATTGAACTACTTACATTATGGTTAGCCATTGCTGCTGTGTGCGCGCGTGTTTTGTATATATATAGTGGTCAGTTTGTGTTCCCTTATCCCCTTTTTCTTTTTTAATGGCTGATGGCTGAATTCTCGCAACGCTGCCCAAATTTGGGGAGCAGCGGAAAGTATAACAGCAAAGGAAAGTTCAGCACCAAAGAAAGCGATAAATATCAGAGAGCATTGGACCGTACACCCACGCAAGAACGGAGTCTGAGCTGTTGCTGAACGAAAAAGATGGGAACCGACAGTTCATTCAGCGGATAACCCATTGAAAGAGACCATATTCTTCATTAGGTCATCTAGATCCTGGATCATTCTATATAAAGAATGACAAAAAAATGGATCCATCTGAGAAGTCCAGCATTCAAAATTCTGGCTGCTGCACCTGGTTTAATTGAAAATCTCTGCAAATAAAACGAGAAGGCTTTTTTCCCTTGCACCAAAGGATATAAAAATGGTTAAAAAGGAAGGCAATGCTACATTCCCCTTCGAAACGATACCACCGAGTATCGTGATTGGCACCATCGACTCTCTCAAATTGCACAATTTAACCATCGTGTGGGCAAATGCAAAATTAATCGTAGGTCACTACGGAGTTCCGTTAGGCAAACACCAGCGCAATCAGCAAGGACTATATCCTCTTTTTGCCTTTCGGACAATTGAGTGAACCACCCGGGGCAGGAAGTAGTTCTCATGCTGTGAGTTTTTAGGGTGCACGCGCAACCGTATTGGCAATCTAACTATCGAGAATCATTGTCGTCCAAAAAGCCCTTTGAACTAGCTGCCGCATTTATCTTTCGCAAACTGGATCTACTTGAGGACTCATTCGGACATATATACTCAATTCACCGAAATTGCTTTCCAGCAAAATCGTCTTATCTATTATCGTGGGTCCCCCCTTTTGCCCTGAAGCACCAAAAATACATGCCTTACGGTAGAACCACCAAATACATCTCAAATTATATGACAATAGCTCTCCCAACATCCCCCCACAGGCAACGCTCCAGCTGAAAAAAAGAACAGAGATTCGACGGCCATATCTTATGGCTGATAAACCTACGGCCGATAACAACTCGCTATAGCCATAGGTCACAGTAGCAAAATGTAGCGGACTGACCACATGCTCAAGACACTGCCTGGCCCAACAGTTCAGATGCGAGGAAATGTCAAATAAATCATAGGACTGGGTGAGCTGAAACGAAATTCTTTCTCATGGGATGAAATACCACGACAGAGAAGTAAGCAGCAGTATAGCAAATGAACTAAATCATTGCTTACCTGAGGGGCAAGGGCATGCATTTTGACCTGTATTGCTATTTGATGTTAATCTAAGTATATATCAATCCCCCCTTGTAAAGAAAAGGAAGATACAATGCGTCCAATATCTGAACTCTCCCCAAAAAAGGAGGCTGCTTGCCTCTGTAAGAACAGGCATATATAAATCCCTCAAATTCTGATCATTCTGTCTTTTCAATCAAGTCACCAGGGTGACGATACATGTTTGGGGGAAAAAGCCCCCCAATATGGGGCCCAGATACTGACGGATTACCGATGCCCTCTCCTGATCCTTGTGCTGCCCATTCCTTACTGCAAAAGTAAATAAATCAAACATAAGATCATTAGAAAACTCCAAAGATGTTTAAAAAAAAAAAAAAAAGGTCATTTAGGATTATGAGAACAGCAGGGAACTTGGATGTTCTGTTGGTCAGGTTTAATGCATGCACATTGCCTATATCATTAATAAACTCTGTTGACGCGGTGTCCATGGTCACTGGGAGCACCATCAACCTTTTGATCAAATGAAATGGTTGACATGAAGCCAGTAATGAGATAATGAACCAAAATCATCAACCAAAATGGTAATCATCTCAGATAACGATCTGCTTCTTCAGCAAGACCTACCTCACTCCCACATACATCCAACAATACAACAGGATGGAGAAACACCCCAGGACAAAAAATGCACAAGGAAATGAACGAGTTTCTTACTAAGATCCATTATCCAAGCCATTGGAGGGGGTTCAGCTTGATCTGGTTGGTCAGGTGGATCATATCATATCAAGGTAACTGAACAATTTGCTAACTATCAATGGCAGATAAAGGAAGTATCTAGTTCAGCTAGATAAGTCTAAATATAACGTTACCCTCAAATAAATCTTCAGCTTATTGCCGTAACCTGTAGAAATAAACTCCTCCCCCATCAAACGGATTAATTAAATATATAAGAAAATTCTCTCTTCAGTGGAAAAGAGATGTGCCTAAGAGGGCCAAAGGGGTTGAGACAAGTACAAAGAGGGGAATCTAAAATAATTAGCATCAATTCCTCATGGCGGAAAAACCTATTTAAGAAATAATGGAAAGTTGCCACGAGTATCTCATCCCATGCCCCAGGATCAAGTTACTAAACATAGATAGAGAAACAACTGTCAATCTCAGACTTAGCAGGAATAGCTCATAAATCTATGCTTTCCAAAAATGACCGAATGACAGAGAAAACCAAAAATGATTTTATCTCTGGAAAGAAAACGATACTATGAATAAATCCTCCATGAATGACCGACCTGAACCCCCAATTAGTCCCTGGCACTTTGTTGGTCAAATAGCAAGACTAACTTAACCTAATAATGATGCAGCAGTCGACTGCCTCTGAGACTTCCACAGAGGTTACTTGTACTCAACAAAGAAATTTTCCTCTTTTGGAGCTTAGTGACAATCAGAATGAAGAAGGAAGAGTCACAAGGAGGTGCTCAATGCTTCCAGATAATTTTCCCTCGAAAGCTTACTCAGTCAACTACATTGAACTTGCTAATCCAACATTATCAGCAAGATGACACTGAACAGCTAATTCTCTGAAGAGATTGAAGTTGAGATTTTGGTCCCTCAAAGAACCATATAAAAATCCTAATTGTCACATCTCCTAAACGGTATGTTTGGAGCTACTCGGCCTGTTAGTGTTCTGGGCCTTTTGGCTTTTGAGAGCATGCTACTTTCCAGTCAATCCATTCAACTAAATAGCAAATTATGGGCTAAATTTGGCTAAACTCTAAGGACATAGGGCACACAAAGTTCATAAAAGATCGAGGTAAATCTGGAGTTCTCCAAGTCACGGGAAGCTGTCGCAGGAAGCATCTCTCTACTGCAATGGAAAAAAAAATGCAGAGAGGAAAGGAAGGTGATTTCACAAGAAAAACTAAGAAAGTTGCTGCTTTTCTCATAATGCTGCATAGAGATGCAAAGAACGTGATCCGAATGACTGAAAGCAGCTGTCAGGAAAAATTATCCGCTTACATGGAGTGTAGCTAGCAAAGTTATTGTAGGCAACTTACTCAAGTTAGATTAAAAAAAAAAAAAAAAAAAACAGGTGCCACATTATCACAGGGTAGTCCAAATGCTAATGGGACCAATACGCAGGTGAAAATACTTAACACACTGGCAAATGTTAGGTCCCGGGAGTTACACTCTATTCCAAAAAGTCACCACAACTATCTGCCCATGCAAATAAAGATAACGTTGCAGTCAATTGTGTACAAAGACATTTACATTTCTTACAAACTTCTCTAGCTGATAGTAACATTCCTATTTATCTAATCTAACCATCAACGAAACATAGAACCAAAGTTATTGTCTTTGTCTTAACTCTGTATCTAATGAAAGAATGCTTCCCGACATATATAAGGATTTACATGCACTCACTTGGACCAACAATTGGCTGGAGATGGCTCGAATGGATGAGTCAAAGCAGATCTAGAAGGGCTTCCAAAATACATTTGATTTGGAATAGACTCTCCCTGAGGTGCAAGAGGAAGTTGATTTTCACCATCTGACAGAGGTGGAATGAAAGCTTTTTGGACCCATGGATCTTGATTATTTAAGCCTGCCAAAGGGCTTAAAGTTCCACCACTTCGTCCGCAACCAACAAAATCTTTCTGTGGAGTGTGAATACTTGGTAGGACGGGATCCTCCTTTGAAAAGAGTGAGACTGAACTATTCTGTGACAAAGGGCGAAGAATATCTTCCTTAGATGATCTGCTCCGCTCAGGGTTCAAAAGCCAGCTTGCCGGGGCACCTATTAAACTTAAACCATCTTGAGCGAGAGGAGAAGTATCCCACATTTGCCAGGCTCTCTTATCATCGCTTGCATCTCCCACATGAAAATTGCTCATGTCTGGGGCCTTTGGAGTACGAGCAAAACGATTAGCATTGTTATGCCTGTCATCGGTACCTCGTAACCGTGACATTGGAGACTCGATAGGTGATGGCTTGGTGAATTCAGATGCAGTGACAACATTCTTTCTAACATGAGGCATTTCTGATCCCAAGTCTGTAAAAAAGCCAGACCCCAGATCCAACTGAAAATTATCAAGTGATTCAGAAACAGGCCCCAGTAATGACGCCGGGTCTGGAACATAACATGGGTCTTCAAAAAGCTCCGGCACTTCCATAAAAAATTCATGAGATCCTTCTCCAGCTCGAGAAAAGATGGGTTCAATGACAGGTGAAAAGCCTAAACTACCGCTGGGTGTCCCATTTTGATAAGCAGGTCGAGTAAATGGTGATGGAAGCCCAAAGTTGAGGGGATTATCAAATAACCGAGTTGTTGACGGCTGACCAGGTGCCAATGGGCTTTGACCTTCTTCCTGGAACTTGGGACTCGGTTTGCTTATAACATTGGTATTGGCTGAAGGATGAACAGATGATGAGCGAGTAAATAATTGTTGCCACGTTTTCTTCGGTGCAGATGCCATTTGTGTATCAGAGAGTACCTGTCAGTGAACATCAAAGCATTTTACTGACAACATTTCAGCAATACATACATATGCTGCACAAGCATCATGACACCACAGATCATGTCACTAAATGAGCCGTAACTGCATAAGACCAGATCTTTGCTCAAGAATAAATGCAGTTCAACATAGGACATAAGTAATATGCAAATGAAAAAATTGCAAAAGAAGAATAGCAGACAAGATTTGTTGGTTCAACAATAGTTCAGAAGTATGTTCACATGCCGATTACTTGCTCGGAATTATGGATATATGGTTAGAGCGAAGACAGGACAAAACTACATATGAAGAGACAACTTACAGGAGAGTTACTGCTCTTATCTTCCAAATTCGTAACTGATTTGCCACCTATTCGCTCAGGCGGACCATGATCTCTCTTATAAGAAGTATGGACATGATTTACAGCACCAATAGGTTTGTTTTCTTTAGAGGTTGCAGCAGGAGTATTTGCAGCCCTTCCGAAGAAACTACCCCCACCGAACGCTTTAGAAGAAGATAAGAAAGTACCCCTCATTCGGTCCAAGTATCTAGCTCCTGTACTGCCCCTATTAGCACTATTTGCAGAGACACCCTTTAAACCACGCCCCATATCAGTACCCTGACCCTTTACACTTTCTGTTGCAGATTTTTGAGGTTGACGATCAGGTAAACTCTTCTTGTCGGAGTCGTGCTTTCTCTCACTTTCCTTGCTTACTCTTCTTTCCAGTTCTTCCGCATCAGAGTTGCTCTTACTTGAGCCCCTGTCCCTATCTTTCTTTCTTTCCTGACGCTTTTTCTCTGCCTCCCTCCTCCTATCTCTTTCCTTGTTGGGTGATGATCCTTTTCCATTATCTTTCTCAGCCTCGGTCTTCTCATCCCTAAGTTTTCTTCGCTCCTCGACTAACCTTGCGACCTCCTCACGCTGTTTCCTCTCTTCCTCCTCCAAAAGTTCCCTCTCCAACCTAGCTTGCCTCTTCTCCTCAGCTTTTCTGCGTGCCTTATCACTTTTGCTCTCATAAGAATTCCCACCATCCCTCTTAGCCAACATACCCCTATGCTCAGCATCCAAAGCTGCATCTTCCCTCAATGAACTACTTCTAAAAACCTTTCTCCAAAGCCACCTAATGCTCAAGAAAAAAGATGTCAGCAGCTTACAGGAAAAAATAGCAATTCCTGAATACGAATTCTCTGCCAAACAATGGTCATCTCCCCCAAAAACCCCATTTCCATTTCTTCTCCATGTACCAGATTTTGTTGGAAAAGACCCACCCGCCCAGTTCCCATTTTCTAGCCAATCCTGACCACACATCCATCCACTGTCAGCCCACGCCTTCCCATTCAATAGCTTCCCACCCTTTCCAACCAAATCCTTAATAATCCCAGAGTTTGAAATACCCATGCCGGGCGGCACAGGCAAGTCCAGAACCGGTCTCTTTGAAATATGCCCACAATAAGAACACATAAACTTACCTCCACCTGGATTTTGATCTTTATATGGGGTCAAACAGTTACGACACCTCCGGGTCGCAGTCTTCCTAAGCTTCTGCAGCTCAATGGCTTCGTTCTTTTTCCTCTCCCTAAGCTTGGCATTCCTATGCTCCCGCCAAGCCGACAGCTTGGGCGTCAAAATCTCGTACCAAAAGAGGGTAACCAACAGCACGAACACACAAGCCAGCCTCGGCGACGTAATCTCGAAACGAAAAGCTGGCGGCAACAGCTGAGAGAGAGCCCATAGACCTATCAGTGGAATCACCAACCAAGGCAGCATAGTGGCAACCCGGCGTGACCACTCCTGAATCACACACAGTATACACATTATCCACTAACTGACGCCTATCTTCCCCCGTGATCGCCGAACACAGCGAAATTCACCCAAACCCTAGAACAACCAACCCAGCACCCCACCTCTATCTCCAAAGCGCACAACCCTAAATTCCTCCGCCTGAATCGAACACGAAACGCCGAACAAGGCAGAGCAAAATTCCTCCCCCACAACCCAGCACCAACCCCCAGCCCACCTCGAATCCCCCCAACACCGCCAAATTAAACCCGCTCCCCCTTCGATTACCGCGCTACGTTCCCCCCGATGCCGCTGAACTCGAGAACGGATTCCCCCCCCCTAGGGATTCCCGCAAAGGCTCCGCGTCGGAATGGAGCTGCAGACAGCAAGGGCACGGAGCTTCTCCTTCCTCCTTCTCCCCTCTTTTCCTCTTCCTCTCAATCGAACGAATTGGGGATTCGAAGACTCACAGGTCGGCCGCCCATTCCAGGGAATGCGAAACACGACCGGCGCGAAGCTCGCTGTCGCCGGAGACGTTCGACGGAAGGACGCTCCTTCGGGTCGCGAATCGGACAATCGCCCGCCGATCCGGGTCGGACCTTTTTTTTTTTTTTTCCTTCTTCCTTCTTGCTAGCGAAGAAAGGAACTGTGAAGAAGAAATACAGAAATCGCGAGACGATAAGAAGAGGTCGCCAAAAGAAAATAACGATAAGCCCTTTTTTCGGCTTATATAAGGAGGAGCCGAACCGGGGCAGCCCGGACCGGTGCTCCGGTTTCGGACCGGCCGGTCTGACCATTCCGTCATATGAAATTGACAGGATTGTTGAAGGGCGTGTTTGTTTGACCGAAAGAATTTTCCAGCCTTTCATGCATTCGGTTTGCTCAAAATGAATTTCTAAATTTTAGAAAAGGACAGCTTATCAAAAAAAAAAAATGCTAGCTTTTATTTGTTTGATGGTTCTAAAAAATCAATATCATAAAGAAAGTTTTTTTTTCCAATCTAAACTCGTTACCTTCAAGACTTTAACTTATGAAAACCGTTGTAGTTTTTCGTCATTCAGACTTTAAAAAGCGAGGAAATGATTTCTCCGATACGGTTTTCCTTTCAAATATGCGGACCCTAATTAGATGCTTTTGAGGAGGGAAAGGGGGAAGGGTCCTTGACGTGGGAGTGCATGCGTGTGGCCTTTATTCTATGTCGAGGCACTTAAGGCAAAATGTCCATTTCGTGTGCCGCGCAGGCTAATTGGATGAGATTTGGAACAAGTACGATGATTGCGTTGCTGAATTTGGCGGTGCGAAGGGACTTGCGAAAAGAGTCATTCGTTCCTTTTCGCGGTGATGAGTGGACTTTTGCCGAGGTTGTGCGGTGCTGGGGGAAATGAGGAAATCGTGGGTTGGGTTGGGTTTCGATTCTTGGGCGACGCTGGCAAGAATCTTGGACGGTGTCGTGTCGGCTCCTGGGCTTCGGCTCCTCTCGACCGACTGCAGAAACTGCAGAGCATCATCGCGATTAGGATCGAGGGCTCTTGCCTAGGGAGACGAAGGGCGTTACCGTTACTCGGTAAGTCGATCCGTGCGCGGTAATTTTCCTGACCTTCGTCAGAAACCTTTTTCGTGCCGTAGCAAAACAATGAGCCAATGTTTTTCACATGTTCCAGAATTCCTCCATGGGTGTGAGGATGATCCGGAGGAATTTTGAGAACATCAATGCTTCATATCCTTTCTTCTATGATTCATTCTCGTGCCCTTTCATTGCCTGCCTTTTTGTCGAACACTAGAAGGGACAGCTAATGAAAGAAAGAAAACGAAACCGTTGGGGTTTCTTTCAGTGTGGCCACCTTTCAACTTGGAAGGGGGAGGTGGAGGCTCGAATTTTCACCTTTTCCGAGGGTTGGGATGGGGACGAATTAGTTTCGGAGTGGGTTTCGACTCCCACACCTCGCAAAGCAGCAAAAAAATGCCCGTGAGAGTTAGAATAGGAATAAATGTAGAGCAAACCGACAAAAAAAAAAAAAAAACGAGAAATTTAATCCGTGTTTATCACTTTCCAATCATTTAAAAGTCATACGAATATTTTACACCACTCTATCGAAGTATGACGAAAGAAATCTCTCAATAACATGCTTTCAAACCCATCAATGACGGTCCATTTCATGATTCTCTCATCCGGGATTCCACGTGGATTTCATCTTTGGATTTCAAAGCCATACGATGAGATTAGTCTTAAGTTCTAGTTTGTAACAAATTCATGACGCATACTAGTACATGATCGTAAGCCTGATAGACAAATTGATTGTCCAGCAAGTGAGAGATGGTTGGGCTTAGCAATGAATAGAAGTAGGCCAGATTAGGCCCAGAACCAAAGACCATATCGAATCTTTATATGAATCTAGAACTATGGGACTTAACTGTCCTTTAAATTTAAAGTAATTATTTGGATTTTGAAGAGAAAATCAATAAGCAACATGTCGCGTTGAAAATCGAATCGAAAGGGTTGTAATTCACAGCACAACATGAGATATATGTGTCCCATGCTTATCCCTTGGTCCCAGTCATTCAACGCATGTTATTCGGTCTAATCTAGCACGTTTTCATACATAGGAAAGTGGTAGAGATAATTAAAGTCAAGGTCATTTTCATCTTGGTTTGTTATTAACGCCTAAAACTAGTTTAGGGTAGGAGTGTGCACGGAGCTGAACCGACTTTGAAATCAAACCAGACTGAACCAGTTGGTTCTAAGCAGCTCACAGTTCCAAATTTTTTGAAACCAAGAATAATCAGGCCGGTTCCCAAATCTAGGTGCAAAACTGAATTGCTTGAATAGATTAGATTGGAATAGTCCAACCCAGAATTAGACAGAAATTGATCAGTCCGAACCAATCCTAGGGTGGAACTGACCCAACCCAGAATCAATCACCCACAGTTTAAGAGACATTAATGTTGCCATTAGTCATTTGGTTTCTAGTCAAGACATGATTAAATACGACAGAATACAAGATTCAATGATTTTACTTTTTCATATTCATTATTTAGTGAAGTATAGTTAAGTCAAATATTTGCATATCATAAATATTAGTGACTTGAATACGATAGGATTCAAGATTCAATAATTTTGTTATATCATATTTATTGTTTAATGAAAAATAATAATAAAGCCAAAGATTCTCATATCATGTGTATTAGTGTGAATGAAAATATGCCTTTTCGTGCCGCCTACGAAAGAAAAAATCAGCATCGCCTCCCAAATCCAATAAAGAGAAGGAAAAAGTAAACTTGAAAATCCGACCAATTTAGAAAATTTGCATATTAATTGTTTACCGAACATATTATCCGTCAAGAGACTTTCGACCGGGGAAAAATAAATAGCAAAAAAAAAAAAAAATGTTCCTTCTTCTTTAAACTTTGTTCATAGCAACTGGAACCAAAATATGAAATCAAACTCCGAACAGGTGGTGCAATCCGCCCTCGCAAATGCCAGATCAAGCCGATCCTCAAAGGGCACTCTGTCGAGGCATGGTTCACAACAGTCAGCAACATATCTACGATGGATTCCACCAGATCAAGGAGTAGTCAAAATAAACATCGATGCGGCTTACAAACCTCTTTGCAGCGACGCTTCGGTGGCTTGTGTGTGCAGAGATTACTCTGGCATCTTGATCGACGGCTTCACACAATCTGTCTCTGCCTCTTCGGCCCTGCAAGTAGAGGTGATAGGCTTTAACCTCACACACCATTTCTTGATACAGAAAGGAAGAGATCGAATGGACCTGGAAACAGACTGCTTAACTCTAGTGAACGCCATCAGTAACCCCTCTCAGACGCCATGGGAACTCCATTCCCTCTTCGACGAAAGCGCAGATCTGCTTCTTCGGTGCCCTAATCTCAGGGTTTCTCATTGCAAAAGGGATGCTAACACTGTTGCAGACTGGGCCGCAAAAGCCCATGGAGCTGATTTACTATATTCCAACTAGGTCCTTTACCCTCCTCTGTTTATGCGAGATCTTTTGTATTCTGACTATATGCATAGTGTAACCTCTAAAGTATAATATATCAGATCCAATTTCGACCAAAAAAAAAAGTATACATTCTTCTCCTCCTAATTTAACGCAAGAGGAAATGCAGACCGAGACCATCATTCTCATTAGAATTGCCTTTCCTCCTTTAAGACCGAAGAAGAACCTTTTTCCGGTCCCATGGTTAAAGTTCTTGTCCATTCGTGCGTTGCAAAAGTTCGAAATTGATTGCTTAGACCGGAAGATATTTCATGAAAGATTGGAAATCAAGACAATCACAATTCACCATTACATGTTAAGTTGCCGGCCATTGGAATATTGCCCACCTCACAATATGGAGATTTAAGGGACAAATTCAAGGGTAAAATCTTTCGATAAGGACAATCATCGAAAAAAATCAATATTTATTAACAACATAAACTTCAGATCTCACCGACCAAAAAAAAAAAAAAAAAAAAAAAAACTTCAGATCTCTCGTTGCTTTCTTAAGGTTTCAACTTGAATTAGAAAAGTCACGGCAGAGAAGGAACTTCGAAAGAAAATGAACTTCGACTCTTCTATTGCTTTCGTAAAGTTTCGATGTGAACTTGAGAGTTAAGGCGGGGAATGAACTTTTGACTACCTTACCGCTTTAGCTATAGAAGAGTCGGGAAGCTTCAACATGAAGTAAATGAGGGAGCAGGATTTTTTTGAATATAACTTTTTTTTTTTATGACTCGAGAACCCTCGTACGTAGATGGCCAGGCGAATAATGGGGTGACGTTAGCGGAGAACCCATCACCCCGACGTCACACTTAAGACACCAAGCGCCTCCACTGGGTTTCAAACCCCTCACATTTTGGGGAATGATCAATGAAACCCTTATCCAGCGGAGCCACCACGGCCGGTGGTTGAAGACAACTTTTATACCACGTAGATAAGAAATCCTACCTGCATCGATCCCACCCCTCACATGGAATATTTTCATCCAAGTTATGTCTATTTTATATCTTGCCTTATCACATCTTGGATAGCAACCAAACACGAGATATATGAATATTATCATTTCCCAACTTTTATCTTTGATTACCGGATGTAGCCTAAATATCATAACACGTTAGATCAGTCAATTGAGTTCCCCAATCAAATCCGACAATACAAGTTCGTAGACAAACTCGACTACTAATAGGAATTAGATCTAATCTGAATACCTATGCTTCTGGAGGATGTAAACTAGCCATAATATCGAATTTACCACACATGGAGATTGAAATATCAAAGCTCGCAACTGCTCCGATTAGTCCTTATGGGTTTTTTATTTGATGGGCCAAATCAAGCCTATTCGCCCATGTTAGGCCAAATCTAGTCCGTAAGAGAATGGCTCATAAAAGGAAATGGCGGTTATTTTCTAAGTGAAAATAATTGCAATATATAAAAATAGAAAGTAAAGGAAAAAATGCCAAGTGTTTCAAAGAAAAAAATACACTTCTCCATCTTCTTCCATTTGAAACAATTTACTCCCTCTTGAAGAACGGAACTCTAAGGCTTCAAATGATTCCTCTGAGACTACAATGGTACTTAATCTATGCCAAGTAAGGTATATTCATCTCCGTGATATGCCTTCAATTGGTGTTACATGTTTCCAAGGTACATTTCCACATTCGTTTTCAGTATTTGATCGTTCGAGTATCGGTTCGATTTTTCCTGCAAGTCCAAACTTGTGAAATCGGATCACAACTACTCCAATTGGTCCCAAATTTCTCAACTAGATTTAAAGGAACAAGAAAAAGTGCTTACACTTGATAAATTACTTTCTTTGATTATTTGTACTTCGTCGTCGTACTTTATCTACTCAGACTTGCACTTGAATGAAAATATCACTAGTGTTTTCCAAACAAAAATAAAAATCTTTGAATGCGTCGATATATTATATCAATGAGCATAGCTCCTGAGTCACGAATTGTTCTTTGCAAGACAAAGCGTGGCCCTGTCCAACGACGACCATACTTTTCTTGGATTACAGACAAGGACAACTGGTTCAAAAGAAGAAATCAAAAACTCGGGAAAACATCAAAGAAACCCAGTCTAAGTTGTCATTATTACTTCCCAACTTCCATATTTTATTTTTGTTTTAAATTGCGGGTTCGTTCTCTCACGCTACTTCGTCTTGAGTGATAATCAATGACAGCTCACTGTCGATCGCCTACCGTCGCCTATGCTCGCCGCTAAAAGGAGCCGGTGACGGTTTTGCGTAGCCTGTTGCCAACTTCGCTGGGTGAGCTGTCCCCAAAAATGTACGTTAGGGACGACATGGCTATCCTTCGAATCCAGAGAATTGCTTCATCTTCATATCATTTCCGAGAGAGACTGCAGCAGTCGTCCTTAAGAATGCACATTGAGGACGTACAGAGTTCGCCCTACCTATGGAATGAACTTTTCATTTGGGTTGATCAATCCTGTTAAGGTGACTAAAGTATCTTCGCTTGCAAAGAGATAAAGAAAAACTTAAATATATTAGTCTCAAATGGTCCATACACCTAAGTCGTCACCCCGAGTTTGCCACCGTCCTCTCCCACTGAACGCCACCATCCTCCTATCATCGAACCGCTGCTACCCCCGCCTAATCCAAACCCCCCTCCTCCTTCTTTTTTCCCCAAAAGCTAAGAGTGGAAGAGAGAGGTTGGAGAGGGTTGGTTGGACTTTGTTACTAATATGGTGGATAAATGGTGGGTTCTAAAAGGATAGTGCAAGTGTCATGAGCCAACTGGCGAATTCTTAATCATGGAATAGCCCGTATGGTGCCTGGTGAGCTAAAAGCATTAGGTCAGCCTTTCTTTTATAGTTGCTCATAAGAATAGTATGGTAAATCACATCCTTACACAAGATCATGTCACGCCCAGTTAAACTCGAGTATCAAATCCCTTGAGGCTCAAGCGAGACATACAAAACACTTCGGCACAATAAATGGTTTTGCCCTGCCATGGCCTCATCAAGAGAGTGACATCAGTTTCCGACCAGTTTGTACGCGGGAGGCCAACCTCATCTTTAAAGCTCCTCAAAGTATTCTCTCCTAAAACTCTTAGCACAAATGTCATAATGCCACTCCTACGAAACAATTGTGTCATCCTTGTGCATTACTCACCATATGCCCAAGTACCGTAAGCTCCACTCACCAGGATATGAGAGTACGGGAGATTTCGATCCATGACACAAACTAACGAGGTAGAGGAAAGGGAATTGTAAATTATTCATCATCTCCTATTACTTTCATGAAACTTTGACGTGAACTAGAGAGTAAGGAGGAGAATCAACTTTGGTTGCAACCAAACACGAGATTTGTGAATATTATCCTTTTTCCCACTTTTATCTTTGGTCACCAGATGTAGCCTAAACGTTGTAACGCATTAGGTCAGGCAATTGAGTTCACCGATGAAATCTGACAATACAAGTTCATAGATAGACTTGACTACTAAAAGGAATTAGATTCGATCTAAATCTTTGTGCTTCTAGAGGATGTAAACTAGCTATGATATCAAGTTTATCACACATGGAGATTGAAAGATCAAAGCTCACAACTATACCGATTAGTCCAAATTTGTGAAATTGAATCACAACTATCGAAATTTCTCAACTAGATTGAAAGAAACAAGAAAGAGTGCTTACACTTGATAAATTAATTTCATTGATTATTTGTGCTTTGTCACCGGATCATATGCATATTTTAATTCTCAATACATTAATAAAAAAATCACTCTATAAAAATCTTTGAATGCGTCAATAGATTATATCAATAAGCATAGCTCCTAAGTCACGAATTGTTCTTTGCGAGACAAAGCGTGGCCCCATCCATCAGCGATTATACTTTTTTGGATTATAAACAAGGACTACTTCAAAAGAAGAATTCAAAACCTGGGGAAAATATCAACAAAGAAAATATTATAAGTTTTCATTACTAGAGAGGGATGGAGAGGGTTGGTTGGACTTAGTTACTATTATGATGGATAAATGGTGGGTTCTGAAAGGGATGGTGCAAGTGTCACTAGCCAATCGACAGATTCTTGGCCGCGAAATAGCTCGTATGGCACTTGATGAGCTAAAAACACCATATTCGCCTTCCTTCTATAGTTGTTCGTAAAATTAGTATAGCGAATCATATTCTCACACAAGATCATACCATGTCCAGTTTAACTTGAACATCTAGTCCCTTAAGCGAGAAAATAGAACACTTCAACACAACAACTGATTTCAACCTATCATAGCCTCATCAAGAGAACATCATCAGCTCCTGACTAGCTTATGTCTTCGGAGCTCCTCAGAGTTATAATCGTTATATCCTAAAACTCCTAGCACATACACCATAACGTCACTCCAACAAACTAGTCGTATCATCCTTTGTGCATTGCTCACTTTTCACCCCGATGCCATAAATTCCACTCACGCGGATACGAGAGCACGGGAGAATTCAGTCCGTGACACGAGCCTACGAGGCGGAGGAAAAGGAATTGCAAATCATTCATCATCTCAGCTGGCGTCTTCTCAATAATGGAGGTGGTTATGACCGGCCACGACCAAATCCATATATTTTTTTTCTTTTGGTATAGCCCGTTCGCTATGTTTATGTTGGGGGTAAGAAGGATTCTACACGCTCGCTTGTCGTGTTTGTTTCTATATGTTTTTTCGTCATCGATGGTGTGTTGGATTAGGACATGCAAGAGTCACCCCAACCAACGCAAGAACAATACCGAAGTCATGTAATGTAGCTGTCCCATTAACAAATCCTGCGTCACTTGCGAAAACGAGATGTCAAATCTTGTGCCGAATTACCACTTATTATTGATCACGACTTATCAAGGATTAAAGGAGCATGTGCTTGTACAAAAGAAATGAAAATGTTTTGTTTTATGTGTGAATATCATTCTGATGGGAATTGATAGGAATTGATCGAGTGCTATTTAATGCGATCCAACTATGCAATTTGAATCTCCTTATATGCTTCCTTCAATACCTATGAAACAAATCTGAATTACTATCTGAATTTGCACAATTTGGATAAGATGATTAAATAAGTGATCATACCATTCGTTTGGATTGTCAAAATCAACACCCTTATATATGAAGATCAAAATGAAGGAAATTGTCCAAAAAGCTTTAAATTTACTACACGGCAACCAATTCGATCTTAAATCTTTTCACCATGCCAATTCAACGTCGCTTAGATGCAATGAATTGAAATTCTTGCACAGCGATACAAAAGATTCGACAATTCTAGAGATACCATGACGGTCGATGTGACTCCACGGGTATGCTCTTGAGTTGCCTTAAAGCACCGCAACGTCGTTCTTTGTCTCTTTTGGCAAAATCTACGACTACTTTTTCTTTTCGAAGAAACTGTTTCACAGATTACTTGTTTTTTTAATATTATCACTTAGATTTGTTTTCTTACATAAAATCAAAAGGCAGATCTTATCATCCACGCCTTTTCTACAATCCCAATCGCCCATTTACCATAATATAAAATTTGCCGTCCCAAGAGCACCGTTACAAATTCAGCATAACCATGCCATTAGCCGGACTCTAATTATAATTTTCTTAACCAAATTTTCTTTTTCTTTTTGTGTTAATATCACGAAAAATCTCAAATTGATACAACTTCAATTTTTCTGACCACCGAAAACTCTAATTTGGTATATAATGAATTTATAAGTTTTTTTAACACCAAAAACCTAAAATCGGTACATTTATGACAAATTTACTTTCTGTTAGTTTTCGTTAAATTTAATTACTACGGCGAAAAATGGACCAATTCCATAAAAAAAAAAAGCACTAATTTTAGGTTTTGTCCCAAATTTGGCTCGAACTTTTTTTTGTCTAAAAAAAAAACGAACTTTAGGTGTTATCCCAAATCTGGCTCGAACTTTATTTTGTCTTAAAAAAAAAAGCACGAACTTTAGGTGTTGTTACCACCGCCCTCAGCAGCGCAGCTGGCTCGGGCTTTCTCCCCCTCATGAAGGGGAGAAGTTTGAATCCCAAATGCGGCGTTAAGGATTCTTACCTGAAATACTGTGGTGGTAAATCCTGCAACAGCTTCAGTTCGAGGGACGAGGCACATAGCTAGGGCCATTAAATCAATTAACAATTGACAAGCTGTTTGCAATGTCAGAAGCTGGGTTGGAAGCACGAGATTACATTGCCTTAAAGCAAGATATTAAAAGCGTGTGCATCTTGTAGTTAAATAGAGATGTGAAGCCTATTTGTAATAGACTTACTTTATTTTGTCTCAAATAAAGTTCGGGCTAGATTTGGAACAATATTTAAAGTTTGTGATTTTTTTTAGACAAAATAAAGTTCCGGCCAAATTTGGGACAACACCTAAAGTTCGTGCTTTTTTTTTAAACAAAATAAAGTTCGGGCTAGATTTGGGACAACACCTAAAGTTCGTGCTTTTTTTATGGAAGTGGCCCGGCGAAAAAGTCACAAATCAATACATTCGTAACAAATGAAAGATAAAACCCTATTTATGTCATCTAATTCATAAATAATTAAAGGAGGGTAAATTCATCGTCGATATACCGATTTGGGGATTGATTTAAAGTAAATTGATTACAAATATATCGGTCTGAGGTTTTTGTAATATTAATTATTTAATTTTTAGACATGTGTTGCACGTTTTGACATCCTCGAAAGTGGCTCTAGTGAGAACTCGAGGAAGAAAGAAAGAGAAGGCGAAAGGGAAAGCGGCTTTTGGAAGCCAATTCGTTTCCTCCGGCTATTTCCGCGCGGCTTCCACCACATTTCTTCCTCAATTTCGCGTCCCTCAAAAGCTTTCTAGGGTGCCCCCTTCGAGATTGATATCGTCAACGCGGGGAAACACACGAACATGTCATATGCCTCGGGAAGAGACAACCATAATAAAAAAGTACAAAATATAAATCCGCCCCATTTTCCCCTTTTTTTTTTAGTTATATCTGCGGAAAAGTCTCAAAATAACCGTCATAGAGATATTAAAAACAACCCATCTCCCTCCTCAAGGGGACGGCCGTCGTGGCTCGAGATCTCAGGTCGAGGCGGCCCGTCCCTAATCGCCAGTCAGTAATTATCCATTTCGCCAATCATCATGATACACGTCGTTAGAACAATGTACATCCAAGAACGCTAGCTCCAAAAGAAAATTCCGACACCCAGATGTCGTAAAATAAAAATAAAAAACACATATATATACATACACAATACAATATTATAATATTAGTTGGCTTGTTAGGTGTTTAGACAATATTCGGTTCCCAATCAAACGATCGTGGACCATGCTCAAAAGCATTAAATTGGGGCAAAGAGAAGGAAAGGAATCTATACCCAACTTTTCTTTTTTTCAAATATATTTGGTATTGCACAAGAGAATAAGCCATGCGTTATATAAATCAAGTGGAATTTTAATTATAATAATGCCAATTATGACGACCGGACCTAGTCCCCCCACAACAACTTTACCTACCGGTGGTACCATCGAGAGGGAGGAGCACCATGTGCAGCCGCCCCCCTTTGTGCTTTACCAGTTCATACACCGATGGCTCAACCATACTTTTTAAAAAAAAAATGCACGGCCCATGACATAAAAATATAATTAAAAAAAAAATACATATTTATATGTATTCACACCTAACTTCGAATAATCAATCTAAATTTAATATGAATTTGCATTGTGGCCCCCGGGCTTTCCTCTAATTACAAGGATGCCGGCGACGCGCGAAGTATGGTTTGGTCAAAGCCCTTAAGCATATCGGGGCCAAGTCGATTTTTCTTCATTTTTTTTCTTCTCTTTATAGATTTTCCATTGACTTATTTAATTATAATCATTGTTGTGATTATCATTTGGCTTTTGAAATGCATGCAAGAAATGAGGCTTCGGTCAATTACGTGCCGCCCCCACCCGAACGACTACGTGGGACATTGGCGGCTCGGCTCTATCTTCATGCGAAAGGACATTGAGTATTAGACCCGCTCGATCGATTATTAGAATTGAATCCCACGTGCGATGGATCTCGACCTAAAAACGAAACGACCCTTATACGATCCCGATCCAGATTCAGACGGGACGGGTTCGGGCCGTTCTTGTCCTCGACACGCGACGAATCGTCGAACCGGATCATTACTTATCCGCCCCGAGACCGGGTACGGTCGAACTCGGACGAGCGGTTTTGGAGCCGAAACCGATGGCTCCAGCTTTGGGAATTTGAGGAAAAGTCCGAGGGGGAGTCCAGCTTGCACGCGGCCGGCGGCGGCCGTGGGAAGAGGAACGTGTTTCTCCCAGCTGGTGAAGTGGACGTGGCGTCCCCGTCACATTTCCCTGTTCTTTTCAATTGTATTTTTTAAAGTTTTTTCTTTTTATCTTACGTCTTTCTTGTTCTTAGCTAAATATAACTACTGTTCCAAGTTCAAACCCAAATCCCAAATTTTGGTTTTGCACCCTTGCTTCGTTTGCCAGGTCAGCCATGCTCACCGATCACCATCGTTGACACGTACGCACAAATCTGTATCGATCGATTATACAGACAGATCCGAATAAACCCCGTGCGTATATATTTGAGGCTAATTGAATTTTGACTCCCAAACAAGATACCGAATATCCATATTCACCGTCTGTATAATCGTTTCAGGCTATTGGATTGGATGTCGGTTCATTTTATTTTTTTGAGGGAGTCGAATTCTTTCCTTTTTTTTATCATTGTATGAAAAAGAAGGTTTTTAATTTTTGTATTAGGGAGAAAGAAAAAAAAAGGGAGGTGGTCAAAAACAGACAAAATCATGAGAGTTGGCTGATGACCGTCTCTGCTTTCTTTCTTCACACTTATGTTTCTTCTCCAGCACACGCAGTTCTCGGTTCAAGAAACCTCTCATCGCCTTCCCCAATCCGAAAGCTCTTCTTTTTTCCGGTTTCTCCATCTCTTCTCTTCATCGTCTTCGTTTTCCAGCCTTACCCATCAACGGAAACTCCGCTTTCTCCTTCGAATTTGGACTGCCCGCCGGCGCCGGAGTCCCTCGCCCCTGTTCCATTCCTACCCTCTTCGATGGCGGTGTCGCCGCACGCCTTCCCGCCGCGGAAGCGGCGGCCCCCTGCCGGGGCCTTCGTCTCGCCGAGGCTCTCCGAAGTCGATCTCGTCCAGACCCTCCTCCACCTCTCCCAGGAGATCGCGTCCCTCCGGCCGTTTCAGTACCTCCTCCGGTCGTGCTCGCTCTCCATCGTGCGCAAGGTCAACCTCCTCGCCGTCCTGTTCGAGGAGCTTCTCCGGAGGCCCACGAGCTACTGCTCCCCGTCGGCGGTGCTCTGCCTCGAGGAGATGTACATTCTGCTGCAGAGGATCAAGACGCTGATCGAGGACTGCTGCAACGGGAGCAAGATGTGGCTGCTCCTGCAGGTCGAGCTCGTGTCCGACAGCTTCCGCGAGCTCAACGCCGATTTGACCACCTTGCTCGACGTGTTCCCGGTGCGGGAGGCCCAATTGAGCGACGACGTCGAGGAGCTCGTCGCCCTGATCAAGAACCAGCGCTCGCGGACCGGGGCTCCCGTCGATCCGAGGGACGACGATCTCCGGCGCGACGTGCTGGCGATACTGGACGGCATCGAGAGGGAGGTCGTGCCTGATCAAGCCAAGCTCGCGGCCGTTTTCGAGAGCCTGGGGCTGCGGGATTCGTCCAGCTGCAGAGAGGAGATGGAGAGTCTCGAAGATGAGGTCCAGAATCAGAGCGACGAGAAGGGGAAATCGCAGGCCATCGCCCTGATCGGGCTCGTCCGGTACGCGAAGTTCGTCCTCTACGGCGGATCGACGCCGCCGAAGCCGGCGGCGGAGTTCCGGCGGCGGAGGTCGTCGTCGAGCCTCGCGTTCCCGGCGGACTTCCGGTGCCCCATCACGCTGGACCTCATGCGGGACCCGGTCGTCGTGGCGACGGGGCAGACGTACGATCGCGAGTCCATCAGCCTATGGATCCAATCGGGGCACAACACGTGTCCCAAGACAGGTCAGACCCTGGCCCACACGAACCTCATCCCCAACCGCGCGTTGAAGAACCTGATCTCCCTGTGGTGCCGCGAGCAGAGGATCCCCTTCGAGGCCTCCGGCGACGCCGCGACCGCCCGCGGCGCTGCGAGGAGCAAAGGCGCGATCGAGGCGACCAAGATGACGGCGTCGTTCCTGCTCCGGAAACTTTCCGGCGGCCCGCCGGCGGAGGTCGCCGACGGCGTCGTCTACGAGCTACGGGCGCTCGCGAAGTCCGACTCGGAGAGCCGGGCCTGCATCGCGGAGGCCGGAGCCATCCCCCACCTGGTGCGGTACCTAGGCGCGGACGTCGCCTCGGAGTGCCCGAGCCTGCAGGTCAACGCCATCACGACGATGCTCAACCTGTCGATCCTGGAGGCGAACAAGGCTCGGATAATGGAGACGGACGGCGCCCTCAACGGAGTCATCGAGGTCCTGCGCTCCGGCGCCACCTGGGAGGCGAAGGGCAACGCCGCCGCCACGATATTCAGCCTCTCCAGCGTGCACTCCTACATGAGGCGGCTCGGGCGGAAGACGCGGGTCGTGAAGGGACTGATGGACTTGGCCCGGGACGGCCACGGCGGAGCCCGGCGGGACGCGCTGGCGGCCATCTTGAGTTTGGCGGGAGACAGGGAGGCCGTCGCGAGTCTGCTGGAGGGAGGGGTGGTGGAGATGGTGTGCGACGTGATGGCGAGCCTGCAGGATGAGGCGGTGGCCATCCTTGAGGCGGTGGTGAAGCGGGGTGGGCTGGTGGCGGTCACGGCGGCCTTTGGGGCCATCAGGAAGCTGAGCACGGTGCTGAGGGAAGGGTCGGAGCGGGCACGGGAGAGCGCGGTGGCGACCCTTGTCATGATATGCAGGAAAGGCGGGCCGGATGCGGTGGCGGAGCTGGCAACTATGCCGGGGGTCGAGAGGATCATATGGGAGCTGATGGGGACGGGGACCGTGCGAGCGAAGAGGAAGGCGGGCAGCCTGCTGAGGACACTCCGGCGATGGGCGGCGGGATTGGACTGTGAAATGGTGGATTCCGGTTACACGACCAACGTGACGACGAGCACGACCGCGACGACAAGGATAATGTTGCCAAGCTAGCTTCGGTCCATTCAATTATTTTGTAAAGTCTCATTAAATTTAATTTATTTCTTTCTTTGGCCGATCAAATCAAAGCAAATTCTCAAGCATAGTTCAAATCCATTTCGCAATCGGTCTCATTTTTTCCGAATGAATTGGCAAAAATCATGAGCCATTGTATATGGAAAGTTTCTTCTCTTGTTCCTCGATTGTATCGATTATTAAAGCATTGTCCTTTGGTGAATGTTTCTCCACGACCAAGATAAATACGTTTTCTGTGTGGCTTTTTTGCTGATAAAATTATAAATCTCTTTTCTCTTTTTGCCTAATTACTTGATGATAAATATGTTTTTCCCCCAAAGCTTGATGTGAGCATAATCTAGTTGGACAAAAACTTAGTATGATTATCAAAACATATGGTGACTCCTAGTGTTATGTTATGTGACCACTTTTTCCTTTGTGAAATAAATGAAAACAATGACCACTTTTCTTTGGAAAATAAATGAAAACAATAACCATAGATGATGGAAAAATAGGGTATTTTTTGTTATTTAGATGATGTATCGTTCATCACCGTAATTTTCGCATTAATGAAGAATGCCCTTTGTTTAGGTATCTAGTGCAGATTTACTTCACGGAGTATGGTTCTATCAATGAATATGGTGGTTGGATCCCATGTTATCCACATTAAATTGAGATGATTTCACATGCTTTAGTTTGGAACACTCAAACCAGGGCCTCTAAACTGACATTGGGCAACCCTTGATTGGCTCATCTCTTCATGGAACTTGACAAATCATCATTCGCCAATCGTGTTTATCATCTATCCCGGTCCTCTCACTATAAAGTATCCTACTAGTTCATTCGAGTTACTTGTGACATTTCAAGACTTCTAAACTGTTGGGATTTTGATACTTGACGGATCATCATTAGCTAGTTTGATCCAGTTTTCGAGTAGAAGCAGATTGATTGCACAGCCCTAATCAATAATAATAATCGTATAGCATGAAAAAATCGGACAAGATCCTCTAATTTCATTAGTATCTTTATCTGACGCGGTATGCAATCAAATCATGCATTATTGACCTGTGCGTCATGTCACGTAGTTAGCAAATGTGAAATTAACGACTAATGCAAGAAGAGTCGAGACCTCTCGAGACCTCTCGAGACACGCGGATGAAAACATCGATGGAGACGTCGATCCACCAAGTCGCCTATAGATGCAACGGCGTACGATGAAGAGGGTTGGAAATGACGAAGGAAAAAGGAGATTGGATCCACGTCAAATCAAAGCGGGATTAAGTCGAGCGCGTTCAAGTCGTCAACCGCATCTCGCACCGCCACCGCCATGGCAGTTGGAGTGACCGCGTTGGGACGACTTGTGCGCGGGGATCATCGCGAAGTCAACTGCAGGACCAGGTGCCGTTCCCACCAGGATTATCTGCAGGAAATGGCGAAAAGTCAAAAGTACCGAAATCACGATCGCACTTTAGCACGCCTTTGACTTTCAAACGCGCACAGCTGCCGCCATGCAGCCGGCGGAGGGAGACGCGAACCGCGTGATCGCGTTGGGTCATTTAATTCGAGTCCTCCTCTTTATATTGGCGAACCCAGTTTTGCAGTTTCGCCATCGATACGTTCTCTGCCTAGATCGTTCCCCGCAATCCGACGCCCGCCCGCATCGTTTTTCCGCTTCTTCTCGGGACGTACGAAGATGGGTTCGAAAGAGATCTTCATCGCCGCGGTGCTCTTGGCGATGATCGTGTCCCCAGCTTCGAGCGCGAGGCTCCTGGTGGACCGCGAGGAGGCGGCCGCCGTCGAGCCGGCCTTGCACCTCGCTTTCTGGAGGGAGGGCGGTTCTTCAGCCTCGTCCGGGGATGATAAGATGGAGGACAAGTTCTTGCTGCTGAGTTCGCTTCCGAAGGGGAGAGTCCCGCCTTCTGGCCCGAGCAAGCGCACCAACAACGTGATCAGCTGATGCTTGCTGCAGACGTCGTGATTTCGATTTTCTTCGTCGATTCTTTCCATTTGCTTCATACATAAATTCTTTGGTTCTTTTCTTTCTTGTGCTGTGCGAACTCGGCACGGCCATATTTGTAACAAGACTCACATACTTAGTGTAAACACAGTGAAAGGTCAAAAGGTTCAAGTTCCGTTCATCTCTCTGTGTTGAATCGAATCGCTCTAGACGGCGACTGATGATCTTGTTTCGCACGAAGTCGATCTGTCGGACTTGCACCAAAGGCTCCGCTCTCTGCCCAAGCCCACCCAGCGTGGTTTTCCTTTACATTACATGCCTAAGTCCCAAGCTGATTAAAATTCCTACTTAAGCTCATCTGAACAAAGAGCAAAAACCATCGTCTAGGCCGGCCGATAAAAGATGGTTGGACATGCCCACCGTCCGGCCAGACTCATTATCAAGTATATCACTAGTCATGCGACAAGCATGCCGTCGTGATCGATTTCACAGAAGCATGTTCTTCGCACCACATTTCTAGACAGAATCTCGTGATCCTGAGTTTCTTTTTTTATTTTTTGTTATATTTTGGTTTAGCATTCTTAACCAAGCTAGAGTAGATTCCGACTAGATTCGAGGTTTTACTGCTCTTTTTGCAGTCGCTCCGGTGCCATATCAGATCAGAGCTCACTTTCACCAGACTAAAAGATAAACCTCCATCCAAATCACATCTGCATCGATGCCCAATACCGTAACGTGGTTTTCGCAGATGTTACTTGCATGGCATTTTGTACACGAACTGGAATTTGCTTGTTTGAGCGTATTGTTGAGGAAGGATATAGCCTGACAGACCAACAGCTTATGTACAGGGCTCAAAAAGACCCATCAAAATTCTGAAATTGGACTGTTTTCCAGACTTTGTAAGGACGATCTTGGAATCTAACGAGCAATTCTGCTGCTGACTTCGACCCCAAAATGTGAAACTTAACTCGCAACTAATTCAGACCAAAAATGGAAATTGCTACGAAGCAGATCGCGCGAAGCCCTCATGAAGTTGCATTGCCGTTTGAAGAAAGATTAACAAGATTTCTTTGTAGATCAACCACGACGACGGCTCGAAGGCAATGTGGTCATTCCTGGGATCTCCAAGACTACCAACCAAAAACTAGATAACCAAACCAAGATTGCTTTTCATAGAGTCAAGTCAACGATTTCTTCTTTTCTATCAATTGCAGCTCTGTTCAGAGTCTTGGTTTCATGCTTAGACACGAATGGAGTCTAGCCCTTTGAAGAGTTCTGGTATTAACCGAAGGAACGCATCGGTCTCCAGTGTGACATGATCAAATAGCTATACCTACGTTCCTACGCGGTCAGGCGAACAACTTGCGGTCACTTTCCCACGGTGAATTTCGATTTCGATTACTGTTTATTCTACAAAACCATTCAAAGCTCTCATTCCGTCAAATTCTCTGTCCAAATTCTAGCCAAGGAAATGGCATGCCCTTGTGTTCACTGTTTTGGACATTCTGATCGAAATTGTGATGTATCCACAGGATCTGGCTTGAATCTCTCCTCTTTCTAGACCCTCAAATGATCAGCCCTCTCACAAGGACATGTCTATGATTAGCCCGTTGAAATAATAATTGTTTCTTTCTGCACGTTTTGCTGATTTGGTTTTTCAATTATTCTAGTCTTTAGGAGTTAGTGAAGTCACGTTTAGCTAATTTGTGTGTTAGTTGTCCTAGTTTTTATGAGTTAGTGGAGTAAGTGCCTTATGGAGAACATGAGTAGTTATGGGTCCTATTTTAATGGTGTTTTTACGTTATGTATTTGTCTTTGTAAAAGACTTCAAGGTTCTGAATGAAAGATGAAGTTTCAGCCTCATCTCTCCTCTTCGTTGACAATTTTACAGTGGTATCAGAGCATGTGAGAAGAGTAAAGAGTTTTTAAAAAGATAAAGAAGATTTAGAGGAGTGAGATACTTTCGTGAGATAATTGCAGCAACAATATTTCCAATGGCCACCGACAATTTTGTTCAACCAGCAATTCCACGCTTTGATGGTCACTATGACCATTGGAGCATGTTGATGGAGAATTTTTTATGGTCAAAGGAGTATTGGTCGGTTGTCGAATTTGGAATTCAAGAGCCACCAACAGGCACGGCTTTGACAAATCCCTAGAAAGCAGAATTGAAAGCTAGAAAGTTGACGAACCTGAAGGCAAAAAATTATCTCTTTCAAGCTATTGATCATCACATCTCAGAGACTATTCTTTTCAAGGAAACTTCCATGGATATTTGGGATTGATAACTCTATAAAAATAGTGTTATTTTACCTATTATAGGCAACAAATAATGCAATATCTATGAGAAAATATTTGGATTTCCTTTTGATTATTTGAATTTTCCTTGTTTATGTAGAATAATAAGATATGGAGAAGATAAGGAAAAGAATGGCAAAAATCAGGAATTCAAATAAAAAAAGCAATGGAAGATGGATATCAAATCAGGGAATCCTTGATTTTGTTCCTTAAAATTATCTGCAAGCGTTGGGATATAGATATCAAATCAAAGATCCTCTGATTTACTCCCTAATTTTATGCCCAATTGCTTGGAGATAAGGATCTTGGATATATCCTATAAATAGGAGAACATTGAGAGCTTGAGGGAGTAACTAGGTTTTTGTTAGATCGTTTTTCATTATTATGAGAGTTTTTCAAGTATTTTGAAGAGAATAATTCTTGTTCTTTAATTCAAAATGCTAGGTTTGATTTATATTTTTATTTCTTCTTCTGCTATGTTCTAATTTTCTTTTGTTAGGGCTACGATGTAGCCTAACCATGATGATGTGAATTTCATGACTTTTATGTTTTGTAATTGATTTCATTCATGTGAGTTATATATTATTATGCATATGCTTTTGAGTAATTGACAACCACTTGAATGATCGGATGTGCATGTTTGAGATTAAGAAGTGATAATATGCAATCGCTCATTATAATATATAACCATTAATTCAACGTGGATATAGATATACCGCGTTATTTGTGTAGCTTTCGGTGATAAATTGATCCAAAAGACTCATTGTAAATCAGGAATATTCATAGTTTTTAATACACTTATGTTTATTTTAATTCAGATAGAGTTATAGTGGATTAATAAACTGAGTAGGTTTACTATACCTAAAGATAGGATAGTAAATAGATTAGGAAATTCCGCTATCACATGTTTGATATTGTTCTTATACCCACAACAATCTGAAATTTATATCTAATGATTATGGTGAAATCAGATGCTCTAACATATTTATCTAATTGAATTATTGCATTTAGTCTCCAAATTTTATTTTTAATTTATTCTCAATTATATTTTGATATGTTAGATAAATTTTAGAATTAATCTATTTTAATATTTAATTAGTTTATTAATCACCGGTTCTATCATTACATTGCCTCTGCAGGGTTTGGTACTTCGACCAAAGGATCTCGTCTTTTCGGGATATTCCACTGACGTAAGTAAGCTCCCCATCTTATCCGACAACTCCGGTACTTGGACAAATTAAACTATCTCCAGAAAGACCATTTCGATCGATTCTTCCCCCTCTGCATTCCCAAGTCAAGGGTCGATCTCCGTGGGACGATACTCTTTCTTATCATTATATTACTTGTTCGACACGTTCACTTGCGTTTAGAATTTTATGAACAAGGATTTTATGAAGAAGAAATATCAAGGCTCTGTTAGAGTGAAGCGTGCACAGCTTCAAGCCTTAAGAAGAGATTTTGAGACACTAGTGATGAAGGATGGAGAATCTGTCACCAGCTATTGTGCCAGAATAATGGAGATCAGCAACAAGATGCGATTCCATGGTGAGAAGATAGACGACATCACCATTGTGGAGAAGATTTTGCGTTCCCTGACAACAAAGTACAATTATGTTGTCTGCTCAATTGAAGAGTCGAAAGATATAGATGCACTCTCTCTTGTTGAATTGCAAAGCTCCTTATTGGTCCATGAACAAAAGATGAACAGAAGTTCAACAATAGAGAAGCAAGCATTGAAGGCTTCTACCAATACTCATTCCAACAATTTTAGAGAAGGGGTAGAGTAGAGGTAGAGGAAGGGGAGATCAAGGAAATAGAGATGCTAGCAAGAATTTCAAAGCCAATAATGACCAATCTCAAAGGCAAAGGCAAAGGATGGGATCCTAACAAATCCAAGGTAGAGTGCTTTAGATGTATTTAATTTGGTCATCATGCATCTAAATGTTATACTAGGCTGCCTAATAATAAAGAAAAGACGGAGAGTTCAATTTTGTTGAAGAAAAGAAAGCAGAAACGTTGTTGATGGCTATTCAAGATGAAAAGAAGTCCGAGTCAGATATTTGATATGTGGATACAGGCTTGCAGTAGCCACATGAGTGGAAGTAAGTCTTCTCTAGATGAAGATTTTCATTCCACTGTGAGTTTTGGGGATCATTCTATTGTGAAAGTGATGGGAAAATGTGATATTAAGATAAGAACCAAGAATGGTTTTGTGGAAATGAACTATAATGTATTGTATGTTCCTGACCTGAAAAGTAACCTATTGAGTGCTTGTCAATTACAACAAAAAGGTTATGTTATCATCAGTAAGAGGGGTGCTTGTGAAGTTTATGATTCTATTAAAGGTGCTATTGCAATTGTTCCTATGAGTTCCAACAGATTGTTTCTATTCAATCTTGTTTGATGGCTGAAAAGAAATATCCCTCATGGCTGTGGCATTTTCGCTATGGTCACTTGAGTTTTGGTGGATTGAAGACCCTCCAACAAAAAAGCATGGTGACAACTCTTCCTCAAATTACTACTCCTTCCCAAGTCTGCAAAGAATGTGTTGTTAGCAAACAACATCGTTCTCAATTTTCAAAAGAGAAGTCATGGAGAGCAAATGATGTTTTGTAGCTAGTGCATTCAAACATTTGTAATCCTATAAACCCATCTTCTAATGGAGGTAAAAGATACTTAATTATCTTCATTGATGATTTTTCCAAAAAAACCTGGGTTTGTTTTTTATAGGAAAAATTAGAAACTTTCTCCACATTTAAAAGATTCAAAGCTCATGTGGAAAATGAAGCAAGAAAGACCATTAAGACCCTTCAAACAGATCGTGGTGGTGAATATTGCTCAAAAGAATTTGAAATTTTTTGTGTAGAGCATGGCATTCGAAGATAACTTACAACCGCATATATACTACAACAAAATGGTGTATCTGAAAGGAAAAATAGAACCATTCTCAACATGGTGAGAAGCTTATTAGCAAGAGGAAGAGTTCCAAAGACTTTCTAGCCAAAAGCAGTAAATTGGAGTATTCATGTTTTGAATAGAAGTCCAACTTTTGCTGTTCAAAATATGACACCAGAAGAGGCTTGGAGTGGGAGAAGACCGGCTGTAGATCACTTTAGAATCTTTGGATGCATCGCATATGCCCATGTCCCGAATAAGAAAATGAAGAAACTTGATGACAAAGCTGAAAATGTATATTTCTTAGTGTAAGTGAAGCATCCAAAGCATATAAATTATTCAATCTACTAATAAAGAAGATTGTGACTAGCAGGGATATTGTTTTTGATGAATAGAATACTTTGGATTGGAATAGACAGTAGCCTACCCAAGTTCTTTATGGCAACGATGCTGAACAAGAGTAGATTTCAGCACCTTGTATGTCCAAAAATTCATCAAATACGACTTCTACAACTGCTAGAATTGCACCAACAATAGCTGAAGTCAATGAAGAAGAAGCTCAATCTCTTTGTCGCGTTAGAAGAAGGCCTGCTTGGATGGAAGATTATGAGGTAACTGGAATTGGATATCCAATTACTCACTTTGCCTTATTTTCAAACTATGACCCTACAACTTTTGAGAGTGCTATCAAAGAAGAAAAATGGCGAAAAGCGATGGATAATGAAATTAATGCCATTGAAAGAAATGATACTTGAAAGCTATTCGATCTTCCGAATGGACAAAAAACTAATGGTGTAAAGTGGGCCTTTAAAACAAAATTGAAAAAAATGGTAAAGTTGACAAATACAAAGCATGTTTGGTAGCCAAGAGATACAAGCAACAATATGGGAATCGACTATACAGAAGTTTTTTCTCCAGTTGCAAGACATGACATGATAAGATTGGTGGTTGCATTGGCAACACAAAATTCTTGGCCTATTTTTCAACTAAATGTCAAATCAGCATTCTTGCATGGATACTTGGAGAAACAAGTATTTGTCGAACAACCCCCTAGTTATGTCAAGATTGGAAATAAATATAAAGTTTATAGATTGAAAAAAGCTCTTTATGGGCTAAAACAAGCCCCTCGGGCTTGGTATAGTCGTATTGAAACTTATTTCCTGAAAGTTGGTTTTTCAAAATGTCCTTATGAGCATACACTTTTTGTCAAGATTGGAGATAAAGGGAAAATGCTCATTATTTGCTTGTATGTTAACGATCTTATATTTACTGGAAATTGTGATGCCATGTTTGAAGAATTCAAGCAATCTATGATGGATGAATTTGAAATATCTAATCTTGGTATGATGCATTACTTTCTTGGCATAAAAGTGGTACAATCGGGTGATGGGATCTTTATTTCTCAAAAGAAATATGTGGGAGAAATTTTGGACAGGTTTCAAATGAAGGATTATAATCCTGTAAATACTCCAGTTGAGTTTGGCTTAAAGCTATACAAAGATCATGAAAGGAGGAAGGTTGACAGCACACTTTACAAACAAATTGTGGGCAATTTGATGTATTTAACTGCAACAAGACCAGACATAATGTATTTTTTGAGTTTAATTGGTAGATATATGAAGAATCCTACAAAAATGCATTTGTTAGCTGCCAAGAGAATTCTTCGTTACTTACAAAGAACTAGAGACTATGGGCTATTTTACAAGAAGGGTGAAAAGTCCAATTTGTTTGAATTTACTGATAATGATTATGCAAGAGATTAAGATGATAGAATGAGCACTTCAGGTTATGCTTTTACGTTTGGGGCAGATGCTATTTCGTGGTTATCCAAGAAGCAACCAATTGTCATATTGTCAAATATAGAAGCTGAATTTGTTGTTATAACAGCTAGTGATTGTTAAGCTATTTGGCTAAAGAGAATTCTTGAGGAGCTGCAATTCAAGCAACCATGAGCTACTAAATTTTTTGTGACAATAACTCAGCAATCAAACTCTCCAAGAATCCTGTGTTGCATGGAAGAAGCAAGCACATTGATGTGAAGTTTTATTTCTTGAGAGATTTTAGCAATGATGAAACAATTGATCTAATATACTGCAGGAGTGAAGATCAGGTTGTTGATATATTCACCAAGGCCCTCAAGATGGAGTCATTTGTGAAGCTCAAAAGGTTACTAGGTGTTTACACGTTGAAAACAATCAAGGCTTTAAATTGAATGTTAGTAAACATCAATTTAATGGAGAGATTGTTGAAATAATAGTTATTTCTTTCTGCACATTTTACTGATTTGGTTTTCAATTATTCTAGTCTTTAGGAGTTAGTGAAGTCACGTTTAGCTAATTTGTGTTAGTTGTCCTAGTTTTTAGGAGTTAATGGAGTAAGTGCTTTATGGAGAATTATTCTAGTCTTTAGGAGTTAGTGAAGTCACGTTTAGCTAATTTGTGTTAGTTGTCCTAGTTTTTAGAAGTTAGTGGAGTAAGTGCTTTATGGAGAACATGGATAGTTATGAGTCTATTTTAGTGATGTTTTTATGTTATGTATTTATCTTTGTAAAAGACTTCAAGGTTTCGAACAAAGATGAAGTTTTAGCCTCATCTCTCCTCCCCTTTAGCAATTTTACATAGCCTAACTATACGATGTTGTTCTGCAAGCTACAGTTTCGGCAGATTTCTCATCATGTTCAATGAATAACTTGGGGATCACATGATCATCAGCAGAATTATTATCATCCGCCTGATTGTCAATGTCCAAAGCACACCAAAGAGGCCAGAGAAACAAATGCAGATTCACGATCATGATGAGCTAAGCAAGAAAAGATTTCGAATTCAGAATCCCCAGAAATCAACCTAGAATCTGAATGGCGCAGTTGCTTAGAAGTCTCCTAATAAAACAGACGAACATGGTGTGCAAAGATTGAGTATGTCCAAGCCACTCGCCGTCACTAAAGTGAATCAGCAATTCTTACAAGTTGCTGTCATTCTCTTTTCTAGGACATCAAGTCACCGCATTGTGACAAATTCTAGGTAATGGTATTGGCTGAATACTCTCGGTGATGATATTGGCTAACCACTTGTCTTTGTAACTCTCTTTCATCTTCTTTAGAGATGCTCACCCTGCTTCGTTGCGATTGTTCTATCTTTAATGCAGTAAAAACGAAGGTAGAGAGACAAATTTCGATCCCTCGATTCATAAACAAACTATCTTGCGAGAAACAAAATGCTATCTAAGCAAGATAGAACACGAAGAATAAATTGCAAACTGAGCAGCATGATTCAATGTTAACGTTAGAGGCAGATGATTATGATGGTTTCAATCGCTCGAGAAACTCTTCGTCGGCGGTGTGCACGTATCTCGTGCAGTCGAGCAATTCTCCTGTTTCTCTCCTCCTACGAAATGCTAACCGACACGACCATACGGCAGTCATTTAAAGGGTGTAGAACCTGATGGATTTCACTATCGGCCCATTGCGATGGTGCTGTTGAATTGATTTGCAAATCATGAAGAGGGGCCACATGCTGTTGTTCCCTTTTCACAAAGATCCAGACGTTCAAGGTCGTGGCCAAAGCATGACCGAGGAGCTCCTGAACATAGACGTTGGTGTTAAAACGTTTCAGTCCCCGGGGCATTGTCAGCAGCAAAATTCCATCAGAAAGCGTACGTGTTCCAGTGCGATTTCCACACGGTTTGTGGACCGAGAGGGTCTCACACATAGGTCGCCGGACTCGTGCGCCACTTAACCCTCTGCCACATCACGCGCCGAGACAAGAGCAAAGTTCGTCGCGAAGCACCAGCAGAAGAAGCCCCCCCGATCGTTTCATTAGATTCGTCCTTTGGTCCCCGGGTGTCCCACGCTTCAGAAGGGAGCGGAACATGCTCATTCCCCCACTTTGTATCCTTTCCAATTGTTGTGCGTGGAAATTCCTGAAACATGGACCACGGGCCTAGGAGGACCTATCGGTCTCTAGCGACGAATCCCCCAAATTTGGAGTCACAAGTTCCATAGGAGAGGGCCGACCCGCGACGGACAACGCTCTCAACCTCAACACCTATTCCCCTACCAACGTTTGGCCCCGGAAAAAGAAGGGGACGCATGTGAGGAACGGCCGGTTCTCGGCTCGTGCGGCGAAGAAGACAACCGGTCATCTCTCTCTCTCGTTTCTTCTCCAAGCAATCACTGCAATGGTCATTTCGGAGAGACTCAACGCGAAGCCTTTTCCTTCTTCTTTGCGATCTTATCATTCATTCGGCACACATCTTGTCCTTGGACCACTCCTTGATTTACATACGAGTTAGTGGGCATTGCCTGTTGTCTGTCGATCGTGAGCGACCCTTTGGCCTTTCCCCCATTCCTGTCCTTTGCTCTTTACGTCTCTTTCTGCAAGGACTTTCCCTGAATTTCCGAATCGCCTTTGCTTTTACGTTCGGGAGAAAAGTTGGGAGTGCATTTGTCATTTCGGGTCTTGTCTCGAGAGATGCGCGAAGGATTTCACCGGTACACCGCCATATTCATTAAGGCCCGACCCCATCTATGCCGCCGATCACGTGGGTCCCATCGCGAAAATCACATGATTGATTGTCGAGATTTTCTATATAGCTCGCGCAATTTACGAATCATAATATTCGGGCTCATTGGGCACAATTTTCTAGCTCACATGTTCGTTTTGACGCCCACCTACAATCTCTTATAAGATAATGATACAAATAATTTATGAATTTTAGCGTGATTTATGAACTTTTAATATGCCCAATATAGTTCCTAAACTTATGATACGTGTTCAAATTTGAAAATGGTCAATATTATCTTTTAATTAATTCAAGTCGGAGTTAATATTAAATATTTTCGTATAGTCTAAAAATATGCATCAAAAATTTAAAGACCACACTAAATAAATCGAAAGTTCACGAATGGTATTGTATCAAAAACACGTATCAAATTTGTTCATGGACTATATTGAACAAATTAAAAGTTCAAGAATTATGTGTCATTTTCTCATCTTTTACCCCTCGGACATCAAAATTCTTAATCTCAATTAACCTTTGAATCGAGACATCAGGTATCTTGATCTTGATGCGATCCTAGGATGTTTCCTGGAACATGGCTAGAAGATCGATGCAGGAAGAATTCCAGTTTGTTTTGCTGGATGTTATTGACTAACCCTTACTTTAAAGGATGAATTGTCAAATTCTCAATCATGAAAGCCTAATGCAGATTTGGAACCGGACGATGTGTACCGCTAAACAGTGTAAACAAGTTGATTAAGGGTCCCCCCAACCCTTCACTCCTTTTGCCAAATTTTTCTTCCTCTGTGGACCCCGCAACTCCCCAAACCAAAAAACAATTAATTTTTTTTTTTACGTTGACGCATCATCATATTAATATAAGTAATTATTAGGACAACATAGTTCGTTGGATCATTTAAAGAAAAAATTCAAACTTCCACGTTAAACTTTAGTAATTATTTTTATCATACTTAGTCCTACCCACTCCCCCCAATTCATCTTCTTCACCCCTTTATTTATCGTCTCTCTTCAGTCCTCACTGGGCTACACCCGCACAGAACAGACACAGGGAAAAGCTCAGCATCGCATTCACATTCACATTCCTCGGCCTCTTCTGCACATGAACACAGAAGAAACTTCGAGTTCTTGAGAGAGAAAGAGAGAGAGAGAGAGAGAGAGAGAGAGAGTGAGAGAGGGAGAAGGAGATGGGGAATTACAGGTTCAGATTGTCAGACATGATCCCCAATTCCTGGCTCCACAAGCTCAGGGACATGAACAGAACCAGGTCATCAAGAACTCATCACCATCAGCAGCAGCAGCAGCTTTCTCCTCCTCCTCCTCCTCCGCCGGTCAAGAAGAAGCAGCCGCCCTCCTCCGCCACGCCGTCGCGCTCCTCCAGCTCGACTTCGAACCCGCTTCCGGACCACCCCCAGTCCCATCCCAGGAAGTCCTACCACTTCGCCAGAGACACCCCCCCTCCCCAGTTCCCCAGCCCGCCGAGGAAATCGGCCAGGCAGCGGCGGCCCCCGCGGCGGCCCCACCGCCGCTCGTCCCCGCGGGTCGTCGCCTCCTCCGTCTCCGCCGGCTGCAGCTGCCGCGCCACCGCCACGCTCGACTCGTTCTGGGGCAAGCCCGAGACCGTCCTCGAGTGCTCCGCTTCTCCTCCGTCCGACACCTCCACCGCCTCCGACTCGGAGGAGCTGCTCCCAGTATCCGATGATCTGCCCCGGCTGAGCCCCGACGAGCCGCCGTGCGGCGGCGGCGGCGGGGTCGTCGCGCACCGGTCGTTCGATCAGATGGTGTCCTGGTCCAGCTCTTCGTGCCGGTGCAGAGTACTCGACTCTGACGAGGCGACTGACGGGAAGCAAGCGAAGAGCCCAGATGGGTGCGAGTCAGTGTCGACAGAGATCGAGCTTCCTCCGATACTGACAAAGCCTGCGAACTTCAGCGACATGGTCGAGAATCTGAAGAACAGAGAGACCCACGAGCCGACCAGGAGCCGGACGGCCTCGCAGCTCTCGGTCAGAGTCGTGAAGGCGGAGCACGTCACGGTGCAGGAGCACGGCAAGGCCAGGCGGTCGTTCTCCGTGAGTTCGCCGGGGGTGAAGCTGAGGATCAACTCCCCGAGGCTAGCGAGCGCCAAGCGGGGTCAGAGCCAGAGCCAGAGCCAGAGCGCTCAGCACCCCCGCCCCGGCCGGAAGAGCGCGTCGTCGCCGTCGCCGTCGGCGGCGGCGGGGAGGAGGAGGCGGAGCGTGTCGGACAGCTTCGCCGTCATGAAGTCGTCGGTCGATCCGCAGAGGGACTTCAGGGACTCGATGATGGAGATGATCGTGGAGAACGACATCAGGGCCTCCAAGGACCTGGAGGAGCTCCTGGCTTCCTACCTGTCGCTGAACTCGGACGAGTATCACGACCTCATCATCAAGGTCTTCAAGCAAATCTGGTTCGACCTGAATTGCACTCCCTTGAAGTGAACTTTCTTCTTATTGGATTCAAATAGCGACGGCGATGGCGACGGCGACGACAACGACGACTCTTGTATACGTTTGACACATTTTAACCTAATGTCTATTTCTAATATCCTCAGTATATACCAGTCCTCTTCTAATAAAAGCTCACATCGCTTATAGAGAATTCCTCTGAGCAAAAATTTCTTCATTTTCTTCATTTTCTTCTTCTTTTTGGGTTGACATCGAATTTTCTTTGCGCCAATTTGCACGGGGTCGGACCATTTTCTCAGTTTGTCGGATCCATGTTGCTTCACGGGCACCGGTAATCAAAGTCTTGAAACTCATCGAGGCGCCAAGAGATATTCGACTCGAAAATCAAAAACCCTCTATTCAAATCCCACAAATTACGTTGAGAACTGTTCTGTTACATGGCCACCTGTGTACAGTAAGGGATAAGGCTTGAACTTAACACTCTTGCCTATAAGATATCATAATCGGAATTTCCGAATTTCCCACCATCACTTTCATAAGGATTGCGCACATGATCTGCTCCACTGTGTGGTTAACAGGTCATTATCTAAGACCAAGATGTCAAAGTAACTTTTTTGCGCAACCACGTTCCGCAATAATCAAGGAAATTAGATTAGGTGAAGTAGTACCAATGAAACAAATCGGGTTCAATTTGAATAGTCCCCCCTGCTCTTTTCCCTTCGATTATCAAATTTTTTTTTTTTTTGCCGGAAGGCGTGACATTTGGTTGCGCATTATATGTGAATGATTGGTAGGCAACTGGGAATTTTTTAAAAATAATCTTTTGGAGCAATGATGGGAGTTTTCAAGTGTCGACACCAAGTGGCATAGCAGGAGGTAAGGAAACCAGATTCTTTGCCTAAAAAGAACGATGATGGGGCCCGCCCAAAGGCCAAATTATTTTTTCATCCAGCACAATAAACTAAAAAATTGATTTCCATGTTCTTGAAAGTAACCTCCTGTGGCCGAGCAGCCCTTGTCTCGAAATCCTACTTCTTCATTTCTGCTTTTTCCATAGGTGGAAACTCTTGATTTTTCTTCCCTTACATATTCAGATACCTTCCAAACCCAACACCGTTCACTCTTGTCGATCGTGGTATGTCTCATGTCACGAGTTACCTAACTATTTTCATGATAATATTTTACATAGATTGATTGTTCCGTAGAGATAAAGACATGATATCTTCAAGACTGCCTAACACCACTCAATATAACAAAAAATAATAATGTACATATTTGCAACAGTGATTATCAATATAACATTTTCATATAGTTCTTATATGTTCAACCCCGTCCCTGATTATATAAAAATGTTTACTGTCATCCTTGAATTAAGGGCAATATTCAATATTTTCGTATAGTTTAGGAATTAAATTGTATACATACCAAAAATCCTAAAATCATATTGAATAAATTAAATGTTTAGAGTTCACATTGCAAATTAAGTTAAAATTCATAAACTATTTATGTTAATATTTCTTTTTTTCTTCTTTTTCCTAGTTTGGTTATTGGACAAGACCACTTCATTTTCCCTGCTTAATACGCAAATAAGCATGTGCATGTGGAGGATGCGTCCCCACTCTCATCAATTCCTAGATTTTTCGAACGCACTATGAATTATGGAAGTGCCCTTTTCTTTCTTTCTTTTTTCTTTTTCTTTTTGGGGGGTTTTTCTCCGACTGCAAAAATGAAAATGAAACTTTAAGTACGAGAGGGTGCGTCAGCCTTTATTGCCATTGTCTCGAAATCGAAAGGCCTTCTGCGCTGCTCTCCTTCCACCAGCCAGCCCCCAAAAAAGCAACAAGAAAGGACAGAAGAAGGAGGAGAAGTCCCTCTGCTCCTTCCATCAAGGCTCTACGTGTTGTGTACCCACTAACGCATGCACAATGAAGAGAGGAAAAAAGCTCAGGTTGTACATTTTTGTTTCTTTCGTTTGTGTTAACGACCGACGAAGAATTTCAAACCGATACATCCATGCCACGTTTTATCCCGAATTCATCTTCGTATTCAACATAAACGAGTTGCCTAGACGATGTCGTTTTGGGGAACTGGGATCCGAAGAAAATGAACTGAGATTGGGGAATCTGCTCAACTGATTTGGCCCTAAGAGCTTCCTCACATTTCAAAATCTATTGAGAATACCATAATTTTTCTCTAAGTATCTAGTATATTTAGCAGGAGTGTATCGGCTTTGAATCTTTAGTGATAATTAACATTCTTTTAATATTGTTTAACGTGGAACATAACTTAATCTGCTGAAGAGATCGAACGGTTTCGAATAAAAGGTGATCGGAAGTTGATTAGATGGGTACACAAAATTCAAACTCCAGCAACTTTACCTAAAGTGCCTCAATATTTAAATGACTTTGCTTTTCGAAAAAGTTGAAGTTGCTCAGAGAACTTCAAAAGGGGGGGAAGGCAGTGCAAGATTTTCAAAAAAGACACCAGCACATTAGCAGTTTTCCTCTCCTCACGTAAGGAAAAAATGCGACAGTGTCCTGAGATTCCTTTGTCCGGGAGCCTTGGGCGACCATTGGAGGAGAGATCCCACGCAGCAAAAGTGAGAGAATTCACTGTGAAATGGAGAGGAAAAATGGTCTTTTTTTTAATTTTTTTCCTTCTTCCTTTTTCAGGAACTTGGAAAGTGAAATCCTTTTCTTTCTCGGTTGTCCTCTCTTTCCTGGACACAACTTCGTGTGCTTGATTTCGTGTCCCCAGCATGCGAGTCACGAAAAGATAAAAAGTTTACATTTTATTGCCATTTTCCCCCCCTCTCTTCTTTTGACGAGGCAATCATCTAATTGCTTTACAAGTCACGGCCTAATTGTAGATTAATGACGAAAAATTTGCTCCACCATAGGAAAGTCATAGAAAAAAATGTTTCTTTCTATAATATATATATATATGTGTGTGTGTGTGTGTGTGTTTGTGTGTGTGTACGCACGCGCGTATGAAGTTAGGGGAAAAATTAAGAAAAGAAGTGTTAAATTTATTGTAATTTAGTTCGAATATTTTCATATTTTGCCAATTGAGTCATCCAGGTTGGTTAAAAATGGCTGACATGACCTTCAACCATCCTTACGTGACGTGGCCAACTTTGACATAGACATTTTCAATAATTTTTAATGATTTTTGGGATTTTTTAATAATTTTTTGTCCTTTTCTTTTCCTTTTTTTTTTCCTTTCATTTTGGCTAGCAAGGGCCAACAAGCCCTTGCCCAAGCATTGCTAGCCGTGGGCGAGGCCTTTGCCGGCGCCTTTGCCGCCCGCAAGGGCTAGCAAGCCCTCACCGACCAAAATGAAAGAAAAAAAAGAAAGAAAAATATAATCCTTTTTTTTATAAAAAAAATTGTTAACATCAATGCCGATCGTGTTACCTAAAATGACCGATATCCACATCAGTGATTTTCAGATAAAATTAGCCAAACAGACTTAATGAGTAAATTGCCAAAAGGTTTGGGATTACATCGGCATTATTGAAAGGTTAAGCATCAAATTAATACGTGTACAATAAATTTATGATCTTTTTTATACTTTTCCCTCGGGTTGGTTTTGCTGCTCGAATTCATCAAGTTTGTATTATAAGTTCAATCCCAATCTCTAATTTTCATATACGGGGTTGTGTCCTTACGACAACGCAGTCTATTCAAGCACAGCTACGCCAACAATATTCTTTCTTCCTCCCCTTTTTTTTTTTTTTTGTCTTTTGGCATTGCGTAAATGGGATTCCGAATCATTTCCCGAGGCAGGTCCAAGCAAAGAGACAGGGCAGCAACAGTATTCCAAACAAGGGTGATAATGCTATTCTATTAGGGCATGAAAACTAGACCATATGGAAACAAGACTGGGATTTCTGTTCCTACTTGGACACACGGCAGCTCAGGCCAATAGATTAGATTTACCATCCCGTTGTCTCCGGGGCAATTTTATTCGCGCCCGTGTTAACGGAAAATGACAGAATTCCGGACAACAAGAATCGACAATTATTAAGTATGCCCGGTTTTTTTTTTATTTCTTTTTACGACTTGCATATTAAAACCCTCGCGCCCACTCATAATCACGGATACGTCCCTTCGAGTACGGCATTCCGCCAATTGCCTCGATGAGTGACGGATAGTAACACTCGATCAGAACTCAATAGGCGTTCGTATTTTGGAAGAGTCTCGATCACCTTGTTATTAATAGGGGTGACCATAGTTCCGCCATCCAATTTCAAGTTTTAAAATATTCAGGATAGGTATCGGATCTAAAAAAATTGGAGAATATATTTCAATAGACAAATTTCAAATTCCAAGTTAATGGAATGTGGAAATCTATAATCTAGAACCTAAAATAAATTTTTCTTTTTTTCTTTTTTTGTTTGTATCTTTGCACTATCCTATAATATTCCATGACATTGGATGATTTGCATATAATTTAAAATCACTAATTTGAACTTTCATTTTAAAATTGAGGCTTTTACTTTGTTAACTTTTTCATATATTTATATATAAGTTATGATCAGTAAACTGTAATAACAAGTAGTAATCCTTAAATATGATAATTCATTACAATCGTTTAATCAATGATATATGTAAAACATAGATGGACCTTGAAACCGACTCTGAAATTTGTAACAAGATAAGTTCCAAGTTCTAGGATATGTAGGACAAGCTTCATACATATTCCAAAAAATAATAAACTTATTCCAACGGATATGTTTCAAATTTCAAATAGAATCTATATGAAATCTAGAATCGCTCACCTCTAATTATTAGTGGAAGAGAAGGGTACAACGTGTGCACCATGCAGCAAACATGGGGGAGTTAAGCTGACTAAGCTTGGATTGGATCCTAGAAAAATGTTACAAAGTTGGTTGCTTTGTCCAAGGTCAAACACGGGGTGCTCCTAGCCCACAGGTGCACACGGTTTATGGTCTAGGTCTCTAATTAATTAGAATCATAAATGTTTACCCTATTAATAAATGGTACATGTACTCGGTCCATCTCGGCTTACTTTTCACTATAGCTCTTTAATTTTGCAAGTTTTCTACATGTCCACTCATGGGAGACCGAAGTCAATTCATATGTAGCATCTCATTACAAGATTCTCGTATAGGAGGATGGAAAGTACGAGTGAAATGGAGTCAACTCATTAATATTGACATGAAATAATGAGCTTTCGAGCACTCTAAGCTAGTTCCACTAATGTGGACTCAATTTGACGCTATGATCTTTTGAAAGTAACATGTCTCCTGAACTTTTTATCGTCAGATCAAAAAGTGAAAATATTATAATCATTTTGATATAGATTTGATGCATTTTGATCTAAAGATGAAAGATTATAAATAAATAGTGCGTCCCGATTATCATACATTTACTCTTAATTTACTCTTAATTTACTCTTAGCATCTCTAGTGTGAGAATAATTTCGGAATTGATTTGATTTCTGCAATTCGATCTCCTAAGTGAACAAGTAGAGTTTATTTTGTCCATATACGTGGCGCACGTGGAGAGTCGTTTGTTGGGTGCCTGTCGGCGAGCCGCAAGGGGAGACTTCCGTCGTCAAATGGGACATGGATGCATAGATTCTGGATTTTTGCTCGACAATGAATACTCTCTTACCTGCACAATGTCCATTACAAAAATCCCTTCCCGATTAAGTCTTTTCTGGCTCACTATTCAACGCTCGAGGTTCTTGAGCGGAGGTAGGTCTAATTAGACAAATTATTGAACCCGAACTCTCCAGCCCTCGCGGTAACTTCCTAGACAAAAGCGTCATCACGCATCCCAACATAGAACGAGAGGACAATTCAATTAGATATAAAAAAAAAAAAAAAAAATACATGAAAAGCCTAGGCTTAGATAAAGGAAATCAAATTAGATATGTATAATTAAATTAGATATAAAAAATGGTTAATACCTTAAAAAACCCCAAACTAGTACACTTGTGATAAATTTACCAAAACTATTTTTTTTTTACCTCTAAAAACAAATTTATCCCAAACTTATTTTTTTTGACCTCTAAAAACCCAAAACGGTATACCTTTAACAAATTTACCCAAAACCCAGTATACTTTCGTGACAAATTTACCCTCCGTTAGTTTTTGTTAAATTTTATAGTTAAATTATTAAGTTAGCGGATGGTATATTTGTCACAAATTTACTAATTTGAGGTTTTTTGCGATCAAATAAATTAGTTTGGGGTAAATTTGTCATAAATGTACCGGTTTAGGGTTTTTATGGTTAGTTGGGGAGAAATTTATCACAAAAGATACCGGTTTTGGGTTTTTCAAGAAAAAAAAAAATAGTTTTGGGTAAATTTGTCACATGTGTACTAATTTAGGGTTTTTTAGGGTATTAACCTTATAAAAAATTAATATTCTAATATTCTAATATTGCTAACGGTGTCTATTCCCCATGGAAATCTTTTAACTCTTGGGAAGCAACCGAGCAATTCTTATGAGAACCTAGCGAGTGCGTTTCCAAAGCGTTGGGTGGACAACGACCACGGCGACGGAGGACGAGCGATAAGGTACACGTGCTCTCGAGAGGGGAGAAGGTGGGGAGACAAAAATCTTGGCGGAATCCAAGCTTTCGAGAGCGAGAGTCAAATGTGCACGGGCGCAGGACGAAACATGTTAGATTTGGGCAAATTATAGCGAGGGGTCCCATGTGCGTGCGTCTGCGCGCGACCCCTTTTGTCTTCATGTCGCGTCGCCCTTTTAATTAAAATCTCTCTCCACGCCACGCCACGCAACAAAGAGGAAGAAGAAGACGAACGCAACACGGTGGACCCCCCGCACCCTCTCGCGCAGATCTTCGTCCCATCGATCCGTCCATGGACGGAGCGATTCTGGATAGACGCCCCCCGCGGATCCGTCGGTGATGAAACCGGACGTATCGCCCGATAGCATCCGCCACGATGCGTGCGCGACGAATCTTTCACCAGTGGAAACTCCATCGCTTCTTTTGCCGTGAAACGAGGGGCGATCGAATCATTGATCATATGCCTTGGTCGGTGTAAAATCTTTTGCATATCTTTTTAGTCGCTCGTTCACGGCGGGTAACATTTTCGGGGGTGGGGTCGCTAATCGCGACTTCCCAACCGAAACCACAGCAGAACACAGGTATCTCATAATTGGGTTTTGTATAAAGAGTGCTTTCGGCCATCAGGAGTTTATGCAAAGATTGGGCATTGAAACTCGCTAATGATGTTCAAAATTGGGCACGCGCGAGCATAGGAAAGATATTCATTATCAACTTTTTTGAAAAATATTTTCATTGATTGCGAATTTCCAGTGGGACAAAAAGAGCTCCGGGTTTTCTGAAATATCCATTTGTCAGCTTCGAAGCTCGTTGATGGTGGACCGTGACTCTGATGGTGGGCTTCCACGGTCTCTTTCTTGGGCATGGGATTTAGGTTCACGGGATCGATTCCATACGAAATGAGATCGGCCATCGAGCGATGGGAACTCCTGAGATTCAAATTGTTTGATTCATCAAGTGATGGTCCTACCCGATTCGTTCCGGACTGGGTTCAAGCAACCCGCACGCGCTCATGATATCGAAAACTTATGGTTTAAGTTTTAGAATTGACATCTACTTTGCTTTCTTTTGAAGTTAATAGAAATGTGCTTCAATTAGAGGCCCACAAATCAACCGAGTCAAAATATGGTAATGCAATCTTGTGAGTGTGCTCCCACCGGCAGAGCCAATCGTACTGATTAATTGATTGTTCGATGAGTATGTTGTGTAATAAAAGTTTTACACATTTTGACATGGGTAGCTTTACTTTTAGAAAAATTACCAAAACCGTCATAAATTTATTGCGATTATATCGATTCATTCATAAACTTTTTTTAATTTTGCTAATTAAGTCTTAAACTTTTTTGTATTTATGTCAATTTAGTCCATTTGACAAAATTTGGCTAACGGCATTAACATAAACACCGGTCATCCTACATAGGGCGATCGACATTAACGTGGACAATTTTTAAAAATATTTTTAACATTTTTTAATTATTTTTTTCTTCGCTTCATCTTCTTCCTATACCTACTTACCAAAACTTGACAATTAGCCAGAGGCGAGGGCTGGCAAGCTTGGCCTGGCCAGTCATTGGCAAGTGTTGTCGCTAGATGAGGTTCACCTCGCCAATGACAGCAAGGACGAGCCTCGCCACGGTTGGGCAAGGCTCAACCTCACCAAATTGGTAAGGCTTGCAAGGCTTGCACTCACCAATGGCCAACGAGGCCACTTCACCTTTGGCCGGTGGCCATTTCCGGCGACTAGCTAGAGGAAGAAGATGAAAGGAAGAGAAAAAAAGGGAAAAAGAAAAGAAAAATAAATAGAAATTTGAAATTAAAACATTATTAAAAATTGGCCACATTAGCGCCGATTTGGGTCGCGCCATATAGGACGGCCAGCATTCATATCAACACTAGTGGACTAAAATTTGTCATTGACTAAATTATTGCAAAATGCAAAGTATTTAAGATTCAATTATCAAAGAAAAATGTTTAAAATTGAATTAGCACAATTGAAATAGGTTTAATTTTTTGTTAACTATCCCTTTCACTTTAAGCAAGTAACCATAGCTCACATCAACGCTTATGAAACGGTATATGGTAGCACCGAAGCAAGGAACAAAATGGATCGATGCATTACATATTCTTAGCACGCTCACCTTTGTTTTACCTTAATATTGTACGTATCCAAAGGAAATGCATCCAACATCACCAACAGGACCATTTAGTAGTAATCACGAGCACACACTATACGTTACATATGCATGTACCAGGCCCGACGTGTCCGAGGATCGTGAGCCTTTTAAATTTCCAAAGTGACGTGCCATGATCTCGAATACTTTAAACGGGTCGAGTACATAGTAGGATCCCCTTTCTTTCAGTGTGCCGCACCTGACGAAAACAGAAACGGGAGAGAATAGATCAGGCAAGCGAGGAAAAGGGCGATGAGGATCTGATCGTGAATGGAGACCACAGTCTGAGTTGTGTCGCGACTCCGATCCAACCATGGAGGCGAACACTTATACTCCAAGGAGAAGAAGGTCTCATCTACATCATTTTGGACATGATCATGATCACACCGTGACCAAACATGGGTTCCCATGAAGCAGATTTGAGATCTCCATCGCTCCACTCCTGTCATCAATGCATGAACCAAAACGAAAAAAGAAACCCTAGTCAGTCTTTTTGACACATTATGTTGTTTGCTGATTGGTCGATGAAGATGCATCGAGAGAACACGTGCAATTCATTTTATAGGCATGTCGCATGGTATAAGCATTGTAACAAGACCTTCCCGCAGTTCAGCCTAAGGCCATCAGAAAATTGGGTTAGGTAGTCCCCAGGCAAATAACATGTGCATATAAATCTGATGGAATTCAAAGGCCGGGCCGAGGCTAATCGGATATATACGACTTAACATATAGTTTATGCTATATATGCATTTATATATATAGACTCGATCATGAATCCCACGAGAAAATTTAATGGGTCGAATGCACACGCAAAATCGCATTTCATCGGCTAGAAGCGAAGGAGGACTAGAAAATCGCACGCCTGCATCAACGTGTGAAAACAGACGGTCGAAATATTTACCTCGATCGGTTCTCCTAAGGCGACAAGCACCGTGCCAGGGCTGGCGGGGAAAGTATACGGAGGAGAACGCGATGTCCGGAGGTAGAACCTGCTGTATTCACCGATGGGGACGTGGATGCTGAAAGCATAATCAAAAGGCTCATCGGCCCTGTGGTATTGCTGTGCGTTCGGGCTGGGTACGACGTGACGATCGCGGACGTGTCTGTGCACGCAGAAGGTTGGTTCTTCCATTTCGAAACGCTCGCGAGGCTGCTGCTCCCTCAGGTTTTCTGACAGAACTTGGCTCACTTCCTGCGCCACCACGTCGAGTTTGCTCGTCACCTCTCCGATCGCTCGTCTGTAATTAGGCAAACATGCCGTTCCGTCTTGTTACCATTACATGGAAGAATAGACTAGACTCCAATCAAAGTGTATCAATCGTCAAGAAGACGATCATAATGTTAACTCCATCGAATGGTTTAAATCATGGTTCTTTCCTATATGGCATTGACAAATTTCGAGCACCGAATTGTGTTCTTAATATAAATCCGTCATCAGAACATCGTTCCATGTACTAAGCATTGCTCGCATGATAAATGAAGATTCAATGTGGTCATATCCATTTCATTCACCGCAAACATCTCTAGATCAATTCGTGTGATCATTGCTCCAAGTCAAATGATCTTCATGTCATAAATGAGTCCTCCTACTATTTGAACATTTACCTAGAATTTATGACTCTCATCGATCTTGATTTCAGTTATTAAATACCCAGATAAAGATGGAAGGCCAACCAAAAATCATAATCACAAAAAGCATTGGAAAAGAAAATGAATACTAAGAAGCATGGTTGAAGTTCCAATTATTTGATTTACCTAAGGTTTCGATACGTCTCGGCTTCGACATAATGTTGTCCCCATCTTATTCTTCCCTTGAAGCAAATCCTCATCACCTCTTCCTTATCCCAACCGCCCCCTTCTCCGGTGACACCGCCTTCCTCGTGAAGCTCGACGCCCTTCATCTTCTTCTTCAGGACTTCCGACACCCTCTCGGCCTCCCTCGCCAGTGACCGCGACGCCTCATCCGAGACCCCATGCCCGCGGATCAGGAAAGCGCCAAACTCTCGAGCAGACCTCATGAGCCTGTGCACTGATGCCCCGTCCCTCAGCACGAGCTGCTCGAGATCGATGACGCCCGGCGCCCGGCAGGGGTGCTGAGGCCCCACCAGGGTCAGCTCGGGGACGCGCAGGGAGGCTTCGAGGTAGCGCGTAAAGATCTCGTCGGCAGCGGACCGGGATCCTCTCCCCGTGGGGATAGGGGGCGGAAGCGGCGCCAGCAGTGCGGCCGGCAACCGATGTCTCTTAGTAGGGTTGCTAGTCGTGGCCATGGAAGCTGGTGCTCGGCAGATCGACTAGGGTTTCATGTACGTGAAGGAGCGGAGGTTGGAGGGGTGTGTGATGATCACGTATGGCTTGGTGATCTTAAGTTGATGAGGAGCCAATTCTGGAGAGCGTGGGTGGAAGCTTTCAAGCGCAGGGCCCATCCAACGGCGTAGGAGGCACGTCTCGTTTTGAATTTGGCAAAGGGAAGTTCAATGATGCCTCCCCAGTAATTAGATCACGCAACCTTGAGAAGCCCTCCATTTTCTTATTTATTTTATATTTGGTTTAATATAAGTAATTGTTCAAATAATTGTAAAATGCCTCAAGGCTGTCACCAGCAGGCCCCATTGACATGGTTACTAGTACAATCAATAAATTGATTCAGCATCCTAATAAATAAATAAATAAGGAAAACAAAGGGGTGCGAAACTTGAATATGATAAAGACACGAGTATGATTAACTCGGGTGTGATTTGACATGCGTTGAGTTTTTCCTTATTACAAAAAAACACAATATTATCTGCCTTAATTCGTTTTTTATGAAGTCCCATAATTTTTCATTTAGCGTATAAGTGAGTATTTTCTTACTAGATAACACATCATGGTAATTCTCTCCACATTTAACTTTGGACTTCCAAAACTAAATATTGTTATCATATCAAAAGGCACATCCATGAATTAATTCTAATTTTCATATATTCATATATGTCCATATATATTTTAGAATTGATGTCCTTTATTCGGTTTGCAATTTAGTTCATTCTTACCTTTTTCACCATTCTAAAAGGTTGCTAGGAGCCACTTTTTGTCCAAGTCGTCTGGCCCGCCGACTACTTCACGCCCTCGTTGGACTAGGTTATTATATGTACAATGTTATCTTTAGAATTATGATTTATCCAATATGAACCTTGAATTTGCTAAATATTTAGTGCAATTTCTAGACTATATTAATAAGTTCAATGTCGTTCTATCATGTGTTCGAGTTAATTAAATTTGCTAACATGCCCTCAATTTGTTTAATTTTAAGAATTGATGACCAAAAAAGAAAAATAAACCTTCGTACATAAAAAGAAGATGTTAAGAAAATAGAATTCATGATCACATCTTCTTATATCGTTTTTACCCACCATTTGAAACGTCCAACTCATATTTAAATATCTCATGTTTTTAAGTCACATTTGACCCGTTGTTTGATTAAACAAGACTATAATAGTATTAAATATTTTATTAAACATTTAAGAACAGTTTAAGTACCGCATCAAACAAATTAAAAGATGAAATGGCATTGACCATTAGTCAATAATTAAGGATTATTTTTATTTATTTTGCGGAAAATGACTTACTTGGAAGATATTTTCCTAAAATTATCGCTTGTATCACCTGAAACAGTTAGTTGATGAAAAATATTTTCATTGTCAACAGTATTTTACATCTAAATATTTTTGTAAATGATGAAAACATTTTTCCTCCATACTTTTTTTTTTTAAAAAAATGAAAATGACCGCTCGTGCCATTTCCACTTTCTTTTCTCAGCACGTGACATTTGCGTTCCACATGTGGGCCGTCTGGGCCCTCCATCAATGAAAAAACCCAAGCCCAACCCAAGCCTTTTCTCAGCACGTGACATTTGCGTTCCACACGTGGGCCGTCTGGGCTTCCCTCCCATTAATGAAAAAACCCAAGCCCAACTAACAACCTCCACGGGTTGGGTTGGGCTGGGTTGGGCTGGGCCCTGCTCTGCCGAATCAGCTCCCTTTCTTCTTCTTCCTCTTCTTCTTCGTCGACCTCGCGAAGATCGAAGGAAGCCATTGCTCTTCCAGTTCCGCTCTTCGCAAGCTCCCCCCCGGCAGTCGAAGAACCGAGTCAAACGCCAGTGACAGAGCGCCGATGGGACGACACCGAGAAGCCTCCGCCCGAGGAAGCGCCGGATTTGGCTCGCCGTCGCTGCTCTCGCTCCTGCTGCTGCCGCTGCTCGCTTCGATCTGCGCCGCCTACAGGCCGGGCGACATCGTCCCCATGGCCAGGATGGGACTATACCACTCCGTAATCTCTCGAAACCTTCCTTCTCGTTGGAGATCGCGTGGAAATCGTGCTCTTGTCTGTTGTCGTTCGCGGCGAGTTTTCCTTTTTTTCTTTTGGTTAATGTTCGATTTCGTTGCTTCGTTTTTTGCGATGCATCAGTACAGGTCGACGTGGCAAGACGTGATCGGCCGCCACTGCCCTCAATTCGCCGTCAATCGCGAGGTGATTGTCTCTCTCTCTCTCTCTCGCTCGCTTTGTTCGAGGTTTTGTCAGGCCTTCCTTTCGTGATCGTGACTTTTATTGTTCTATTTGACTTGAGCAGGTATTGGTTCCTATTCCGAGACCGGACGGTTTTACGAACGCTGATCCTTACAAAGTGTGAGTGATCAAAATAGCAGTTGAATTTACGAACCGAAATGATGGGGTTTTTATGTGAGGGATATCCTGCTTCATGTTCCTTTGCGCGATGAGCTGATTTTGGAATGATGTAGGATGGCATTTTGTATAGATGTTTCATTCTTCTGCAAAATTTTCCACGAATTACATATTCTATCTAATTCACATCTCTTTGACCTCTCTGTATTTACTGTGCTCTTCATGCCGTGTTGCTTGCAAGTGCCACTTCGTGTGTCTCCCATTGCGTCTAAAATTGCTTCTCCTAGCTTGCATTATGGGTTGAAAGCAAATCTCATTATGTTCAAGCATGAGAAGCTCTAGAGACATTTGCATTTCTCCTGTTCAAGAGTTCTTTGTTTGGATCTTCTCTGCTGTTGCTGGGGTCCGGTGTTTTAACCGGAGAAGCGTTTGGGTGGGGATTCTGTCCTTGCTCATTGGTTGGAGGCTTTGGGAAAAAAAGTTCTTTCTGGGGACTAATGGGCTGATTGCTAGTGTAGCAAGATGGGATTCATTAATTCTTTTTTTCTGCTATTGTCATGCTGTATTTATTTTGGTTGGAAAATTTTTGACATATGCAGGTCTTTCCAACTTGGAAGAGAGAAGTTTCTAATCCCGTGGCTTTTTCTTATAAATCGCAACAGTAAAGAGGTCCCAATGATTGATATGCATATGGTAAGTATTGCCTTGATGTTTTTCTGTCATTTTCATGGCAATTATTTAACAAATTTTCTTGGCCATCATGTTTGTGTAGAGATACTCAGGAAGTGATTTGCTTGGTGTGACAGCCAAAGTTGTGGATATGCCTCACCATTGTAAGTGACTCTTTCTGCATCCATGTCTCTTTCTGTGAGGAAAATGAATTAATGTGGCTTCTGCTGGGCAAAACTTGAAACTTTCTGAAAAGATCATGCTGGCTAAACTTGGTGGCTGCAATAAGTCTATGAGTCAATCTTTCAAGGAAAAATGGTTGCAAGTTACTGTCTTATATCTTCCTTTTCGTTAGAAGTTGCAGTTGTTGACTTAGTTTATTGTGAGCAGTTGTCGAAATTCATCCTGACATCAAGAAACAATTTTGGGATGTCAATAGTTGGCCAAAACATGTGCTTGTCAGATACTCATGGTAAGTTTTAGCTCATTTTATTATATGATCCCAGAAAGTATATATCACTTAGCTCCCAACAGTGAAATAATTAAATAAGCTGGTCAGTGTCTCCAAGCATTGGCTTTCATTGCCAGGGGGATTCTATTAGGTTAGTAGCTAATAACCTCACTTTCAGTGACCTTCATTATAGAGATATATTTGCACTTTTTGACCAGTGAGTCTTGGCCATGGGAATACCTATCATGTGCGATCAAGTAAATGAATCTTTCCACGCATTCCTGAGAATACATTGTGGAATTTATATTTGTCTTGAAGATACATATCTTCTGACCAGAGTAGCCTGTTTAATAATGATTGAACTTACTTTTGTGTTATTTTCTTGGAACACTTGTACTTTTAAATCATGAGGTTTGCTCTTGTCAAAAGCATCTCATCTTTGGAAATCCCTCTTTATGTTTTAAATCACATGGGTTTATATTTTTGGGACTAATTCCATATCGTTTGACCTATTTCATTTATGCTTGGGTGTATTACTATGCCTCATTTAGCATGAACCAGCCAAAATGTTCATCAAGCTTCATTCAGGGGCTTACATATGGTTATGCTAGAAATCTGGTTAATTTTTTTCGTCAGCTATTAACTGTTCCTCTGCTTTGCATTTACTTGTACAAGACTCATGAAATGTTAACGTTATTGAAATTTGCTTCCATGTGAAAAGTTGTTAATTTGATATTGTTCTTTTAACAGGGAGGAGCAGTCAGAGATTGACGTGACTTCTGGATTTTATGTTTTGTTTGGATCAGGTATCAATCTGGTCAAACGACTCCTTTTGCACATGTGTATATATATATGTCTGTCATACTCTATCTACAACTTGTTCAAGTGTTAATGCTTGCAAGGGCCATATTTATGAGAGTTAAAGAGAGACAGATTCAGTTTTAATAATTCTTCATTTATTTTAACTAGGGCTCATCCTGTCTTTCATTCTCTCAATCTACGTCTTGCAATCATCCCGGGAAAAACTAGCAAGGTACTTTCTATATGTTCCTTTTGATGTCCCTTTCTCTTTTCAATTTTAGCTTGCCTTTGGATTCTGGTAGATTATAAGTTAATAATATTAGTCCACCCAAGTTATTGCTCACCATGGAAATAGGCTAGGGATAATCATAGAAGAAGTTGCACCTACCAAAATTCTTCAATACTCTTCTATTTAGTGACTTATTAAACAGAGAAAGAGAAAAGAGTTTAACTTAACAAGAGAGGAGAAAATATCATGAGATTTGAATCTAAGTTTCTGGTGGGAAGATATGGAGTAGAGAACTTGAACATTTACATTTGCCTTTGTGGCTGAAGGAAGTTATGCAACTTCATTTAGATATCTATATTTGTCATGAAAAAGAGAATTTGTTGGTTGTTTGGAGTGATTAAAATTTTCAATTCCATTTTTCTTTTCTCTCAATAAGCTTGTGAACAATAGTTAAAAGGCCTTGTAATTTTCAATCATGAAATTGCTGTCCTACATATAGCTGTGATACTGTTCTGCTATCTACATCAATGAATCCATTATTTTATTTGGAGAATCATATATTCCATCTTATTCACTTCTGATAGAGGATTCACTTTTCCAGGTTTGTCAAAGAAACTGTTGCAGAGAGCAGCATGCCTGCCGGCGGAGTGGCAAAAGTTGAGTGACAAATCATTGGAATGGTAGAGGAATTATTTGTAGATTCAGAATCAGCCTCATCTAGAGGAGCTTGTAGGACCTATCAGGGGATCTTATTTTAACAGACGAAAAGCTTTACCTGCAGAAATTTTGTCTACATTCTTCTTTACATGGCCAGAAAGATGTGAGCTATACCTGTATTTATGTACTGGCTTTTCTTGGCCAAATCCATACAGTGCCTCTTAAAAATGTTCAAATTGCATCCCTCCTTGAGCCTATGAGTATAGCCCATATACATTTCTCTCTGAAAATGCTGACCCCTAGTTAGTATCAGACATCATTTCTTTATTCTGATAGTCAGCTTTGATTTATAGTTTTTGGAGTTTTTTAATAGAAGTAGCTTTATGTTGAGACTAAGAATTAGTTTAAGTCTGCATGTGTTGTAAATTTCTAGTGATATTAATTATTGAACTCCTTGAAGATCTGTGGATTGTTTTACGACTAGGAGAGCTTGATGCATGGGTGGATGCTTCTTAATACTGTTAATTCCTGTATTAGTGTCAATTCTGTTGATCTATTGAGACAACAGATGTTACATGTGGAAGAATAGTCTGATGCTCCTCTGAGGGTTGCCTTACGGGCCACATTTAGGTTGTATGCTGATTGTATTTTCTGTTCTGTATATCGTCCCTTACAAAGGTGATCTTTGTCAGCGTTCAGTGCTGACAAGTCTCGATGTTGTGTATGTTATCTCATATGAATCGCATATGATCTCTTGAAAGGTTTTTGGCGCCATTATTGCTGTATGGGGAACTCGTATTCCTATAAAAACCTGTAGGTTACATCAGTTATATCTGTTTCTCGTTGCAATCATGGCGGTTGAACGCAGTATTGTCAAGGTGAGTTAACATGGGTCTTAACTTTCAAGTGCACAGCAAAGCTTTGGTTTGTTTGCACAAGCTGTTTTATGGATTCTTACATGGTACGTACGTAAAGGCGGTGATGTCACATTTGGTCACACAATGCAAAGCAAGTTACAGATGTCCGAACGAGCACACACGAAACGCGGTATTTAGAGGGTCAATCCCATCGGAATTGTTTAAGATTCTTAATCATCCTTGTCTCCAGCAGCCTCTGCCAGCTCGCCGGCCCTTTTAGCTTGCTGCTTCCAGTCCATGTTCATCAATGTGTAGGCCATCATAGAAACGCAAGAGATCTGAGATGCTAGTAGCCCGAACCAGAGTCCTCTGAAACCGAACTCCCACTTGAAGGCCAATAGAATAGCAATTGGCATTCCGATGAAGTAGAACGAAAATAGCTTGATACGTGCTCCCAGATCGGGGCGTGCAGTCCCTGCTAAAGACTCCATAGACAGCTGTTTGAGGAGAGCCCGCGAGCTCACACAACCCCAGGATTGGAAGCGCTACAGATTCTAAATTAAGGATCTCCAGCTCGTTTGTATACATTCTGCCGAGAGCCGATCTCATGGTAATCATGAAAATGAAGGTGAGGAAACTGAGAGCAATCGATGCAGTGATCCCTACAGTGGATAGAACCCGAGCTCGGCACGGTTGACCCCCACCGAGTGCATGGCCAATGCAAGTCGAGAGGCTCGAGCTTAGAGCAAAAGGGAGTGTGTAGAATAGGCCTGCTATTTGGATCACGATCCCCATTGCAGAGATGCTAGCTCTGGAGTTGTTTTTGAGGAAGCTGCATAGAAAGAGCAGGATGTCATACCACCACCACTCCAAGCACACGGCAGCGCAGCTTGGCGCTGCTAGGGTTAGCAACGGCCTCCACCTCCCCTCGCGGAAGTTTCGGAGGAAGACGCCCTTTCCTTGCCAGGGTTTTATGGACTTCTTAGATATGACTAGGTAGGCCAACAAACCCAAGTTAGTGTTGACTTGAGTTCCAGGCGAGAGCCAGGGCGACGCCTGTCGCCCTCAGGTCTATGTAAACCACGAGAAGATAGTTGATCGGGAGGTGTACGATGCCCGCGAACAGGCAAGCCACTGTCACAGGAGTCGTCAAACCTTGGGTCCTAAGGAAGGTCCTCAGAGGCTGAAGAAGAGCTTGAGCAAACAATTCAGGAACGAAGCAAACCATGCAAGCACTGGCGACTTTGACGACGCCTTCGTCTTGGCCAAGCCTCAGGAAGAGAGGTTCCGTGTTGAGCCACAGGAGGGAGATTGGGATGCAAATGAGGAGGAGACTGAGGAGAGTCTTTTGATAGGTTTGGATGAGGATGGACGGTTTCTTGGCCCCGAAGGCTTGGGAGCAAATGGGTTCCATCCCCATGGCCAAGCCCTTGAGGATAGAGTAGCCCGTGATGTTTGCGAATGCTAGCGCCAGCGAACCACCGGCCAAGTCTGTTTTACCGAGACGGCTCAGGAAGAGCATGGAGATGATGGACCTGGAGAAGATGAGGAGAGTGGTGGCTGCAATGGGGGCAGCAACTTTGCCCAGGGATACTGTTGCTTGCCTCACCTGGAAAACCATGTCCATTTCGTTTGTTAAATGAGTGGATTGTTCGAATTTGCATAAATTAAGTTTGAGACAATGACATGTTTACGATAGCAACTTCATTTAGTCAATAGCGTGTAGATGTCTCGTTTTGCAGGAATAAAGTACACTCATCAATCTAGATCCATACGATTAAACCAGCGGTAATACTCCTACTTGTCGATACCGGGAGAGAGAAGAAAGAGAGAGACCTCATCCAGAGAATGAGTTCCAAGAATCGCGTCGACAGGAAGTGGTCGGCAAACCTAGTAAAGAAATTAAGAGCTCTTGATCCCATCCTTCTCTTGGCGAAACTTCGTGCTCGTGAGCCGAATGGTATCGTGAACAGCAAACTGAAAAACGCAATTCGACACGTCGGTACTGAAGGGACAGTGAGAGTAAACACCAAACCAGCAAAAGCCTAGCAAACTAAGATTTGCACTGAAAAGAAAGAAAGACAGGCTGCAAAAATCGAAGTCGATACTTCACGAGGTCTCGCACGTTCAAACAACAAACTCTGGCCAGTGACGGATCATCAGCTACGATCCTAACTAGTCGATCTGATTCGATGTTGCGTGAAACTGCATAGGCTACGCTCCAGTTTATATACTGCGCAAGCCCATCGTTTCCGGTCTCAAAATTTGAGAACGCCAGCGGCGTGTTAGTCCTTTGGTGTATCCACCAACTTTTGATCTGAATATGTTATGATGGTTATGACGTGCTTTTAGAAGCTTTTTAGTAGCTCATGGAGTTGCTGTAGAACAAGCTTGTCTCTGGCCGATGTCTCTTAAAGTTATCGGTATGCTAAGACTAATTTATTATATCAGAATGCTCAATTATGTGACAAGTACTAAGTATACCCCACTTATTTATAGGCCGGAACCCATCACATCACTTAACATATCGATTTAGGAAGTCGGTTGAGTTGTAGTATACTTAGCATTATCTTGACGAGAACCACAACAACAATGGGCCAAACCTTACTTATATGAATAGTTTAATGTCATTGTTGAAACGTTTTAGTATACTCATGTTATCTTGATGAAAATCATAATAACAATAGGGTGAACCTTACTCATACGAATAGTCCAATGTCATCGTCGAAGTGTTTATAGAAGATTTTGGTAGCAAAGAGGAGAGAAAATACATGTAGAAATGCGACAATTTGAAGTTTACTTGCTCGTTTTGAACTATGATTTGCCTGCAAACTGATATCCACGGACTCGAGAATAGATCCTGAACTTGTCTATTGCAGATACAATTTGTGGACACGACCAAGACACGACATCAGAGGCCGAGATAGAGGCTGGGATTTTCTTGAATGGCCCCCATCTGGACTTTACATGTTAATCTAGGAAATAAAATATTTGGAAGGGTGCAATAATGCCCAGGCTTTTGCATTGGTTATGCTCTATGTCATTGAGTGGTTCTTGAGTTCGTGTCGGCTGACAGCCCCACAAACTCTTTCCGGTACTGTTGGGTTCGTACAAACAATCAAAAGAGAGAGGGGAAATTGGTTTTTCAAGAAAACACGTACTAATTTTGTAAGGTCGCCCCCACACGCTAGATCACAAGCAACAAATATTAAGGCATTGTTTGGTAACCATCCAAACAGTACTTAATTCTGATTTTTTATTTCTAGAATCGGTTTAGGAATAGAATCGCATTTGATAAAATTTTTGTACAAAAATCGATTCCAAGAACAAATTTGTTCCCGAATCGCGTTTTGACAGCACTAAAATAAAAAAAAAATATGATTCTCAATCGAGAATTAAAAAGAATCAAGTCTTATTCTCCCTCCCGCCATCCCGCGACCGCTGTCCACCACCGCCCGCCGCCGGCCGCCGTCCGCCCGGTGGCCGGGCGGGCCTCGCCGGGTTGGGAGAGGCTCGCCCGGCCACCGGCGAGGCCGCTTGGCCACCGGCGAGGCTCGGCCGACAAGGGCCGGCCTTGCCGAGGGGGCCGCAACGCTCCGTGAGATCGCCGCCCTCGTCCGGCCGGTCGTCGGACCGGCGACCGCCACAAGAAGAAGAAGAAGAAGAAGAAGAATAGGAGAAAAAGGAAAAAAAGAAAAAAAAAAAGGAAAAAAAGAAAAGAATAAAAAGGAAAAAAGTAATAAAATTATTTAAAAATTAAAAGAATTTGATTTGGAATTGAATCGTGAAGACTGATGCAAACGCAATTACATTCCGTAATCGAAATTTTGGACGATTCCAAACGCGTTTTTTTACTCAAAATCGGTTAAACTAAATAAAAAAAAAAATCATTTCGATCGAAATCTATTCCTGTGAACAATCGTTACTAAACACTACTTTAGGGGAAGAGGAATTGCAAACATAATTTATAGAGATCCTGTTTGGTTTAAGGCAATTGCTTTTACACCCCGACAGCCCAAATTGTTTAAGTTCCACTGGTTATACCATGAGTACAAATAGCGTCCTGTTACGAGCGTAGGACTTGTCGTCGCGTGAAACCTGATCTCCTTCTGCAACACCACTGTTATAAAGTTGCCCTCACTCCTTGTACACATAGCATGGTAAATACTATTCCCGAACCATGGACCACACCTCTCAGTGTTCACAAAATGTCCCCTTCATACTTTGTCTCTCACTCGCTCTAAACACAACCACTTCTTGTATGTTTACAAATTGGTTTGTCGCTTTTACTAACTCTTAGGAATAGTATTCAACTACGTTTTGGTAATCAAGATAAAATTCAAACTATAATATTTATTTTATCTTGTTGGTATATGCTCAAGATAGGATAAAATCGGATAAAAGAATAATATAACCTAAATAAAATTATCTCATGGCGGATGTGAGATAATGGTGAATAGAATTTTTAATATACATTATGGGATAGTTAATTTTCTTGAATAACAAACTCCTTAAATTAATAAAATTAAAATAATATTTGAAGATAAATAATATTTGGATTCTAAAATATAATTTTCAAAATAAAAAAAATTCCATTTCTTCTAAGATAAATCCAAAATATAATATATATTTAGTTGTTATATTTATTAAACATTTTAGGTATTTTAGTATAGTTTACCATTTAATAAAATGTTATTAGAGAATGATGGAAGGGGAAAAAAAATAAAAAAATATAATAATTAAAAAAAGATAGGAGAAATAATAAAAAATAAGCAAATGAAAATGAAGTCGACAATAGTGTCGTGAGAGATTTTTACGTTTCTATTTATGCAATTTTTAGATTTATTTATATTGATATATCAGTTACATCAAACGATTAACATGATACGACATAAATGATTCATCTTTATTATCGCAGTTTACCAAACAATGAATAGGATATAACAAAATTCTAAAGATTTTATAACCTATTCAATCAATCCTATTCTGACTAGAAATATAGCCATATGAGTATTGTGAGTTTACTAAAGATACAAACTCAAGACCCTTTTGAGAATGCTTTATTTCTCTTATTTTTGCCCTTTCCAATTATACGACTTCTGGCCAAGTTTTCTCTAATTTATAGAGCTCTAAATTCGCACTTGGATCTCATTATACCCACCTAATTCTCTATAACTAATCTCATCATGATTCCATGAGAAACACGTACCAAACATTTCCTCAATTGGGGCTGTCAATCGGATTTAGATGTTAGGTTTTTATCACGCCATCTCACCAATCTCTTGAACAAATTAGTTGTGATTTTAGCACAAATAACCTTGTAATATTACATTTGATTGCTATAAGCTAAGCCTTCAATTTAGAAATTCTAATTATCTTTGAATCTGATAGTGGAAAGTGACTGACAATCTAGTCTAACTTTTTTGCGAAATAAAGATTTTGGCTTCGAACTTAGTGAATTTCAACTAATATACTTGTGGAGTTAAATACTAATTTCTGCATGGTTTAGACATAGGTGCTTAAATGAACTCATTTAATACTTGGGTTAAGTTGTCTTATCAACCATCCCACTAGTGACGATTCTGATTTTTTGTTCTCGGAAACAGTTTGGGAACAAAATCGAGTTTGGTAAAATTTTTGTTCCCGGGAACATATTTGGAGTAGAATCAAGAATAAAAAAAAAAGTTGATTCTTATTCCGGGAACAAATTTAAGAATAAAAAAACCAACTCTTCTTCTTCTTCCTTCCGCCATCCCGCGACTGCCGTCCACCACGGCCTGCCGCCACCCGCTGTCGGCGGCCGCCGTCTGCCGTCCAACCACAAGAAGAAGAAGGAGAAAAAGGAAAAAAAGAAAAGAAAAAAAGGAAAAAAAGGAAAGAAAAAGTAAAAAATTTATTTAAAAATTAAAAGAAATTGATTTGGAACATAATAAATGAGCACGATACCAAACGAAATTCTATTCCAGAATCAGAAATTTTGGACAGTTACCAAACGCGTTCTTTTACTCATAATCAATTCTCGAGAACAAAATAAAAAATAATCATTCCTGATCAAAATTTGTTCCCGGGAACAGAATCATTACCAAACGCACCCTTATCATCCAAACCCTTTAAGAATATTCGTCACTAGGAATAATTAGGGGTGTGCAACCGGATCGGGTATACTGGACCAAATTGGCCCACCCGGAAAACAAGATCGGGAACCAGTTCCCATTGAAACCGGTTCCCAAAATTCGGAACCGGTTTAAACCGGTCCGAGAATCGGTTCCGAGTGATTACCCACCCGGGAATTGGTTCCCGGACCGGTTTGGGAACCGGTTTTGTAAGTAGAGGTCCAAAATCCTATGTTTTTCCTTTGATTTTTATTCTTACTCCCATAATCACACGGCGTTTTTCTTATTGGCTCTCTCAAACACGTATGACACTCTTTTGTCGTTCCTCTTTCTCATTCGCTTCCCTCCCTCATCGGCTCTCTCTCGCACCGTTCGACGGACAGACGGCATGCGTCGCCACCAAATTCTTGTGTACCACGTGGATTGGCTCATCTAACTTCTCTTTTATAGGAGGAGTTATGTTTGTATAAATGAACAGTTTCATATAGTAGTTGTAAGAATAAGACTAATATTAAACATATTTGTTTATGCAATGTTATGATTTTTGCTTTGCCTTATGATTTTATTTATGACAATTAGCCTTGTAAATCCTTAATTTTTTTGTTTAGTCAAAAAGTTCATGTATTTATTTATTATAAGTGCTTAATGTTTCAATACAAATTAGGAGGATTACGTTATTTTCTCGCGTATTAATGTAAAATTCCAAGTCGTATAGGATATCGGGAGGTTGCAAAATAAGTTCCAGTGAAAACAGGGTTGACCCTGGAACCGGACTAGAAAAACAAGGTGGGTTCGATATAAGGTCCAATACAAATAGGGTCAAGTACATGGTCTAAAAAATGGGAATCGGTTATAACAAGGTCAGATATATGGTCTAAAAAATGGGAACCGTTTATAACAAAGTCGGGTACATGGTCCAAGTCTAAACTTTACCTACCCTAGACCCGATCACCCCTAGGAACAATATCTTTTAACAAGTGCTATGTTCATGAGTGCATGAGTCTACTTGTCAAGACCACTTAGGACACTCATTAAGAAAACATAACAATAAATATTTCGATTCTCAAACCGTTGATTGCAATTACATATATCACCCAAAGAAAGAAAGAGGTTGGTGTCTCTGGGAATGTCACAATATTTTCTAATTTGACTACGAGATAAGAGAAGAATCCTCCTGGCTAGTTCTTAAAAAGCGGGAAGCATAGCTTGTGTTCCCCTTTCTTTAGGCAGACTCATGACGATGCTAGGGGGGGTACTTTATGCATTTATCTCATGATTAGTGGGGGTTTTGTTAAAGCAGCAGTGGTCCAAATTGCAAGATAAAGAAATTCAAGCATGTTGCAATTATTGGAGGCGGGGTGGGGAATGTTTGGTTAATTTAACAAAACCCTTCTCCTTAAGGACATCGATGCGATCCGTGCAAGGATTGGGCATGTTTCACATCTCCACTTCCTTCCAACTCTTAATATATTCTATCAAAGTAGCATTCCCTTGAATCATATCCAAAATTAATCATATCCTAAACGAGAGATGATGATGGGCTTGTTGGGTTCACTTATTCTCAGCCATGAGAGAGGCAAGAATGGAATCACGTCTCTATCTCTCGCATTCTCATGTATAATATAATTATCTAACGCATTAATTTATGGCGTGTCGACCCACTAACGATGATCCAAACCCGTTTGCTCCCATTATAACTCTCTCTCTCTCTCTACGTTGAGTGGATGCCTGTTGAGTACATTCAAAACTTCTGTTAGGGTTACGTAAGTGCTAGAAGGTTGGACTTGAGCATCTTGTAGTGGAAAAGGCTGAAAAAATGAGCAAAACCCGCTAGAGGAGACGACCGGTCGGCCAAAAAGGAACAGAGAAAATGAAGTTTGAACGATATATAGAGTTCAAATGGGCTGGTAGCGAGTCAAATTCGATGGTGACCTCTCCCCTACATCCCACCATCGCAATCACTTGTTTAGGGTGGTTTCTACTCGTCTTTCTTGGTGAAAAATTGTCAAAAAACCTGATTATAGGGTTTGCAACGACGCGTTTAAAATTACATACCGGAAGTTGTGGACGACGATTGGCCCTTCATTGACCGGTGATGGCCTAAGTTATACCTAACGCATACTTATAATGGCGATCTTTGACTTTTACAGAAAGCGGTGTTATCTTAGAAGGAGATCGCCATTCTGTTATTAGATAATCTACAATCCGCCACAAGTTTCTATTTTCCCTTACCATGGACAGACGGATTAAAGTCAACGTTGCGCATTGACAATCTCATCGCAACCACCAACCGTTTACTAATTGCGAAATCAGCCAAGGAAGAAAAAGGGGAAAGATAAAAGAGAATATAGACGAGCTTTACAAGTACAAGTAGGGGGGAAAGCTCAAAGTGTTGAAATTTTCTAACCACCGAAACTGTAAAAAGGCTATTTTCTATTCTATTCCCGCACTTACCCTCACGAGGCCAGGATCAAAGTCAAATAGGGAAACGCCGACACAGCCCAACAGTCTAAAGATGGTCGACATCAAGCCAAGCCAAGCCAACCAAAAGCACTCCCTTTTTTCTATACTAATTCAAAGGGTAGGCCAAATGAGAATATAGTTGCAGTTTTTCAATGCATCGACTTTCATTAGGGTCGGGGTCGCAATCCAACCCTCAAGATCTAGAGTCTCGATACCGGAGTCTCGGGTCGTGATGAGAGGGATGGTCACGACAGTGGTGGAGGTAGGTACAAACTTGGATTTTCGAGAATAAATCTCGATTCTAAAAAGATCTTTTTTTGAAATTTTTAAATATCAATTCTTTTTGCTGGCTATGAGAGAGCATCATGCCATTTACTCGTTTTCTAAATTAGTGTTGAGAAGGGAAAAACGAGAATTATGATAGATTTCCAATAGACCGATGCATTGAAAGTTATATCATAAACACACTCTAGGCACGTTAAAAGGAATTATATGAAAAAGGAGTAAATTTTTGGAATGTCGAGATTTGTGTATAATGCGAATAAGAGTGAATGATATGATTGAGAACACATATAAACAATTATACAAGTCACATTCTTCATTTAACCAAATAGGTGATGTTCCACACTCGACGGACATGCCTTAAGATTTAGTATATGAATTTTGATGCGTCGAAAGAAAATAAAGTTGAAAACTTTAAAGATTAGATGTCACAAATAATCCTTGAACTTGAATTCAAAGTGCAATGTGATCCTCAAATTCTAAATTTATTCAATATGACTCATAAATTTTAGCTAATTATGCAATGTGGTCCATGAATTTTTTATCTAATCAATGTAATCTCTAATTTTTTTGTATATATTCAATTTAGTCACTAAACTGTGTAAAAATATTTAATATTGTCTATGAACTTGAATCAATAAAAGAATGATATTGAACATTATTTTATAATCCAAAAAACTAAATTGAATATATTGACTAAAATTCAAAAATCGCACTGAATGAATTTAAAATTTAAAAATCCCATTACATATTATACCAAAATTCAGAGATCATTCGTGTCGTTATCACAGCTTAAAAAAAGGGCGATGAGTGCGCCATCCATCCAAAAACCAAACCAAACCAAACCAAACCAAAGGGAGGAAAGGGAATGGCATCTGAGAACCAAGAACGTCCAAATCGTAGGATGCTCTCTCTCCTCCCACCACAAAAATCCTCTTTCCGTGCTTCCCACGTGTCCTCCCATCATTCGATCTCCCCGCACGAAGTCCCCCCTTCTCCTTTTCAGGCACGATAACAATAAGGACAATGCTTAAAATAATATTTAGGATCATGTCATCTTGAATTTCTTTTTTGTTTTTTATCTTCCTGTCGAAAACGGCAAAAGAAAAATGGGGCTCGTTGGACCAGAAGATTAGCATGGGATGGAGGGGGAGTCGAGTCGTTGGAATATCTTCATCGGGACGACAAAGGGGTCTCATTGGCTCCCCGACAGCAGGCGCAGCGATAGGCTCGTAACGCTAAGCTCCTTAGCTTCTTAGCTTGTAGCTCCTTCTTCATTTCCTTCTTTCTTCTTTGGCTTTTGGGTTTTCTCGTTAAGTGATAATTAGTGCGAAAAGAAAAGGAAAGGAGGCAGCTTTGAGCTCGGGAGGGGAGGGGGAGGAAGTGGATGGTGATGTCAATGTATGTCTAGTAATGGGTTCTTGACCAAGAACTTTCTCGGGAAACTTGATGGGACTTTTCTTGCTTTGCTTTTGCGCGCTGCCTTTATCAGTTCTTTAGGGTTTTTTTCCTTTGATGAGCCCGCCCGCAGGTCGAGGCGTGGAGGTCAAGCGAAAATCTACTCTCTAGTTTCAAGCTTTCGCGGGGGGGAGAAAAAGCCTATCTTCTCGGGGAAAATACCGAGAACGCTTCTTTTTTCTCCCTCTTGCTCTCTCTCTCTCTCTCTCTTATCCGGTGACAATCTGATACCGTGTTTTCTAGGATTTTCTTGGTCTCTGTGTGCGTTCTGTCCTGGATGGTCGTTTTCGTTGGAGCGGTACTCCAAGTGGAAGGAGTTGGAGTGTGGCTTTTCTATGGTGTAAAGCCTCTGTGCTGTCTGGGGAGAGAGAGATAGATAGTTGAGAGTTTTGCCGACGGGTTGGAAGTTCTTGAAAAAGATGGTCGCTGGGTAAACGGGGAAAAAGAAAGAATTGATTGGGGGAAGGTTCGAGATTTTGAAATGAGGAACTCGGGTATCGTTTGAGTAGTTTCAAGAGTTGCAACATGAGTTGCAGCTCCAATTGCAGGGAGAGGCAAGAGGGTCGATGCGAAGAGCCAATTCCGAGGAGGTCTGTCGATGGAGAACCCAAGTCCCTCTCGGAGAATGGGTCTTTAACGGACGCTCAGTTGTCTATACACGAGAATTTGTTGGTCAACCCGAAGTTATTGTTCATCGGGTCAAAAATTGGTGAAGGAGCTCATGGGAGAGTTTATGAAGGAAGGTCAGTGATTTTTATCTTCTCTATTGGAAGAAAAAAGGTATAATGTGGTCAGGTTGTGAATTTGGGTGTCTTGGAGCAACTGTGAACTAGCTTTTAGTGTATATACTGGAGTGGACAGCTGCTTTCCTTATTTGTCCTTTTCTACCGTAATGTAATTACTTTTGTCTGATGTCTATGAACGCATCTTATTGTAATATTACACGGATGTGTTTGTTTTCTCACTAGGCATTGATATGCTACGGCAACCCTGCATTTGACCTGGTGCATCTATCCAAACTTTTGCAAATTCTTTGGGGTTGTAATTTACATGTTACAGTAGAAGCTAAGATTGCTTATGCTCACCTAATCTTGCTGTATAACAGCTGCTAACAATCTATAGTTATGGAAAGGCCAAAGAACAGTTCTCTGTTGCTTGTATGCCTCGGTTTCCTTTCATCTTTTAATTGATGAGTTTGTCTTGCTGTGTAAGTTTCAGCTGCTTTCATGGCGGTGATTGCCTTTTGTAATGTAATCGATGCACAATGATCATGCGCTCTCATATTAAACCGAGTGGGTTGGAGTAGTTTGTTATAGTTAGTGTCCTAGTTGAATAGGTATAGCCTAATGTCCTTCCAGGTATGGAGATCAAACTGTCGCTATAAAGGTCCTTAACGGTGGGAAGACACCAGAAGAAGGAGCTGCACTTGAAAATCGTTTTGCTCGGGAAGTCAATATGATGTCGCGAGTTAAGCATGAGAATCTAGTAAAGGTCAGTATTCTCTAGCTCCAGTGTTCTTTTGGCACTTTCGAGGGTGTCCTTAAATTGATCTTGTACTATTTTATCCAATCAAATTTTGCTTGACGATCAATATGCTCTGTCTTTGGTTTTGTAGTTTATAGGTGCTTGTAAAGATCCTTACATGGTAATTGTTACGGAGCTATTACCGGGGATGTCTCTGAGGAAATATCTTTTCAGCATACGGCCAAATGTATTAGACCTTAATGTTGCGATAAACTATGCTCTAGATATTGCTCGCGCAATGGAATGTCTGCATGCAAATGGTATTATTCATAGAGATCTAAAACCAGGTAAGAATTTTACTAGTGGCAGACAGCTCCGTTTTGGTCTTGAATGAGCTTCTATACCCTGAATGTGAAGCAATCATCTGTTGAAGTGGCCGGATTATTTCTGTAGATTGTTCTCATTTTTTAAGGCTGAATATTCAGGTCATGCAGTCATCCGTCCTGTTCTTGCATCTGATTAAAACTTCTGAGAAAGTCATTTCTACGACATTTCGCCTATGAACGTGGCCACCTTCCAATTAAGCCTGGTGTTAAGAATTGCCTGTGAAATTCTTGCAGAGAAGAGATGTAGTCATTTTTTCACCACACACCAATACTTTAGTTCTATCACGTCAGATTTGTGTATAACTGAGGTTTTTGTGTCTAGATGTATGTCATGGGTACAAAAGTGAGGAGCAAAATTACAATCAGTTTTAGACTCAGCTTTTTTTTTGGTCGAAAGACTCACAGTTTAGTGACTGGATTTTTTGTGATGCATGTGCATGCCGCTATTACTATTTTGATGACATTAACATCTGCCAATGACTCAAAATACTAACTCGATGCAGACAATCTGCTGCTTACCGCTAATCAGAGATCTGTAAAGCTTGCGGATTTTGGTCTAGCAAGGGAAGAATCTGTGACTGAGATGATGACCGCTGAAACAGGGACCTACCGCTGGATGGCTCCTGAGGTTTGTCTTTTCTCAGAAACATAGTTAAATCTCCTTTCTGAGTTTGATATATAAATCTTTATGATGTTATGGATTCGAAACAATAGTTCAGTTGTATTTGGATGATATGTTCCAGACAATGTAACTATCTCAATGGCCTTAAAGCCCTGTCATGGTTCATTGATGTTCTGTGAGCCACTTCACTGATTAATTTGCAATCTTCATTCTTTGAACTAATACTCAGACTTGACCTCCGTGCAAGAAATCAAAGTTATAGCTGAATAAGTGAAGTAAAACGATGTCTTTACTGAGATTGGTCATCACTCTGGTTTTGTGCTCTTGGTTTACTCTATTTGAGACCCTGATGGCACATTGATGTTATTAGTACTAAATTTGTTACCTTATATTTATTCTTGGAGGAAACATTCGTATCATGATCAATGCACGAAACAGTTAGCCTGCCTTTCCTGCCGTTTAAGTGCAGGACCATATGGACAGAGTAGGCAGAGGTGGAGACTATAGGGTCCTTTAAAATGCTTTCTAGAATGTTGATTGATAGCGTGTTGATTGAAGTAGACAGGCCATGGTAGAGAGCTTTGGTGTGATCATGTGCGATGATGTTTTTTCTCAGGGTCATCTTTTCTAACTTTTCTGAGATACCGTTTTCATACTGATTGATGGGGGCTCTTTGGCTGTTAACTTAATTTGTGATCAAGAATATTAGGAAGGAAATAAAAATTCCAGTACTTTTAGGAGCACTTTGGGGCTTCAGAAATGGTGTCATGGAGGGAAGGAGGGAGGGAGGGAGGGAGGGGTATCGATAGTTTTTAGATCCTTGAAGGTCTGACACTTGAGCATATGTTTATTGTCTGAACGCATAGAAAGGCATATAGTGTATTCTCAGACTCTTGAATAGTGAATCTGCAGATTTTTACTCAGAATGTAATGGTAAAAATGGCAGAAACAAGAAGTCTTTTCCAATTTGTACATTGATCAGAATCTCTCTTAGTTTTGTAATCGGCTTCTCACCTCTTTGAATTAGAGATTCTGCAATTACATACGTCATGATAATAGTTCTGATGTTGCATTGCTGGATCACTCAACTTTACCGTTTGGTTCCTTCCTCTCCATCAGACTCTCTGTTAGATGAATATCCGTTTGGAGGATTTACCGTCAATAGCTGACTCCTTATGTTGAATCGAGCGTCTTTGCAGTTGTATAGCACTGTGACTTTGCGGCAGGGGGAGAAGAAGCATTACAACAATAAAGTTGATGTCTATAGCTTTGGAATCGTTCTATGGGAACTATTAACCAACCGAATGCCATTTGAAGGCATGTCCAATCTGCAAGCTGCTTATGCAGCCGCTTTTAAGGTTAGCTTAGCAGAGCACTTGTTTCAATTCTTCTCTGCTAATTTCTGGATTTCCTTTATCGCTACTTCACAAATCTGCATGTAAGTAGTTGTTAAGCCTGAAGAAAGCTTTGGGCTTTGTTGAGGTTTTTTTTTAGAGGCGTGCCACTTGATGAGGGTATACTTTTTCTGAGGGTAATCGATGATTTGCCTTTTGGAAAGAACCAGGTCAAGTTCATTAACTGAAGTAACTGGGCTTTGAAATATTTGCCAAATTTTGCTCCCAAATGGTGAAATGTAAAATCTGACGGCTCTAGACTCTAGCTTATTGGATTTTTTTTCCTTTATTGGCCGGGGAAGCAACATTAGTTCTTGTTATTGATGTGTCGATCCATCCTTCACTATTTGGTGGCATGCATGAGTCTGAGAAGGTTATTAGTAGTATATTATGTCTTGCCTGGCATGATATGGTTCGATGCTGATTAAAGCAAATTCACGTTATTTCCTATTCTATTGCATCATTTTCTCTACTCCTTTGTGCTGCGTCTGGCAGAGCTTTGGACTTTCTTTGACCGTGATGTTTTTCCATATGAGTTGCAGCAACAGAGGCCAGCTCTTCCAGAGGATATATCCCCTGATCTCGCCTTCATCATACAGTCATGCTGGGTCGAGGACCCTAACATGAGGCCCAGCTTCAGCCAGATCATTCGCATGCTCAATACTTTTCTCTTCACTCTTTCGCCACCTACACAATCCTCACAAGAACCAGATTCCAACGAGGCTGCTGCTGCAACAACTAGTAATGGCACCATGGCGCTGTCGACTGCTCGAAATAAAGGGAAGCTTGCTTTTATTCGCCAACTTTTTGCTTCTAAAAGAGCTAGGAACTCACAATGACCCGGTGGAATCTTGGGAAGCTTCGAGTTCCAATTTTGAAGGGTCATGGCCTTTTAGTAGTTGGTGCAGCTTTTGTGTAGAGTATTTTGAGTAGCTGAATAGCGACAAGTAGCAGCAAAGGGATGGGAGGGATGGAAAGAAATAAATATATTCAATACAAGTAGGACTGCTATTTCTTGCTGATATCATAAAGGAAGGAAATAGAATAGCAAGAATTCTCATCATAATGCCACTTATCCTTTCATCTAATCAAATGCCGCGACTATTCTTATCAAACGGCGGATGGGCAATGGTCATTTTGTGAATGCCAGTCATGTAGGGTTTAGTTGAGGCCTAGAGATGTGGCCAGCATTGAGCATGTTGAAGTGGGCTGGCTGATCTGTCTACATCATTCCTTCCTTCTGCTTAGATCTTATCAGCAAAATAAGAGCATGTTTGTGTAGCCTGACTTCATTTGCTGCAAAAAAGGAGAAGAGAAGCAAACTGGTTCTTGATTCTACTCTAATGCTACTGAGGTCTATGATCCGGCAGTGGCTAGTGTGGGCAAACGTGGGTTCCATGATTGGGAAAAGTGACTTCATAAATGGACTCTTGTAGCTATGGATCTTTAGCTAAGAGCTTGCTCTAAAGGGGGAATTGGGCAAACATCTAAATCCCATGGCATGTGAGGGCACATGGTGGTCTCTTTACAATGCAGTTGAGACTTTGAGAATTAGGGCTTCGCATCGATTCGAATCGACGATTGTGCCTGACCGTATTATTAGTCGGGGTCATTATTCATTTACTAATTGAAAGACATTTTGAAATTGCCTTCGAAAAAATTGGAGACCCTTCAGTTTAGTAAATTTTGACTTGTAGATGGAATTGCCTAAATTTCCTTTATTATTCATTTACTAATTGAAAGACATTTTGAAATTTAGGGGGAAAGTCAATAATTGCGTTTTTTGCTTTCGAAAAAACCCAAGATGATAATTTTCCTTCCACCAGAAAGATAGTCTGTAGATATTCGGACGGTCCAGCCTAAAACAGAATGTCCTTGTGCTCGATGACCGATTTTCAGATCGTTCCGACATAGCTGTGAATTACTGATGTCGATTAATTAGCATTTGACGCTCATGCTCTGTTTAGGGTTTCCTTCTTGTTTTCAACTTACAGGGGTTTTCTGTAAATATTAGTCATGGTCCGAATACCAATGGGCTTTAAATTGTCTTAAACATCAAGACAACATTTTCCAGAAAAACAAAAATTCCTAAACTTTAGCTAATATAAAATCCCAAATAATTATGTAATACATTTATCTTCTATCAATAAGTATCGTTATAGATCTGCTTATATGGACATCAGAAAACAAATGATTTTCATATGGCGTTTAATTCATATAATAAAATCTGATGAATAATATATATATATATATCATATAGGTATAAATTAAAAATTCATGATAAAAAATATTGCAGGGAACATAATTTGAATTTTTTGATCTCATAAAAAAAGAGCGAGGGGGCACAGTCGGGGGAGTTGGTGGCATTTTTTCCTTTTATTTTTATTTTTAATACTCTGTTGTCTTCAATTAAATTCCAGCCGTTCAAAAACATCGTACGGACCGCGGAAGCGTGAGGCGCCACGTGGCAGAGACGTCTTGTCGTCGCGGCTATCATGTAGCCGGGGCCCAAACGAGGGAGAGAGAAACGGTCAGAAAAGGCGGAGAATTTATTAAGGAGACAAATGCGGGTACGGGGCCCTTTCTGACAGGCCCACCCATTTGGGGACACGTGTCTCCCGTAACCTTCTGAAAAGCGTCTGTCACGGTGCATTTATTGTGCCTTTGTTCTTTTCTGAACCGTTTGTCCCTTCTCTCTCTCTCTCTCTCTCTCTTCCGATGGGGGCCCCACCTCTTTTACCCCTTCCATTTTCACGATTTGTAAGTAGTAAAAGATTATTTACAAAAATCATCTTTTGGTTTTACTCTCTTTTTAAAATTGCATTTCTCTTTTTTTTCTTCTTCGGTATGAACAAATTTATCCAAAAACTTCAAACCGATCTTCTTGTAACAAATTTATTTCAAAATAATAGAAATTTTGGCGCAAACTTTATCAAATATCAATTTGGGATTTTGGTTGGTCCAAAAATAAGTTTAGAATAAATTTTTTATAGCTATAACAGTTTGAAATTTTTCATTCTAATAACTCTAATTAATATTCAAGAGAAACAATGTATGTACCTAAAATCGACGACAAAAATTTCGATAAATCTATTTTTAATGAAAATAATGGTGGTAAATTTCGTCATTTGTAATTCCAATATTATTCAACTGTTTTGGCAACTGACAAGTGACAAGCGCCCTACGCCAATCCTATCAGCGCATCAATAAGGAGGTCGGTGAGGTACAGAGTTTAGTTTTCCACCGACAAAATAAGTAGGCCCGAAAAAGATGGTTATTACACCAGAAGTCTCAAATTAATGGGGTCTATTCCTAAATTAATTTTTATATCGTAAAAAATTATAAATCAATATACCCATGTTGCATTTATCTTTATTTTGCATATAGAATTAAGTGAATTTGTAATGGATCTACTTATTTGAGATTTTTGTGACATAAAAATTAATTTTAAAAGTAAATGTAGTAGGAATATCAATTTGAAAAAAGGCACTTTATTATCATTACATATATTCTCGAGAATGCCTTTACAGGCTTGTGGATCCAAGCTTTGCAAATGAGAGAAACGATCGGATTGATTCACATGACTTTGGCGTGCACCAAAAATACACTAGAAAACAAAAATAAGGGCATTTGCTAGCGAGTTTGTGGCCGACGGTTCTTGAGTTTTACTGAGTTCGATATTTTTTGTGCTCTCAAGATAAGCGAGAATATCTGACACAACGAAATATCTCGAGAAAAAACCGATTCATAGAGGATTCACCTATTCTCAAATTTTCAAATAAGATTGATGTGGGCTGCTAAAGTTGGTGTTAGCTACAAAATTTAGGGTTTCCGTCACATGGGAATTTGGTGGGATGATTGCTGAATACCTATAGCATTTACTGCAATTTACATGGGCCAGTGCAGGTACCATAAGTCAGTCGCTTAATCAATGCGCTTCGAGGATCGTGTTAGATTCTATTAATTTCTCTGACCCTTCAATTGACCTAATCTTTCCAACAAAGAAATAAATTGACCTAGTCCATCCATCCATAATCATAACCGAGACATAAATTGAATAGAGGGACAAAATCATTGATAGATTCTTTTCCAAAGGGTCGGTAATAGGAGAAAAATATTTGATAAATTTGTCTCATCAACGTAGGATTGTAGATCAGTCCACTTATCGTTTAACACATGTACAAATATAGCCAACTCATCAATTTTAGCAGCCGAAAGATACGAAAAGAACGCTGAGCATATTAAAATTTGACTCATAGAAACTCAAAATACAAGATTAATCACGCGACATATTATAAGTTGATAGATACTTAAATGAAGCATCCGTATGTACATAAACATCATCTTGAGGTAATCAACTATAATTAATGGTCTAGGTTATAAATAGGATCCATTGTAGCTCACAATCTCTTTCAGCAATTCTACTTATGTGGATTAGTTATTGAAGCTGGTGTATTAACTAACGCGGCAATACACGGGGAGTCAACTGATTAAATGTTTCACCTCACTAACATGTGACATCAAAAGACAAGATACATGACTGAGTATAAGTATGACTTGGGAGAAATGTTTATCACGACATTTCATGATTAAGAGTTTTGTTGGGCTATAATGGAACATCTATCATTTCTCAAAAATTTATATAGGTATTAAGGGCATCGCACTCTCTTATACAATTGAAAGATAATAATTCATTACTCCATAAGTACTCCCACCGAACTGAATAATCGAATCATAGGGTGCAATATCCCCTTCATGTTAACCTAAATTGATTGATCTTATGGTTGAGATGCAATGAGGACAATATTCTCCGACCGTCTATTCAACATTTGTACGATGATGGGTCTCAGGCCACCAAACTTTGCCACTTAATGCTAGCGATGCACATTGCATCTACATGAAAATATGCAAATCTTTCAACCCCATGAAACCCTAGTTTTTTGCCATGATTCTTCACCGCTTCTTGATATATTTTCTTGCCACACATCAACAGTCGAACTAGATGAGTAAATGGCCTTGTACATCAACCCAACCACCAAAATTTACCAGCCTCTTTCATGCAAAGACACGTGGCCCTCATTTCCACTCTCCTCGCTTCAAATTTTTCTCTATATAAACCCTCCAACTTCACATTCTCGTCTCACTCATCATCCGATTCCATAAACCCTAACCATCTCACTCCCTCTCACTCTCCGTTCAACAACTCCTCCAAGAATGGCTGATCTCTCCAAGCTCTCTTGCTTCCTCCTCCTCGCCTGCCTCGTGGCGGCTTCGTCACCGGCGGCTCGCGCGGCCATCACGTGCTCCCAGATCTCCTCCAGCATGGGCCCCTGCATCGGCTACCTGAGGGGCTCTGGCCCCCTGTCCAGCGCCTGCTGCTCCGGCGTGAAGTCCCTCAATACCGCGGCCCGGACCACCGCGGACCGCCAGGCCGCGTGCCGGTGCCTGCAGTCGGCTGCCGGCAGCATCCAGGGGATCGACTTCAACCTCGCCGGCAGCCTCCCCGGAAAGTGCGGCGTCAGCGTGCCTTACAAGATCAGCCCCACCACCGACTGCAAATCGTAACTTCTCCGCCATTCTTCTTTTTCTCTTTCCCTCTCGCTGTTCATCGATCATTTCTAGGTTGCCATGCATTCTTGCGTGAACTGAGCTTCACACGGACTGCACGCGAAACAAAAACTCCTCTCACTTAACGTTGCTTTCTTTCTCTGTTGGTTTGTAATGCAGCGTGAAGTGAGGTTCACGAGCTCGGCCGTTGCTGATGATAGCGCGGTAACGTTGAAGATGATGATAATAAGAAGGGACGTGGACTAGTCGATGTTCTGCATGCATGCTTTGTTATTGTGTGGTGGCCGGTCTCGTGTTGGTTTTCTGTCTACGTCCTTGTCGTTATATTATGTGCTTCGGCCAGTGAAATTATCTCTACTTGGTGTTTTTTTCTCTCCTTAATTTCCTCTGAACCGCCCCTCCGACATTGCAAAGTAACGCTCGACAAACCTAATGATCCAAGAGACGAGACAAAACTTTCTACCGAATCCCTAATCAGCACCTTTCACCAGAACAGTAATAGAAACATATATCGCCAAATTTGTCATATCTAGTTCCGAAAATGATAAGCGAGTGTTACCAAGCGATCCTTTCGACCTTCATTAAATTTCTTCGCTGTCGAAACCCTACAGTCTCCACAACTACATAGATCGCTTGGACATCGTCGAAATGCTGCACGTCCATTTGGAAAAGTACACAGGCTTTATAACGTGCCTTGAAGTGTACTTATTGCGACTTACATTTTCGGTACATTGAATTGGGGTTAAAAAGCAAAAGTGCCTTAACTCCTCGCAAACTTAACTTTTAACTTCTATTTATCCTTTTGCTTACTGTATAAGAGTTCATTGCGTCATCCCTCTTAACATGTTCTTCGAACTACCCAAATGATCAAAGCCAATGCGTACAAAAAGGCTAAGGAATATCTTTGATTTGTTTCACATATGTTCAAAGATCATCTACTAATCAGTTCGATTTATTGACAGACATTGCACCAAACTTAGCTCTCATGCAATACCTTAAAAACACTCCAGGGAGTTTGCTCTATGATTCAAAATTTAGTTTTGTACGTGAAGTTAATTCATTTTCACGAATTACCGTTTCGAAAAACTCAACTTTTATATTGTCAAATAAAATGTTTTATCAAAGTTTACTATGATAATCGTGATAATTAGTGGGCGGTTGCCACTCAAAGCCTACTTGGTGCCTCTTTCCTATTTTTCATGCACACAGAAAATAACGTGCTCTCTCCATGTTATTACTGCAAAAAGACTTTTAACGCAAAAGTAAATTAAAATTATTAGGTACGAAAGGATATTAAAATAAGCTGGAAATCAACCTCATCTTCTCCGCCATATGGGTTAATTTTGATGCATATCCTGTCACCTTACCAATTATTTAAGCAGTTGATTTATATATATCGAGAATGAGTTTGAATATAATGAGAAAATATTATTGAAATACAATTTTTGGGATCTCAATTGTCAGTGTTCCCTTTGTACAAATCCTCTGGATTAAGAAGAAGATGAGAGGCTATTCAGAAGAAAGAAACGGTCAAAAGATAAACTTTATAAGAGGTACCTTTTTATCAGAGGTACCTTGATGGAGACTCCACTGTCGGACCTCTTGGTCACATCCTCCTCCCAACTATTGTAGCATTGTAGCATAAGCAAAAAAAGCCAAATAATGAGTGGAAAAGTCAATCTTCAATAGAAAACTCGATAAATGCAAATAATTGGCATTTGATGACCAAACGGTGTATGTAAAATTCTAGTGTATGAGGCGGTGTATGTAAACATTTAGGGGCAAAGCGCACCCTCCCTAGAAATAATATTGTGTAATTTTCTATAAATCCCTAAAGACTCTCCCTTCTTCCTTTCTATCTAGTATGATTCTTTAAAAGTAGAAATATTCCGTTCAATCCTAGGACCATGAGCTAAACTTGCCACAAATGTGAAACCTATGTATCATAATTTTGCTACTCTAATTTTTTTTATGATATGAGTGAAAGAATGAAAGGGAATTTGATGGGCTAACAGATAGTCTGTATTTTGAGGTCGGGGAAGGGCCGTGCGTGTGGGATAGCGTGCTTGTCACAAATTCTGTTTTCATTTACACATGTGGTTTGCCTTGATCTCTTCCGATTGAATTTTCTAACAAATAGGATAAAGAAAAGAAAATAAACGCGAGGGAACATGTGTATACTTTTTCCTATATGATTGACATAAAGAAACTAAAAATCTGCTTTAATCAGTCATATGAAAGTCCAACTAAACAGTTGCAACTGTTTAGTAAGGTCCCAAGAGAGCATTTATTTATCGATAGTACATGGGTCACAAAAAAAAAAAAAAAACAGCCTTTATGAATATGCATACCCTTTGGCAAACATACTAAAGGCGAATTAAACAAATGTCACCGCATTAATAACAAAACCATTTGATGTTGACGCTGTATTTTCACACCATAATAAACCTAAACCACGTCGATAATATGACACATGATTTGCGTTCTGGCATCTTAATACTAAAACATAATCCAAGATCATGTGGACTGAGATTTTCTTAGAAAGATTGAAGTGATTCTAGAAAAACTGTAGTGATTAACACAATAAAAATAGGTAAACTTTCTTGTTTTTGGAAGTTCAGATAATTCTGTTGGATGCACACTTGTCATGTGTCTCAAATATGAAATTTTAGCTACTTACCACAAGATGCACAAATCACGAAATCAATGCTGCTTCGAAACTCATTTTGTTAAATCTCCATTTATTTCTTCGAAAATAATTGATTTAAAAGATAATGCTTACATCCCTTGAAATTATTAGTCAATAATAAATATTTTTATTATCGATAATAATTTATGTCTAAAAATATGCATATGCGGTGAAAATACTTTATGTTCACTCATTTTTCTAAGTAAAATAGATGATCAATTTTTTGAAAAATATTTTTTAAATTATTTATTTTTCGCGAAACAAAACTCACGATAAAATCCTTTACGGAACACCCTTGCATTGCCATAAAACTGAGACCAAAATGTCAGAAAAACCGAGACCACGATGAGTTTCTGACATTTCGGAAACGTGTGGGCGGAGGAGACGAAAATTCAACGAGCACAACGGAGAAACCGCGACCCTACCTCACGTAAGCCATGTTCGATCCATCCATCGAAAGACATCATCCTTAGGAGAAAATATTGGGTGTGTTTAACCCTCCACGTAGGCCAAGGGTTCTAAATTCCAGCCACGCATCAGCCCTGCTTTACTTCTGGTCGGCGCTGATTTCGCGAGACGACTTGGGCGAACGCCGTTCGTATTCTTCACATGGAGCTCGTCTTTTTATGCGATCTCATCGAGAGTAGATACGCCGTGCCTAAGTTCGGTCGTTTTCTTCACCTGCTTTTCCCTTCTTAGGTCTGAGGCACATGCGATTTCGCTTTAGGTTATAATGGAGAAAACCCTAGAAGTTACACGCGTTGTTAGGTTAGACAGCAATATATGCACGAAGAAAACCCTAACTGGTGACTTAGAAACCTGTTAAACAGTACCCTTGGTTTTGGGTTTTCAAAGCAAAAAAAAAATTAGCAATGAATTTTTTCTACTGAAAATTGAGATATCTAAGCTTATGAGCAATTGTGAGTAATCCTACATTCTGGAATTTGCATATTTTGAAATTTTATCTAGAATCAATGTTTAAGATGAGTGACATTGCGATAATTGGCGAAACTTTTTAATACATGATAACCGAATGCTAAAAACCATTCTTAAATAATTCTTTGAGGTGATCCCTGAAGATTTTGCAATCTTGTCATTTTCTATCGAAGTCGAGGTACCAATAATCACTAAATTAGCTTCCTCGTCAAAATGACTCCAAACCCAATGGAAGGTACAACGCCAAACTCCCAATTTAATTAACCAAACGTTAGAGACCTCGCGCAAGGCCATTCTCTATCAAACAAAGCATGGACTCATTTGCATGTACAAGATTACGTAGGACGCTTCTGTCGGAGTAATTTGATGCGACCTCTCGATCGTGCTCAGGCCGCTGGGGAGGCTGAATCACAGTAATGGCTAGGGATGTCGATGCTTCTTCTTATCAAGAGATCTGCAAATGGGAATCGAACTTAGCTCCAAGTAGCATATCCACAGGAAGTTCTACCCAAGAAAAGTTGCAGCATATACACAGAAAGAAACAACCACGTCCAGATCGGAGAGGTTCGAAAGTAATTATGAAGGCCCCCTTGCATCGAAGAAATGGCGAAAACTTCTTGGAAAAGAAAGAAAGGAAGGGCCTCGGGAAGATGGCGAAACCGGCATTCAATTATACATACCCAACTTCCAACCAATCTATCACCATTCCCCCCCGGGGCCCCACTCACACGTGTCGCGATCTCAGGCCCCCTCCCCCTCCTATATAATCCGGATCGTCCCTCATTGGCTCTCCACTGCAGATCCCCCACTGACCAGCACTCAGCACTCAGCACTCCCTTTGTAGCCAATCTTCTCTGCCGTTTCTTGAGACATGGCGAGCTCCGGGCTTTCGAAGCTGGCGTGCGTGGCCCTCCTGTGCATGGTGGCGGCGGCCTCCGTGGCCGAGGCCGCCGTGACGTGCGGCCAGGTGGCGAGCGCCATGGCCCCGTGCATCCCCTACGCCAGGAGCGGCAGGGGCCCCGTGCCGGCTGGCTGCTGCAACGGGATCAGGTCGCTGAACAACGCCGCCAGGACCACCCCGGACCGCCAGGCCGCCTGCAAGTGCCTTAAGTCTGCCTCCGGCAGCATCTCTGGCATCAACTATGGGGTCGTGGCCGCCATCCCCAGCAAGTGCGGGATCAGCATTCCCTACAAGATCAGCCCCAGCACCAACTGCAACAGGTTAACTTACTCGACGAAGCATCCATATGCTGTAGTGTATACGCATCAGTTCTTCGTAAACTGATGACCCTTTTCACTATTTTTTTCTCATGAACTGTTCGTTTTGCGTTGCAGCGTGAAGTGAAGATCGTGAAGGAAGGGAATCCGGGAAGCGAATGAATATGATTATGATTGAATGGCGTGGAATGCGAAATAAAAGGGGGTAGGACGAGTCCGACATGAAGCTTCAGTACTTCATGTTTCTTTTTAAGGTCTTTTTTTTCTGTCTGTTGTCGGGTCCCTTCTGTGCCGTAGACATTATCATGTCGCGGTACTGATGTTTAATATTTTATTTGGCTTGAGCTTGAGGTGATCGAGTGTTGCCTTTTCCATTTCATCTCTCTTCTTTCTCCTCCTTCACTTACAAAGCAGGAAAATCCACACGCGAACGCAGGGTTGCGCTGCTGGACTTTGAACATGATCTATGACTTAGGACTATACCTGTCTCTAGTATTCATGGATTATAAGTTAGTAAAATCTGCAATGGCTCTCGCGGACGTTCGGCGGATGAACGCTCGCGCGACTCGAGCGAGTACTGCTTATACTGCTTAAACTCAAACTCTGGGTTACCTTCCGACAGGCGAGTTTTCGGATGGTTCGTGCATTGCGGTTGGTTTCTTCTTCCACCGCCTAGATCCACGAACAAAGGTCGCTCATTTCGAGTCGGACAGTGTTCCTTTGGCTCAAATTAAGAGAAGAGAAAGGAGGCAAATCGCACTCTGTACTTATATTCTTAGTACAATTCGTCCATGGATCCAAAGAAAAGATTATCGATATCCCACGCGTCGATAATGCGACCGGTGCATGAAAGACTTTTTTTAGCTTGATTCTATCGCTGAAGACATTAGCATGTAGCATGTCGTTATTGCAAGGTTCGAGGGGCCCACCTAATGAAATTGCCTTTCTTGGCGTCTTGTCGATTCAATGCATGACCGCGATGGATGAAATATAAAGTTTTTTTCTAGAACAAATTCGGACCGTTGATGCGATTGACATTTCTTCCTTAGGGTCCCCCCACATAGCTAGTGCTTCACCAGCTGTCATTAATGGGGCGGGTATGTGTCAGAGCATCACGGAAAATCTAAGACGTAATTAGGCTAGGTGGAATGATTTCGCATATACTTACCCGCCTCGCCGTGCATAGTTCGCATTTAATGGGCCGTGAAACTAGAACTATAGAGAAATTTGATAGTTTGATTAGCAAGATCATCAGTATGCGCTGGAGACACGATTGATTTACCGACTGAGATATGATTTGATTCAATTGAAAGGAGCGAGCAATTACGCGTGGAAAGTGGAGTAAAAACTCTCTGGCGATGAACTGATGCATCGTCCTTGTTAGCCAACAAGAAGGACAATAATTGAACTGTCAGAAATATGACAATCGAGACATCCCAGTCTCCAATCGGGAAAACTTACCGCGTGGTTTCTGATAAGAATGGGGCTCGAGGACATGGGGAATGTCATCTTTGATTTTGCTCTGAATGTAGTAAAACTTTTAAAGCTTATCCACAAAATCGTGATGAAATTCTATAAAGTTTTCGCACCGATGCAATGAATCTCTCTATTAACACTATCCAATTTAATATTATCTAATAACACGTCACATCAATGTAGGGTCAATTAAGCGCCGCAGAAGAAGAACCTAAATTTTTCAAATCGAAAGAAAAATTACATAAAAAAAAATATTTGTAGACAGCCTAATAAAATTAAGAAATTATGTAGCTAGTACCTACGAAGTGGTCCAAAAAGTGACAACAAAATAACGACCATACAAGCGAAGCGATGGTGCGCAGCATCTGACAACCCGAGCCTCGAAACCAGAATGATGCATGCAGATGAAGTATATAGATTAGGATCGCACCTGAGGAGCTAAGCATGTCTACTTAAGCGTTATTTCGTTATAATCATGTTACCTTGCTTCAGTTTCTTGTCGTGGAAAAGCGACCCCATTTGAAAAGGAATCCTGCTGAAGTGCTTCCGAGAGAGAGCATAGCAGACGTAGAACAGCTAATTGTTCCTTTTGTTCTGGGAGGTTAAAACAAGGCGATTACAATGATTAGTGATTCGGTGTCCTAAACATCATCCTAAATCTGCGGGTATTATACAGCTCATGCAAAAGACAAGCGCAATTTCCTGTCCAATTGACACAGCTCATCTTCAATATTTTTCCTATGTAATATGAGAAAGCACATAGCTTATGACCGAACCAAATACTCTGCAGTTGTCTTTTGTGCCTGCCGACTTGCTTGATGCTCCGATCGAAAACAAATCAGTGGGGAACTCTCTTTCGTTTCGATAGGTAAAGGCCTGGCTACATACCTTTACCCACACAATGACTTATCTTCATACCCCTTCGGCCCTGCCCAAGCCCGGACCAAGGAAGAGGTAATCACTGGATCGACTGCCCCATCTCTGTTTAGCTGAATTTTATGCCATGGATCCCAGCTATGCTCGCCACCAGCATACGTGATGCCTTGAAAAATCAGCATGCATAATCCATATTCTCTCCAATATTTTCTGCAAACAGCCACAGATTTGCTTAGAGATGATTATAGAACAGAGCCAACAGAGATGCATGATAAATAATAATGACATTACTAGGCGATTAGGCCATGTAAGTCTTTGATTCATGGAAGGAGAGAAGCAGAAACAGTTTTAAGAAGATTAAGGGCAAAACATTCAAGTACCTCCTTACAGTAGAGTCATGTTTCTTCTGTACCATTAATTTCCTCATCCAAGAGCAATTTCTCAAGCTGAGCCACTAGATGATCTGAAGACAAGCTTAGCATTTGATTTTGTCTTCTCAGGTCAGCCACTTCTTTCTTCAGATCATCATTTTCCTTTTCTAATGATGGACTCAAGAGTAGCTGGCATTTTAATTGATTGTTTTCCTTTATCAGTTCACTCATCTCCTCCTCAAATTCCACAATCTTCTCTTCCAATATCCGATTTTTCAACATCAAGTCATCTTCCTAACAAATCAAAGCAATTAAAGCCTGCATAAAATAAATGTATTGACATATAAGAGAAGCAATTGAATAACCTACAGTGCCAGCCGATGATTTTCTAGGGGAGCCGTATGATGTCGATGGTGATTCAACATTCTCGCTGCATGCTTCTTGATGAGATAGATAATCAATGTTTGTCAGAGAGTTCGCTTCATCTAGTGACAAGCAAGGATTCAATGCATTAAACATCCCTGACCCTTGTACTCTATCAATCGTATCTACATCGGAGACAATTTTTGCTTTGACATCCTGTTCATCCATAATTTAGTTTAATGAGTTTCCACAAACGAGATATATTCACTTCAATTATAAGAACAAAGAGACAAGAAAATATAGTGGAGGAAAGCATCACAATTAAAACAACATGCAATATTACAAAATAAACCTTAAAGGAAATGGAAAAGCTAAAGCTCACAGGATCCATTGGAAGATTCGCTAAAAAATCATCTGGCCCAGATTGTGGACTTCTCTCTTGGGAGTCATCCTTTTGTGCAGGCAATATCTCTTTGATTATATCAGCTTCCAACTCAATTGCAGTAGGATGAATCTCCCAGATTATCTAATGCATAATTGCCATTTAAAATTAAGAATTGATCAACACAGGTTATGCCATACCGCTACTTTAGAGGCCAATAAAGGTGGAAATAGCTGTAACTAGTAGAGCAGGTAACTTCAAGCATTAAAAATGAAAAAGAAAAACGAAAAAAGGTAAAAGAAAGAAAAACGAAAAAAGATAAACAATGGATCCACCTGATCATCTCTTAGTTTCTCAAATTCTGCAGTTACCCATTCTCTTGGATGGGGTCTACTATTTCCCCATCGGCATGCACGGGGAAAAGTTAAGGAATCATTTTGCAGACTAGGCCGAGCCATGTCAATATGCTCATAAAACCAAATCTGCACAAATTCATAGAAATAGAGACATCAATTGTGCAAAATCCCAAAAAGGGAGAAAGTCATGCACAACCCAAAAGATCTATTTTGGACACGTATGTCAAAATTTGAAAAGGAATAAACATTGCATCTAAAATTGAATAAACAACATGAAGAACAAAGTTCCCCCAAGAGACGGGTCATATATGAATAACATGCTACTAGATATTTTTTTAATTAACAAGATAAGCAAAATACCGAATGAGTTATAAATGATCATGAACTTGCATATAGGGTGAACTGGTGAACCGGTGGATCAGAAAGCTTAAAATGGCTTCAAAGATATCCAAAGAAAAATTACCTGAAGGAATAAAAGACAACCTCCAACATATTGCATACTTTTCTCCTTTCTTCTAGTCAGCCACATTATCAGATCCTCAAGCACAGCAGAACCCCAAGCATATTGATGTACATAATCCAAATTACTAAGGAAAGAAAGATAACGAGTATCAATCGTTCCATTCGTATTCGGAAAAAGAAAAGTCCCGAATGTAAAAAGTAAAAACGTCCTTATAAAGTCATCATCAGCTACCCCACCAAGGGAATCAAGTCTACTCTCAATCGAAGCAACTGTGATTTTCCTCTTCCCGGGAACAGCACCATAACCTTCTTCCAGATCTGAAAAAGGCTCATCTTGCTGAAGTATCACTGGCTTTCCAATGACACGAAGTCCCAAAACCAAAGCAACATCCATGGGAGTCATGGACATTTCGCCTTGAGCAAATACAAAGACACGCTTTTCGCAACTCCATTTCTCCATCAACTCAAACAATAATTTCTTGCTAAGAGTGTGATTTGGTATGAGCAATAGATTACCAAATCCCACACTCTTTATTGCATCTCGTTGATCAGACGATAATTTCTCCACCCACTTCACAAAGGATGGTGAGGAAAACCTCGTACTGAAATTCCCAATCTGCATATTCCCGAAAACTATTGAGATATGCTTTATCCTTTTTTGCCTTAACGAAATATCGAACAGTACTTATAAACATTGGTCAAAGCCAATCAGCACTAAACACCATATTCTCAACCAACAAATTCTTGCTAAGAGTCTTGACTAGAAAAAATTTCTTGCTAAGAGTGTGATTAGCAACAAATTACCGAATCCCACGTTTTTTATTAAACCTTGTTGATCATACGATAATCTCTCCGCTCACTTCACAAAAAAAAACCCAGTACTGAAATTCCCAATCTACAAATTCCCAAAAACCAATTGAGACATGCTTTATCGTTTTTTTCTTAACCGAATTTCAAACCGTACGTGTGACCATTGCTCAAAGCCAGTGAGCAGTAAACACCATATTCTCTGTCATAGCTATTGTTCAGAAAGAGATACACTGGCAAGAAGCTCAGCCCTAAATTTTCATGAATCGAAATAGATTCTACCCAATTCAATTGCCAAGTTTGAAAGGAACGCGGATAATCAGATGGGGAAATCTTCAACCCACAGAAAAAAAAATCGCCTCTCGACACGCTAGGTCTACACGATTCAAACGTGGAGAAAACTGAAATAAAAGATCACTCCGAAACAGAGTATTCAGCCTCGAATCCAGAACACCGTCCAGTCCGGGAACCGAAAATGCCAGCGGAAAATGAAGAGGCGACGAGAAGTTTTTACCGAATCGCGAACTTCGACGGCTGCTGCGGATGATTTCCTCCGCGACCTTCTCATTAGGGTAGGCAGAGGTTTGAATTCGCAGCCCTCGGCCTTCGAGACGACCGGAGAGCGAGGCTTACGAGAGAAGCTTCTCGAGGAAGAAGGCGAGAAAGAGCGGCTCTGCAACGAGTTTGAATTCGCGTCGCGACCCTCCTTTTTGAAGAGAGAGAGTTACGGACGGAGAGGCTTGCGAGAGAAGCTTGCTGAGTACTGATCGCTGAAGAAGACGAGAAAGCGCGCGAAGTCGTTTCATTGGACGAAGGGACGTGACTCCGGTGCATCGCGCTTTGATGCTCGACCTTATGTTCGTCGAATACCAGCCCTTGATGCTTTCGTCGCGCTGGATGGATAACACGTTTCCCTTTTAATTTCTGCAAAAAGAAAAAAATTCAAGAAACTAATATTTTAATCGGTTGATGGACATTTCTTTCTTGCCTTTGTAAGGTAAGATCGAGTGTGAACGAGGTCTTTTACTTCTGTCGGTTTCTCCGTTTGATTACGTCATCGATCAAATCATTAGCCCGTACCAGTCAAGGTGGCTATGAAATTTGTAATTTGATGCGATGAATAATCACATTGGTTAACGTATTATAACTTTATAGCAGCATCAAGTATGATAGAAAGTTATTATCCTAAGCGTTTTTTTCCGCTTCCTGCCAAAATAATTTAGCTTTAGGAAGTATAGTTAATGCATGGAAGGTGCTCTTTGGCAAAGAGAACTGCTACTTCTAAGGAATGTCAATCTTTCTTTATTTTTCAAAACATCTCCAATTACTTATTTCACTAATATCAAATTTTGTTTTTTTTTTTTAACATAAACAACCTACGAGGGAAAATTTCAATTTTTGACATCTTTTTTTTATTTGTCTAAGTATATTTATATCATTTCTTGATATTGCATATCTCATCCATAACTACTTCTCTTATTTAATGATTTGATTAATTTGAAATGAAGTGTAATCTTTCAAATATTAAATTTATGCACATGCACAATTATTTGTCTAAAAACGATTCAGCACTCTATGGAGTATTTTGGATTTGACTATTTTGGTTAGAGATAAGATAAAGGAGAAGTGTCCCATCTTGAGTTTTTCCTTTGACTTAACACTGAGGATGCGATAACAAAGACATCAGCATGTTTTGTTTCACTTAGAACTAGACCCATGCCGTTGTGTAAAGGGAAACTTCTTTTTGTCTTATTTTTTTTTCCTTACATCTATTGGTGAAACAGGATGGTGTAACGAGTTAGCTTTTAATATTATCTTTCAAATAAATTTAAAATTAATTTTTCAATCATGTTTGGCATTTTTACTGTCATAGTAATTTAATTTCTAGTGATTCAACGAAGTTATGTACATGCTTTCTCTAATCATCCAATCCATCGTTATACTACGCTGATTTAAGACTTTGCCTTTTCTATCAAGAAAACTCACTTGAGAGAAAGTCATCTTTCTTTTTTAAATATAAATTGTGCTAATTATTCTCAATAATGCATCAATCCATCTCTGTGAAATGCAAACATGCTACTATTTTACAGAAAGTTCTGAAATTCAAATTCCATATGAGGGAATTTATTTCATTAGCCACGAGGGGAATTGATCGGGGGAAAAAATATAATAGTAAATATTCAATAATTACTTATAACCAAACGTTATAACGAATGACCCATAAAAGCAGGAAACTGCATATTCAATTTTCCGACCAAAAAAAAAAAAGAGAAATATTCAATTCGCTTTTTCTCTTTTCTTTTTTTCTTCTTTTTGAGAGGGTGCGTCGTGTAAAATTCAATCGAAAGAAGCAAAAAAAAATCCTGCGATGCGCGAAATTGGAAACGAGGCAGAAATCGATGAGCTACCGACTCACGAGTCGATCTGAAAAAAAATAAAAATTATCTCGCTCGATTTTCGAAACTCGCTGAGTCGCATCGGCGCCGGAACGTTCCGCCGCCGTGTTCATCCTACACATACCGAAACTGAAACTTCACCACCTCCAAAACCAAAAGCGGGCACACACGCAGGCCACTGCCTCAGCCCTACACTATCAAACCGAGAAAATTTACAAGGGGGGTCGCCGCCACCGCCGCCGCCGCCGTGGGATTCTACAGCTTAACCGATGACGACGGGGAGCTCGTTCTCCGGCGGCCGGCGATCGAGGAGCGAGTGCCGGCAGTTGGGGCAGGACGAGTGCGAGAGCAGCCAGGTGTCAATGCACCTCACGTGGAACCCGTGGTTGCACTTGGGGAGCACCCGCACCTTCTCCCCGTCGACGAACTCGCCGAGGCAGATCGGGCACTCCGTCGCCGGGATCTTCGCCGCCGCCGCCGACCCGTACACCGCCACGGGGATCTGGCGCAGGTCGCGCCTCTTGAGCCCGGTGGTCGCCAGCCTCGCCGCCGCCTGCTCCGGCGTCTCCGCCCCGAACCTCCGGCTGCAGCGGAGCGCGCAGCGGACGATGGAGTTGAGCCCCAGGGCGCAGATCAGCGCGCACAGCAGGGCGGCGAGGATGATCACCATGTTGGTGTCGAAGTTGGTCTCGCTGATGTACGAATCGGTCGCCGCCGCCGTCCCGTTCTCGCCCGACGCGTCCGACGGCGGCACGCCGAGGTCCGCGTCCAGGAGCCTCCGGTTCAGATGGAGCCGATCCATGGCCGGAAACCCAGGAAAGCCGAGGGCGTCACTTCGGTGCGGGCTGGCCGAGCGACGAGTGAGCTTTCCCTCGAGTTCGATCAGAGCGAGAAGACAGCAATGTTGGGCGAGATTCCAGCTAGAAAAGGACATGGAAGGAGCATCTGCTTTGGTGTCTGCTAGATAAGGGAAAGCGAGGGCGTAATTCCCCACATCGCCAGACGGATTTTATCCGGAATTGGGACCGTTTTGAGCTCATCCACGATTCGACCCTCTTGTTGGTGGCCAGAAATGGTCCTCCATCGTCAGACGATTGGAGCGAGGCGGGACTGCAGGACGACCGGAATCAGAATCGGTATCGGAATCGGAATCGGAATCGCAGCTCGCCGCTCCGTTCCTGCTTCGGTCATTTCATGACCCGCCGGCGAAGCGACGGTCGGAATTTTGCTGCAGAGAGAGAGAGAGAGGGAGAGGGAGGGGTGAAGAGTTGCAGAGAGGGAGATGAGGTGAAGATATAAAGGAAGGAAGAGGGAAGGAGAGAGAGGAGATATTATTTGGGGAGCGGATTAGAGTGATTAGGCACCTAATCAAGATTTCAAGGGGTTTTAATATTGGGTAATTACAAGTCACTACATCACATCCACCCAATCCCTAATAATGGAAGGGGAAAATGTTACACAGCCCGACTATCGACCTGTCCTGTCACAATTATCCGATCTCCTTGACGAATTATTCACAGGATGACGATCAAATTTACCCATCAGATGTATTTTGTACGAGAGATCGACGGCCAAGGAATCTCGTACTAAACGCCATAGCCTCTTGTCCCATACGCATCGAGCAATTACAAGATCGTGCAAGTATGTAATAATGCATACATACAGCGACTCAAATTAGATCTTGAGAAATAAAGGTAATAGCGCCATGTCACTAGTACAGCCATGAGCAAATTATTGGCACGCTAATGAAATCACTATCACGAGATGGACTAGACGAGAGGAGTGCGAATATCGACTGAACGTCGCCCGATTGTCCTATAAAAAAAATTATTATCACGAGATATTACTTCGCGCTTTGCCACTACTAGGGGACAAGCTCCCTTGACGCATGCATCGAATGGTTTGCTTAGTACTCCACGATAGGAGATATTTGTCTTAAACTTGAATAAGGACTAAAGTACTTCCATCAAATCACGATTGGCCACTGCAAAAAAAATTCAAGATTCTGCGTCTAGGTAAAGTCCATAAATCTACGCAAAAGATATGGGCGAGCCCAAAAAAATTTCCCAAGTGTCGAAGATCAAGTAGATTTCTATATATGTTATCTTCGTAAGCCAATGAGGAAACCGGTTGAAATCGCTTTATCGGCCCGGCCGGATTGAAAGCGCACCGGGGGAGATTTTGGTGCCAATAGTTTTTCGTTTTTTTGGCCGTAAAGCCAGTTGCCTCCGACGGCGACGTCGGCTTTAGGAGGAATCGATCCATTTTGAAATTCACGATGCACGAATGCCCGGGGGAAGATAAGAAATATCTTCCCCCTGCCTCTTCTTTTTAACTGGTGGAAAGGTGGGCACGAGCTTTTTGGTGTTGGTCCTTTTCCGATAATTCGGATAGGCCGGTTGTTTTGTGAAATCATCGAGAGAGAGAGATTCGCACGCTCCTCCTCGTCGTTCGTTCGCCGGTTTCTTGAATGAAAAAAATTCGACCCAGACCTCATCGCCTGTCACGAAAATATCTACTGTCCAAGTGGGCTCGAAGATAATATGTCGAGTCGTGTCGTGTCGCTTTCATCATTGAAATTAAGTGTGTCGCTCTGTTCCTAGAAAAATGAAAAAAAGTCCAATATAAATATATGAATGATTCTTGTCAAAACAGGTTCCTTAATTCATGGAACCTATAATTTACCCTGCATACTCATTAAAATCTATCCTATATCAAGTTTTAGGTCTACTCAGGTTTCGCCCGTATTCTTAATTGAAAGATTGCAGCGAAATATAATTTTTTAATGATTATTATCTGCTACAACTTACTATTTGTAACTCATATTTAGACATACAAAAATTATGAAATATTATTAAAAATGGAAGTTCCAAATAGTAGTTTCATTATTTTCGAAGACATAGAACAAAAAAATAAACCTAGAATCCGGAACTTACTCATGAGAATAGATTCATCAATTTTTAGAACTTGGAATCGGATTGGCGATTCTCAAGTTCTCAATTTTACTATAGGACCATGGTTACCCCCGAGCCCAGTAGATCTGAATCCTTAATTCGTCGGCAAGAACATGCAAAAGGGGTCGCCTTGAGACACGACATTTGATGTGGCGGAGGGAGGGCGGCGCTATTCATGTGGGGGGGCCAGCCGAAATCGGGGGCTTTGCGTGGTGGAGGGAGGCGGTGGCTCCGGGGATTTATTGCCGCCGCGGTGTCGGCCACAGAAACGCCTCAATAATGCTGGCTGGGTCACGTTATCCTTTTTGGCAGAGATACGCGTGGGGACCCCCTTCCTCGGAGCGATGCCCACATCCCATGCCCCCCGAGGATGCTCAGGTCGTGAACGGCAACGTTTGGGGATTACATCGTTTTACTTATTCGCGAAAAAGGAAAACGATGGCATCGGAGCAGTTGGCCGAGTGACTAAGGGTTTGAGCATCTCGCCCACTACCCGAGATGAGAGAAGCCGATGCTAGACCTTTCGAAATGAATCATAAAATTATTTCTCAACCCACATTTGATGGACTGAATTATTAAATGAATTTATAATGGTAATAATCAAAATAATGCGAGTGTTAAATGGGTCAAAACGGATTAAAACATTTGCTCATGGATGAGATTACTATTTGCAAGTGTCCTAGGAATTAGTTGACCAGGAGGTTCATGCGATGACGTTAGAATTTCAAGCGAATGATTTATAGTCTGACAAAGACCCGACATCCATCCAAAGTTTATCTCTACTTTCGATGTTTATCCCCCCGACATCACGCGCCGATATTATGAAGGGCCGAGCGGCGAGCACGAATTCTGCGCACCGGTCGCATCGCTGGGGCAGTGCGACCATTGCTAACCAATCGCGAGAGAGGTTTTTTTCCACCCTTTTCTTGTTAAAAGCTTATTCGCGAAATCGATTTGGATGCATGCCGGATGAACATGTGATCCAGGCGGTCATATCGCGATCGACGCACATGACGTATCCGCAATCATTTTCGGGCGACATCGACAGTGTCTTGCTTTGGAGCTACTCTCCCGTAATTGAAGGCGTTTTTAATACTAATGGGAGTTAGTTAAAAAGCAGTTGGTGGTTGCAACAGTTCCGACCGCGAGAGGTGATGGCAATGGCTTGTTTCTACGTGGCGATTAGCGGGGGAGACGTGCCCGATTCAATGCTTCTGGTGAACTGAAATGGGGCAGTTACTTTGCCCGGAATGGTTGGGGGTTGGCAAGGCGAATCCATTTCGGATTTATGTACGATGGATTAGGGAAAGCATCTCCACGTGATGTCGTTTACGCTTTGGTACTGACCAACGCAGCACAACCAACGAATTCATGGAGTAAATGAGTAACAAACCCGAGCCATATCAGGTAAAATTAATGAATAATGATATAAATAATTCCTGAACTTCGACTCAACGTGCAACGTAGTTTCGAAACTTTCAATTTATTCTATGTGGTCACTAGAATTTAGTTAATATATAATGTCATCACTGAATTTTTAATTTGTTTGATATGGTCCCTAAATTATTGATACATGTTTAAGTTAGTCCATGGACTACATGAAAATGTTCAATGTTGATTACCCCGGATCGATCAACTATGGACAGCTCTTCTTGGGCCAAAGAAATGGACTCTTCTTGGCGACGCGATTCGGACAATGAGGCAAACATGACCAGACGAATCCTCTGGGCCTGACTCTGGATCAGATTGGGACAGCCTTATCGGGCCTCAGCGAGTCCGTGCCTTCGAACAAGCCCAATCTTAGTATAAGCCCGACTGGACTTGGGCGGACCAACTCGTCGAAACTTCAGACCCAGAAGCCGTCAACGAAAAAGATAGAACAGAAAACCCAACCCAACCGAGGCTGGCCGATCATTGCGTTACCTAAGAACGGCACAAGGGAAAGATCCATCAGCAAATTGGGGAAACACTCGAAGAACCCAAATCGCACTCGATCTGCCCCAATTCCTGTCACTAAAGCCACGTTGGATCCAAGCTCGCCCCGTTTTCCTACCGTTGTCCACCTAAGCCACCATGCACAATTGTTCGGCTGTCGTGGCCGGATCCCCATTTGTTTTCACTTGAGGGTGTGTTTGGTAACATTTTTATTCAAAAATTATTCCTGAAAACAAAAATAGAAAAAACTATTTCTATTCCGGAGAACAATTTTTGAATAGAATAACGCGTTTGATAACTGCACAAAATTTTTATTTTTGGAATAAAAAAAGAATAAACGCGTTTGGAAACTTTGTATAATCTTTTTTGTTTTTTTTTTTTTTAAATTTTTAAATATTTTTTCCTTTTTTTCTTCTTTTTTTTTTTCCTTTTTTTCTTTTTCTTTCTTTGGTCGGTCGCCAGCCACCACCATGGCCGGCGACTGGCTGGGCAAGGCTCGGCCCCCCTGGGCTAAGCGAGGCCGACCTCGCCCAACCACCACCTAGCCACCTCGCCTAGCGGTGGCTCGACGAGGTCGAGCCTCGTGCAACCATGGCGAGGCTCGGCCTCTCTGGGGGCCAACGATGATTCGGCGAGGTCGCCGCGCCAACCATGGCCAAGGCCGTGATCGGCAAAATGAAGAAGAAGAAGAAGAAAAGAAAGAAAAAAAAGAAGAAAAAAGTGTTTCTGAAGTGTTCCCGATAACAATAAATAAGTTTTTTTACTTTTATTTTTTTTCCAAATCTGCTTTTCGAATAAAAATATATTTTTTATTCTCTGGAACAAAAGTGTAAACAAACACGTTTTTTTTTTTTTTTATTCCCCTAACAAAAGAATAAAAATTTGTGTTTCGGGAACAAAAACACAAATAAACAAACAGGGCCTAATTGTCGATAATGCACAAAAAGTTAGGGTAACAAAGTCACTATTCATGATACCATAGCAATAAGTGGAGAAGCTCCTCAAATGACACAACCGACAACAATATGGAGATAGAGTTGACAAAAGAAATACTTTAGTCCCGTCAAATTCTTGTTTGTCCCTAAAATCCACAATATGTAAAATTATTGTCGGTGATGAAAATATTTTTTATAGACTTATTATTTCAAACAATCATTTTCAAAAAAATATATTTTTCAAATCATTGATGTTTCGCGTATTTTATTTTACATAACAAATCATTTTGGATGATTCGTGATCGCATGTGGTTGGGGTGCCTTGCTTGGTCCTGAGTTCTTGCTCCGATTCTTTGCCTCGCCAGTGCTGCTTTGATTTCGAATTTTTTATGCCTTCCTTGGATCGGGGGCACTTGTCACGTTCGCCTCGCGGGTGCTCGTCGTTCGACTTTTCACGTTGCCCCACTGGATCTATTAATTTGCCTCCATGGACTTGGCGGAGAAGGTTTTTAAGGTATCATATCAGCTGGAAAAGATGGAGGACTGCTCATCATATTCTGATTTGCGAACTTTGATGTCGGAGGTAACCCCGCGGCAAGAGCAAATTAAGATTCCTTTGATGACGGATTTTGGGATCGAGATGATTATTTAAGTTTAGATTAAGATTAGCCGATTATAGGTCAAAAGTACGTAAAATCAGTTTTTATTTTTATTTTTTTATGTGTTATAATGAAAACATTTCAATATCATTGAAGTTTCTTCTTTATTTATTTATTTATTTTTATTTAAGGTAATATTATTCCATCCGATTTAGTTTCTGGGGACACCACATCTATTTTTGATTTATTGACCGCACGGAGTCTTATTTTTAGTTTTGAGGGATTTGTAACCGTTGTTCTCGGATCTCAATTACGACTGTACGGTTTGATCATATTAGTATCTAGTCCGGAGATTTGTTTTCAAAGTTTTTTGGTATTAGGATAATGGAAAACTAATTGATCTACAAAAAATATTTTCCCATGAACTGAAAGTAATAAATTTAGACAAGAGGAAGACCACTTTCCAAAACAACCGAACAATTGAAAATTAACCATATTCCTTCGAAATGATTCCATAGAAATGTTTTTCCTTCATTGTTGAGTTTTTAGTTTGTTTTGTGAGAAATGAATTATTTAAAAATATTTTTCCTTAAAAGTGATTGCTTATATTGCTTGAAATAATTAGTTAATAAAAAATATTTTCAATAATTTATATTTAAACATATTTGTAGACGATGAAAATATATCCTGTTCGTTAATTTTTGCTAGTAATATAACAATCACCTTTTTAAAAAAACGTATTCCAAATCATTTTAGTTGCCCAAAATAGACATAGCATACATGTGATATGTCATAACATCCTTCTGTCAATTAAATATACGGCGAAAGTACGAGATGTCCTAAACTACATCCATTGCAACACATTTACTTTCAACTTTTTCCTTGACATAAAAAATAAAAAGCTTTTACCTACATGATATATTTACCATTCGTTAAAGTTTTGTTGGTGAAAACTGTTAAAAATCTACCTACATGCACGCCGGAAAAATCAAACAATGTTGCCACGATGTTCACGTGGCTTAAGTAAAATAAAAACGATGTTATTTTGACTAAAAAATTATCTAATGGATATTTGACAAATGATAAATATGTCACGTAGGTACACATTTAGGATTTTTACGTCACAAACTTTTTTAGGGTAAATATGTGACAGGGGATATAATTTGAGATTTATAATGTTAAAAAAATGGGTTAGTTTGGAATTTTTGTGATTTTTTTCTCTTAAAGTATATTTATTTGTTATGAATTTTTGGAATATGTACACTACAAGTCCTAGACTTGTCCCAAAAATATAGTCGAGTTATAAAATTTTCAAAAAGTGTAATTAAGTCACAAAACTCGTCAAATTGGTGTAATCAAATCATTTCATTAACACTCTCAATTTGTCTAACGGAAAATAGTGACATGTCATTCTTAAATTAATTTTTTTTCCTATGTGGCTTTTTTTCTTTAAATATTATTTAAATAATAGTAAAAAAAACTAAAAAAGCTAAATAATATTTTTAAAATGGAAGAAAAAAATTAGGGATCATGGCTACTAGCTCAACGCTAGCATGGCCGCTCATCGACGAGTCCCAGCGAGGGCTCGCCTAGATTTAGGCAGCGCCTCGGCTGGGCTACCATGGCTCACGCCAAATCTGGGTGAATGCCGGCCCTCACTTATGGCTAAGCCAAGGCTAGCATCACACAAATCTGGGTGAGTCTCGCCTGGGCCTTGTGAGGTTGCCAGCCCTTTCTTGGGTCGACAAGGCTTAGTTGGATGATGTTGGGCCTTGTTTGGTGCCCGCTCAGCTCAACTTGACTAGGCAACACCGGTCCTCGCTTGGGGTCGGTAATGGCTAGCCACCCTTCTACCATGGGTGGCATTTGCACATTTTTTTTCCTCTTTTTTTTTGTTTTTTTGTTTTTTGCTGTTATTTAAATAAGATTTAAAATAAAAAATTATTAAAAATGCAATGGATGAAATTTAGGATTTAATTGTATTTTTTTGAAAGTTTTAGAATTTAATTATACTTTCACGATAAATTTTAAGGCTTGTGGTGTACGTATACCTGAATTTTTTTTTTAACACGTATACGTGTGGGTGTGTATAAAACCAAGCTTTTCGTCTCCTCCATTTCGAGAGTTGGTCCCTTCTTCTATGCACTTTTGGACACCAGTGAAGTGATTTGCTGTCCTCGCAAGCTTCGCCATCGTGTCTCTCTCTCTCTCTCTCTGCCCTTAAACCCTCCTCCTCCTCCTCCTCCTCCTGCCTCTCCGTCGGACACGCAGAATGAGCGTCTCGATGGAGTCCTTGCTCGTCAAAAACCCTACCCTCGCCTCCACCTCCTCCCTGCCTCTCCGGCGAGCCGCCATTCCTCGGGCCGCGCCGCCGCCGTCGTCCCTCCGTCTCGCGCCTCTTCTCCGGCCCCGCGCCTGCAGGTTCTCCGTCGCTTCCGAAAATGGCCCTCCGAAGGGGCTCCGCTTCGGCCTCCTCTCGCTCGACCGGAGGAGTTCGTCCTTCGTCGCCTTCGCGGCTTCTCACGAGGAGTCGGTAAGCTCCCCCCGCGACGACGAGATTCTCGTCGTGTTTCCGTTTTCCGGTGATTGAGCGCGTTGAATCGTCGGATTCTTGTTTTTCGTCGATCTTGCTCCCGTTTCGTTATTCTTTCGATGATGGTTTCAGTTGGCGATTTGCGCGCGCGAATTAGGATTCTTCGGAATTTCATTGCATTTCACTATAGGGAACCAATTTCATCTTTTGCTGAAGGCTTTGATCCAGTAATTCATTTTAGGGCTTATTGTTCTGATTTTCCGGTGGTAAATTGGATTCCATTGAGAAAGAATTTGAGAAATTTGAGCTGTATTCGGTTTATTTTGTTAAGTTGTTTTCCACGGCAGTACTAGCATCTACTACTGATACTTCCTCACCATCTTTGTCTCCTTTAATTAGCATATGATTTAATAAAGCCGGGTCCTTTTCTTGTCCTATCCAATTTCAACTTTACCAGAAGCGTTCCGAACTCGATGTGGAAAAGGAAAATGACGATCTTGAGACGAAAGCTGAAGAATCGGAAGAAGCATGGAAGCAGACTTTAGATTCTTTCAAGGAGCAAGCTCTGAAGATGCACAGCATCTCCCAGGAAGCCTATGAGATATACTCGAAGAAAGCGGCGGTCATTCTGATGGAGGCTTCGGAGCAGTTGAAAATCCAAGCGGAAAAGGCCAGATATGACTTGGCTGTTGTAGCAAAGAACTCAGCGAGGAAGGTAAAGAATATCTGTCCGTGGCTGCGGAGAATACACCCGAACCCGTGAAGGAGATCGTAGAGACGTTTTCTACTCCGACTGAGGATCTGAATGATATCTCGAAAGTGCAGGACTTTTACCTTGGAATACCATACGGTAAGGTTGCTCATGTGAGAATTGACTGACCAACTACGTTTGTGATTACTTTTTAAAGAGTAGCTTTACAAGTGGCTTCTTGCAAACTTTGCATCGCTTGCATATTCTTAGCATTTATCCACATACTTTAAAATTAATTTCTTTGGCTCGTGTAAAAATAATCTCGTATGTGCTTTTCTTTCTGTGCATGTTAGTTTATTAATTATTTCTTCTTCACTTCACAATTTTTAAAATGCTTTGCAGGTTTAATTCTTACTGTCGGCGGTTTTCTTTCTTTCATGGTAACGGGGAGCATCTCTGCCATTAGATTTGGTATCATCCTTGGAGGTACTCTTTTGGCTTTGAGCATATCAAGTTTGAGATACTACAAAGGAGGAAAATCTTCTCCTCTAGCGTTGAAAGGGCAGGCAGGTTAGTACGTCTTTCCTTTTCCAATATAAGAGGCTTCTTGGTGCTGATATTGCAATGTCATTTTCATTTCCCGATCCGCATTTATGTGATCATCTTGTTTACAGTAATAAAAACACATTATGTCTCAATTGCCATTTCGAGGCTGATTTCCTTAAGATGATATAATTGTGGGTAGCACCTAGGTGGTGGTCTGCCAGGATTTGTGTTAAAGTAGTGTTTCTATGGGCTGATGAATTCGTTGATCAGATTCTATACCTTGCAAATCCATCCATGTGCTGTCACTTAATATAGGCCTTACCTAGCTATTCGAGCATCATCATGACGTGGCTTTGTGTGACGCGTGTTAATGCCTTGTCGGCTCTGGTTAGATGTCCATATTTCAGGTTTCTATTTTCAAAATTTCCGTTACTAATTCAGATTGCCCAACATTTGAGCTTACGTGACGGGTATTCAATATGTTGCGTACATGGAAAGTTTTTTCTTTCCTCGAGGGCATGTCTGGATAGATTTTGCTTCTTTCTTGATATTTTGTAATGGATGCATTTTGACCTTTTCTTAACCCTATACATCCAACACTTTTATAATATACAAATTTTTTGTCATGTAAATCCACATACAATGTGTCTTAGTTTTTTGAAATTTAGATAATATTTTCAATTTGGTGAGAAAACAAATTATTGCCTGTTGCTTTTTGAAGAGCTTAACCAAACAGGCTCCAAAGCTTTTTCTGCTATCAATTAGAGCTGTCACTTGAGATCCAAGGGTTAGCTTGATAAATTTAAGATTTATTAAAGCTACATGATGAAGCTTCTGTGACATGTTTGCGAAGTAGAAGCACCAAAGACATGCAGTGCCACATGGTGGTTTTCCTTCTCAAGAATTTAGTAATTTAAACCAGACTAGAACCAAGAAGCAGTTAGGACAGCAATTTGTAGTTACATTGGTTTGTTGATTTTCACATCTCAAAATATAGGATTAGCGAATAAATAATTGTTAAGTCCACTGCCAATGTAAATTTTTTTTTTTTGTTCAGCATTAGGTTTTTGACATCAATTTCCATATGTCAATCATCCAAATACATGAGTAAATCATTTTTATACTGCAGTGGACCTAGTAAAAGTTCACATGCACACATTATGCTCACAATGGATCAAATAAGGTGGCTGGAATACTTGGTTAGCACAACTAGTATCCACTATGCGTACCAATCTCGTGACCGTCATTTTGTACTCGACTTTCCAGAAACACTTGGTCTGTGAAGAAAGTTAAAAATTGGCTCCTGTATACATGAGGTGGTGAGAGTAGCTTTGGCTTAGATAGCAGAGCACTTTCCCTGCAATTTAGTGGTCAGGGATTGGACCGTGCTTTATGCTTGACTTCAACATCTTTTCCCCACAGCTCAATTGGTCAATTTAGGTGAACTGGGCTGATGTTAACTGCAGATTTAACCAAATTAAATCTTGTTTGCTTGTGTTCTTATCCAATATGAGCCAACTCTGAAAAGTGGACCAGACAGAAGATGGTTTTCTTTCCAACCGGTTGAATCTAACTGGGCTTATATGATTCGGCTTCCAAAAAATTTCTTTCTGTTGGCTTCCCTTTACCCATTTGATGGTCAATACCTATGATGCTTGGGTGTTCATGGTGGAATTGAGGGGGCCTCTGTTGGTTGGAGCTGAGGGGGGCTCTGCCACTATCAAGCAATGATTTATTTGTCAAGTACCTTCTTGTTTCTTTGTTAATCCATTTCATGGCAACTTACAGAATGATTCTCTTGGGTAAATGAGCATCAATCAGGATCTTCCGACTGGGCCAAGTTAAAAGAAAGATGTCTTCCTTAATTTAAACATGTGTAAAGATGCAAATACATTGGCTGTTTACTGTTATCATCGTGCAATGAATGTTGTCCTTTAGAATAGATTCCGGCATGCATAAGCTTTTTTTTCTTTTTATTTATTATCCTCCTTGCTCTGAGTACGTTACTCCACTTGTTTTGGGTCTCACATGGAGATACATTTGTCCATCTGCAGCCATTGCGGGAATAATATTTCTTAGAGAGATACGCTTCCTCTCTCAGGTAGATGGGTGTTCCTTGCTCATTATGAGACAATCTTCATTATTTGTCTACCTTCTTATGTGCTCGATTGATTATTGTCAAGATTTCTGACTATCTTTTTTCCTCTTTTGCAGAGGCTGTCCCTTTTTAGTTTTTTGACGACCGCCATCAGGTTAGTGGGAATATTAAATAACTTGTCATTTTCTATTTCATTAAATTTGTTGTAGGTTCATTTTCTACTTCGCTAATCTTATGGTAAGACTTCAGTCCTTTTGAGCCATGTGACAACTCCTAGTAAATGGATGTAAGCGTTGGGTTCATTTTCTTCTGTTTTTGGAATTTCGCCTTGCTTGCTCCCTAGGTAAAATACTCCCACATTGCTTTGCTCAACTCGTAGATTACACTGTTGAAACTGTGCCTGGGGAAATATTTGTCCCTTCCCCCTAGAAATGGAGACATTGGTGAAGTTATTTGACAAAATCATGGACTGGCGAGTTTCTTCTCCGGTTGACTTTTTAGAGGATGAGAAAACATTGCAAGTATTAAGCAATATGTGAATGGAAATAGTAGAAAATGTGCAACTCTAGTACCGAATATGTAGTATCTTTATTTTTACTGAACTTTTGGAGATATGTGCAGCAACCTATTTGTTTTTCCCACTTTGGTGCATCTTTCTGTAGTGTTTCATACAGCTACTATTCTTCTGATTGATAAATTGTTTTCTTTTGCAGTGGAGGGATGCTAGTGTTTTATCTGTATAAGATGAAGCAGAAAAGAGATCAGATGAAAGGTCCTTCCTTCGAAGAGGGGACGGAAACTCAATGAAACAGTTACTGTAAGTATCATTGATCGTATTCTCATTACTGTGTCCGTCAGATGAAAAGTTGTGGTTCTGTGGCTGGCCAGTGGCCTAACTTAGCTATAAATCTGACTGTGTACTTCTCTAAATTCTTCATGTAGAAAATCTCACAAAACTGCAGTAGCTAGGATAAACAAGAGGTGCGGCAAGCAGAAGCAGAGAGCGCTACATGCTATTGGAGATCGGAGTCCACCAGTTGTGGCGTGTTCTTGTGCGCGTCACCTTAAGATAAATCTCGTGGTGTCAAATCAATTAGGAGGTTTTTTCAATCTTTGGGGACTGAGTGTTCGGGGTGAGAATAATGAGACAGAGTTCTGTCTTTGTTGTAGGCTCAGGTACCAGGGCTTATTTTTCCCCTGTATATTAAACTAAATGCCGAGAATTTGTTTGAAGATGTCTGCAGTGAATCAATGCTTTGGATTGTCGATTGTCATATAAGGAATTTGTGCCTTGAAAAGTTTGATCTTTCTTCTTGATCAGTCGAAAATAATGTGGCTTACTGAATGCATACTATGATAGCATTGTTGATGTGTTCTATGTAAGTGCATGTGGTGCGACGAAGTAACACGGGTGGCCGGTGCGTAGTTGGCGAGTTCAGCGACTACGTGGTTCAGTGTGCGTTGTTGATTGGTTTATTACTCAGAAAGTTTCGTTACACGACATAATGTATAGATCCAAATGGCATTTTACCTGAGGCTTATGATGCATGCGGTCTGAACCTGCCCAAAGAAGCAAGTGAATCCTCCAAGAGAGCGATAGATGTGCAACTTGGAAAGATAAGAGGTAGCAGCTTCTGCTCGTTAATCTGGTAAAATTCTTTTCGTTGTCAATTTCTTTGCCGAGAACTCTCTCTTTTGGTTCGACGATGAGCTTGAGCCCTAACCTATACTGATGTGCGCTAATAATTGGAAATGCATCCGTGTGCAATTTCGATCATCAGATTCTAGCGAAGGAATTCGGATCTTAGGGATCATGTTAAACGAAAAGCAAAAGAAAGCTCGTCGAATGATTGATTACCGATTAACTTTTTACACTCAGTTGATGACTTTAGGGTAATGTATTTCAAAACTTGACTACTAATGTGAAAAGTTACTAAGCAACAGGGATTAATAATTACTGATGAGCAAGTAGTTATTTTAACAATTTAATTACAGCATCGATTGCTTATTACAATTATTCATAAGAATGGTTAGAGTTACATAGGAAGATACAGGGTTTTGATAGGTTGCAGATTACTTTTTAGTTCTCATAAATAAATCTTACTAAGCACCGATGAAAAACACCAGTGGCAATAGCAATAAAAATTACTCCGTGTTGATTCTTACCGAAACAATTATAAAGCGCACACGCGGTCCTTGTTCCGTTAAATGGTCATGTTCATATTTTTGGCAAGAGTAAATCAGACAACATCTTATAGTCTGTTGCCGGTGACAGGGATCCATTCCCTCCCATCAACTACCAGAAAAATCTATCTTGTTTAATTTAAAGCCGATTTGGCATCCAAAATCGGGTTTACACGCAAAAGAGGAACACTCGAAGTGAGGGGCAGAGGACCAACTTGTAGACCATGACATGAAAAAATTCTGATCTCGCGTTGGGTAGCAGTCGAAACCGACGCCTTCTCCTGGGGTTATAGATGGTAGTTGTTGGGGGAGTAGCATTCGTGTTTACCATATATAGTTCTTAGAAGTACGCATATTGTATCTTTATATTTCATTTGTAAGATAACTATTGAGGAAGCTATTGACAGCTAAATTATGCAGCAGCAATTTCATTTCCGGGTAACCGTCACATTGTCATGTCATTAATCACAGAGCACCAATCTGTGTGCATTCAAACCCACTTATATGAGGGGGTCAGTGGGTTAGTACATACTTGAAAAGCAAGAACAAAAAAAGATGGAAAGCAAGAAGGTAAACAAGTAACTGCAATGCCCATTTAAGTCTCAAATGATTCTTTTTCTTTATACAAAGTGGGATAATCTATTGAAACGGCGCAGATATATGTAAACCAAGGAAGACAGCAAACGCGTTTGGTTGTATGAAAAGCAAAGGCCAGCAAGTGACACTGCCCGTGTCGAAGGATTTATAAACCAGTGAGGTCAGAGAATAACCGTGTACCTGGTAAAGCCATTAGCTTATATAAAAATCTGTATTACATGATGGAGTCCCTCCACACACATCTCCCTTCAGATATCGGTGTGAGAGCCATGACTCGGCACCTCTGCCTGACCATCCAGCGGCATGTACTGTGCCATGATAGATCGTATCTCGGAGTCCATGTAACTCTGCGACACAATTTCAATGAGGAAATCACTACAATGACAATTCCAATAAACATGGTTTTGACTGGCCTACCAAGAAATACACTGAATGGCCATTCATATCACATAGTATGGAGCGCCTTCTTCTTCTTCTGATGTTCTCGACTTTCGTAACTTTAAGTTGCTCCATAAGAGGTAGTTCAGGGACAATGCTTATTGTCTATGACTGTCACACTGTCTTTCTCTAGACGGTTTAAGCTATACTCAGTTTACTCAAATCATAAACCGATAGGTGTTCACAGTCCTATTGGCTTTCTGCGACCCTTCATGATAAACTGAAACAATCGATCTCCCCAATACAAACGAGCAAATGAAAATCTTACCCGGATTCTATATTTGTACACCATGTATGCTCCAACTCCAGCACCAGCCAAGCCGAAAATGACAATCCAGAAAACTACTCCAAAATTAGAATTTGTGACAGAGTGTGTACCTGCATTAAGGAAAAGAAAACATTGAAAATGTCTTACGGCAAAACTATGTCATATGAATATGAAGTCCTCAAAGCAAATATGAAGTTGAAAAATACTCATAGACAAGCAACTTGACATGCTTAGGTTTAATTAACCTAACCAGGTTCTAACTTATGATTCACTGCTTTTCCTCCTCACTTTGTCTATTGTGAAGCTCAAAATTGGTGTTAAGATAGTTTGCAGCTTTAATTTTGGAACGGATGGTTGCAGTTTTTAGGTAGAATAGGTTTCAATCTTGATTCTTGAGTCTCCATTCACCTATTTATAAATACTCAGTCTTCTTTCACTCGTTAATACATTTTCTTTCTGTATAGGATGTAGGGATTATTACAAATTCTTTTACCCAGACACATCAGATTCACATGCTTAAGGCTTTTGTACATCATATCAATCCATTAGGAAGAGTGTCAATTTACAATGTATAAATTGCATTCTCTATTTATCTAAGTAGAACAAATAGATGTGCACTTAAAACTTAGAACTGGTCCTTTTTTAAAGCAAAGGAAGAAAGTTATCACAAAACCCATTAGCAAGTACAGCATTCAAAGGTCTGTGGGTCATGGTATAATGTTATTGTTCAGAAAAGTCAATTATTGATTAATATGTGTAGCAGATTAAGATCACTCACTTATGCAGGTATCGTATTCCTGCATGTACAGTAATCCACCACTGCAGGTGCACTCAAAGCTGCCCCATGTGTCCTGGCATTTGCATTCTGGGCACTGGCAGACTTTCTTTTCTTTGCATTCGTCCACATCTAAGCAGAACCATCAACAAACTCAAAATCTCAGCAGAAGTTGACCAAGCACTCCGTACATGTTTAATCATCCATGTACAGTGAGAGCTAAACAAGAAGTAGAAGCATGCATACAAATCCTGTTCACATGTGAAAAGTAATTACTCTTTTTCCCTACCCACCAACAAGCCCACAATTGATTGGTTGAAAAACTAACACAAGGATCAAATGCATCAGAGCAAAACATGGTGACACAACCCTACCATAATAAAAAAGGTGAGACAACCATCTCCAACCCTATCATCAATTACAGCAACTACAATATCTGGGAATGTATTCTCTATGTTTATCAACTGATTCTATGAATGGTTGATCTATGTAGAGCTCAGTGTTACATCCATGGCAAAATATTTTCAGATGGAAACTGAGATGCCCAGACAGAAACTGCTTTCTTGGAAAGAAACTTTCTACTTTACAAGATTAGAGGTTCTAGAGCTGATATTTAGAAAGGTTAATTTCGATACCTTCACAGGAGTTTACACCATCTCCAGTGAAGCCAGGAGGACATTTGCAACCGGTGCTGCTGTCATCCTGGGAGAACAATCACATATATTTGGACAGAACAGACCAACTTAAATGCTTAAAGCAAAGAGTGCATGAGCTTACAACACAAGCAGAGAATGTCCTGCCACCATGTGTTTCAGTCCAGCAGCTGCCATTGTTGATTTCACATCGTAGAGCTCCAGAAGCTGTCAAGTTGTTGAATGAGAAAGGTACATACCCAAAAGAACGTTCTTATTATCTCAAGTTCGAAAAGAGCCAGTGAGTTACTAGAGGGTTTTCAGAAGATGATAGGATGGAAATAAGTTACTGGAAGAAAATTTATTTTGGTGAAGTTCAGATTAACTGGTCAAAACAGTACTAACTGAAAATTAAGAGACTGTATGCTTTACCATACTTCAAGTTTTGCTTAATGTTACATTTAACGCATTCTCCAGTTCCATTTGATTTGACAGAACCAGTTGAATTTGCACTCTATGAAAAATATTTACCTTCACAGTGTGTATAGCCATCACCGACAAATTTCACACCTTGCACAAGAGGGCATTCACAAACTCTTCCCCGAAATGTATCCTGAAATAGAAGAAACCAATGCAGAGCATCAAGAGTTGATGCCAAGGACCCTAACTATATCGTAAAGATTTTGGGAACATACCCGGCATGCAGTAATGTTAGCAACTTCGTCCTGCCAGCAACCCCCATTGTTTTCCAGACATTCATTTGTTTCAATATCTGCAGATAGATACATAATTTTCTGATATATATAAGGTTCTATCTATAGAGTCAAATTGACATTCTCAAGCCAATGTGAACAACTTCTATGAAAACAATGGCCCGTACAGGAAGAGTTTGCAACTGCAAGCCATTTTAAGAGATTTATCTTCAGTAGTGCGCTGTTGTCTATACTTCTAAGGATAAAGGAGGAGTTGGATTTCATCTTATCAAACCTTCAGAGAACATCAGGTTGTCACTTGTATAATGCCAACAGGCCTGGCATCTGATTTAGTCATCCTCTCTCTTTGAGCATTCCCTTTTACATTAAAAAGGTAATGCATGGTTCTCTACTACTGGGCTACTCTCTCACATAAGAGGTATGGCCAAATCACGTGGACAAACAAACTAACTTTTGTTAAAACAGCACTAAGGACCATAAAAAATTCAGGTGCCAACTTGAGTTTTTCTTTTGCCAGTTCTCAAATCGACTATGCCTCTATATATACACATAATAGATAGATTACGGATCAATTTTGCCAGTTAAGCACTAGAGCAAAAGGGCAACAGGTTATTGAACTTGCCTATGAGACTGAGAAAATTTGAACACAATGATGATGTACAAAGGAAGTATGTGAAGGCGAAAAGCAAAATAATTATAATAAATGGGATCAGAGAAAAAGGATCACAGATGAGGACCTGAACTTAAGCAAATATTTGGTTCAGTGGTTTCTTGGAAACCTGCACATACGGCTTTTAGAACCGCTTCTCTATCCAATTTACCTACAACCATCGAAATAAGGGATCAGCCAAACAAGACTAGTCAGAATGTCATTAACTTTTGAAGTCATGGCATGCTGAGACCTCTGTACTGTCGATTGTTAATGATTAATGTAGGCAAAATGGAAACATCTCCACGAGACCCTTTGCCGATCTGAAACCAATTTGAAGAAAACATCACCAATTAAAAAAGCACAACAAAGACTGAGCAATGGAGAGAATAATAGAGTAAATCAGAAACATTCAGTTAGGAGCCTAACCTGTGCGTCCTGTTCAGCTTTGAGGACTGGGTCGTCCATGTCGGCATCCGGGTCACCCATGCATTGGTTTATCTTCTCAAGATCAACACCTGAAGAGTGTAGCAAATAATTTAAATATTATGGCCACAGCATTGTCCAAAAGCCTCAGATCATTAGATGGCCAAGGACAGCAAAGATTAACAGATGGCAACCATCATAGTACATGGCCAATTAAACAATCTAAACCATTATGTCTTCCATGATACGGAAGAAATAATTAAATTAGTGTCATATCTTTGTTCAAGTTATATTACTAAGGAGGGATTTTTCAGGCCAACAGTCTATTGGGGATCTTTGCAATTATAACTGTGATTATTCCCCTCTAGAAGCAATTCTGCAGGATGACAACCTAATGGCATTTTAGTAATAAATTTTGTTGTTCCTCCCCTCTAGATTACATATTAGCACATTGCAGACATAGCTAAGAACAACATAAGAGCAACAAGAACCCACATTTGTGACGCACAAAGCAGGAAAAGAACACAAGCGCAGTTGCGCTCTTTTTGCACACACACATGCACACTCAGTCCTGAGGATGACATTTTTAGTCTGGTTGTCAGTGTTCCAGAAAAAAGAAAAAAGTCATTTGGAATGACTAAAAATAACAATTCCTCACCAGCAGATTTAAATGTGAAATTAGATCCAGAAAGTCGTTCAAAGCTGGACTTTTTCTTGTGAAAAAGTATGTCGACAAGCAGATAATATTAGGTATAGTTAATGGAGTTCGTGCATGACTTGAATCTCCAGGCCTGATACGCATCACTACACATTTTCGTGCCTCCTGTCATCCAGAAACTGCTAAGAAGATGAACTAAAGTCTAAAGAGTTTTAAGAATGAATGAGCCTTACCAAGTGATTGGATGACTTTTTCTGCGCACTCTTTGTTGAACTTCTTCTCTTTCATTGGGCACCGAATTGCAAAGTCACTTACAAAATCCCACCAGAGCCATGGCTTGTTGCTCTCATTAGCCACTTTAAAAAAGCAAATTTCACGTAAATTCTGAATCACAACATCCCTTCCATTATAACCTTTACTGAAATCCTGCTCAGGATCAGGAGCACAGTACCTTCCGCTGTTAATACACTGTGACCTGCACTCCTCGGTCGAAAGAAATTGTTCGGGGCAGAACCAGGTTATATAGTGTGGTGTGAACTGAGCATACCCTTTGCGCTCAAGTATTTGAGCAGCCCCCTTAAAGTTCTTAACAAACTCAATCTGAGTGTCACATTTTGGCCCACACTCGTCATTGCTATTTGTCCAGAATTCATACTCAACCCGCTCATCTGGATAAGGAAGAGCTTCAGTCCAGTCAAGGGTAACAATAACCATCTCCCCAGCAGACAAAGCTTTCTTTATGTCATCTCCCAATGATTCTGTGATCAATGCAGCGGGAATAGTGATGTTCTGAAGATAATCAGAATCACCATGGTTTTCTCCTGGGGCATCCATGGTGATCAAGTCCTCATCTTTCTTGTCGTCTGCAACAAGAATTGCAGCAGCACCGCCATTCTGCGCATTCCATGCCTTCATTGTGAAGTAACAACCTGCGTTGACAGCAAATTAACCGCGGGCCAGTAAAGGCACACGTGAGCTAGAAGTACCTTATCTGACTTATAGTTCCTGGCTGTTATTCAAGGATATGACTATTCTTGCAGCTAGAATAATTGTTCGGTTTCTGCAGCAGCCAAACATGGATGATGCCACAACACACTTTTTTTAGTGCCGGAGCCAAACTGTCGATCAATTTTTCAACGTCAATATAGGCTATCTCTGGGAAGCATGAATTTTTAAGTCAAAGATGAGGTGAGAGCGGCCCTCATATTCTCGAGTCTCAACCATTAAATGATACATTAACCACCATCGGACACAGGTTACCCAGTACTAAACCGACAATCCTAATTAACTGGAAAAGAAAGAGCTAGTCGCTAAATTAAGCAACACAAAGCAAGCCATTGATATTGACACAAAAACAAGAACCTGCCAACCAAAAGCGAATCAACTTAACTTCTCAAAACAGGAACTCAGAAACACGCAGACATGTCCTCACCTCCTCGATCAGCAAGTAATATAGTGGGCGATCCCCTCGGAGCGGTCGCCAACGAAGCATTAAAACCTTCGAAGCTCTTGCACGCATCCCGATTGTCGTCCGGATAAACAACGGTCCCTAGCATCGACCCTCCATATAGAGGGACGCCGAAATTCCCCATCGAACTCTCGTAACTTCCCTTCAACGATTTCGGCGTAGACACCTTCAAGCTGCTCTTCTCCACCACAAACCTTCCCACGCAAGACCCGCATAGGACGCACCAAACCCAGATCAGAAGCTTCGATCTTTCCCACGCTCTCGCCATTCTTGTCCCCCGACCGATCGAACTGGCGTCTGCCCATGAGATGGAGAAGAACCCAAGTCATTGTTTCAGCTGGGGAACAGTCCAAGCACATGCGACAACTTGGGTTGATGTTTACAAAGTACGAAACACGACGTTCGATGATTCCTAAACGATGTCCCTTTCCACCCGCCTGCACATGTTCCATTCTCTGTCTCGAGTCTGAACGACAAACGTGAGCAGGAGAATCCATCGAGGGTCATCATCAGGTGGACTCGCAGCGCACGGGGAGTTTCGCTTCGAAGAAGATAAAGAATTTGAACAGAATCATCGTACATGGACTGGCGCGGGACGGGGACGGCACCAGGTGCCGTTCCAAACGCTACTTACTAATTCGAAACTCAATGCAATATGCGACTGAAATAATTCAAGATCAATGATCACGAACATATGAGGATCTATAATGGTGATGGTCGTTGAAAGATGTTCAATCATCCTGAATTTTCGTTGTTGACATTCGTATACTATTACAATCAAGTTGTAACAGAGCAAGGGCAACCCAGAGAATTCCGCAAACTGTTGCAAATCCTAGTAAGTAAAAGTTTGTGCATATTAACTAAATCACCTGAGGAATGTCAACAAGACGAAGGGCATTTTGACAGCTATACATATCTAATGTGGGTATTGAGTTTTCCAATCTTTTTACCTATTCATGTCTAGTTGGAACCTGAACGGGCCACGTGTACCCTATTATATCTATCCCACTACCATTTCTATGTATCGAAGTGGAACCGCTCTCTTTTTATTATCTTAAAGTGAATCAACAAATTATTCAATTAACTATTTTCCATCGAATTTGATTATAAGATTTCAAAAAAGAGTGCTTTGTAAGAATTTTCACTAAATTCAAATAAATTAATATTTGTAATTCTGATACACCATAACCACTATTCTCTCTCAGAACGGGAGGTTATTTCTTTAGATTTTTCAATCATTTGCGTACAACTGCTATGAGTCATTTTCATAAGTTAAAAGCCTGTGATCTTGTAGAGTGCTCCATAAACCTTCAAATAGTTAGGCCTTACATGACTATGCTTGCAATAGACGTAAAGCGTGGTATAAAAATAAGTGGTCTTGAATTTCTAAAGAAAAACAGAACTAATCTTTAGAAGAATGTTAAAAAGTGCCTTGAAGACACAATCTCCTTAGATATGCTTTGGAAATATAAAATTCTATATTTAAGTAATGGGCCTTCTTGGACCGTATACATTTCAATTTCCAAAGTGACTCTAAATTTGGACCAATGTTTTCTACCATTTCATGATGTGGGTTGGTCTCTAAAGTTCAATCTGTTTTGCAGCTAGCCCTTAGGGTTCAAAATCAAGTGCTCTGATCTCTAAGGATTTTATTTGTTCTTAGTTTTCACCATGAAGTAATTAAAGTCAAGCTTCTCTTTAGTGCATATGACTTACGTGGTATTTAAAAAATAAGATTTTAGAGGGCATCAAAGGTGACACTAAATTAGGGTTAAAAGTTTACCCCAAAAAAAGGGTTTGAAAAAAGAAGGCAGGAGAGATATCAGATCTAACCAGGAATAACATTAAGAGCCCGTTTGATAACAATTTTGATTCCGAAAATAACTTTTGATGAGAAATGATTTTTTTTTATTTTATTTCGAACACTTGGTGGAATTCTTAATTTTTTTTTTTATTTTCTTTAATTTTTTAATATTTTTATTATATTTTTCTTGTTTTTTGTTTTTTTTTTTTTTTCTTTTTCTCCTTCTCTTCTTCTTCCTCCATCTTGGTAGGCGGTTGCTGGCCACGGTGGTCGATGACTAGCTAGGCAAAGTCCGACAAGCTCATCGGAGCCTCGCCTGGCCAAGGTGAGCCTTGGCCTCACCAGGCCACCGGCGAGGCTCAGCCTCGTTGCAGGCGGACGACGCTTCGGCCCTTGTCTAGCCGGTTGTCGGCCATGGCTAAGGTCAGCAACCGGCCAAAAGGAAGAAGAAGAAGAAAATGAAAGAGAAGAAGAGAAAAGAAAAAACAAGAGGAGAAAAGAAAAAATAGAATTGATTCCAGGAATTGTTTTCGGGAATAAAAATAATTTTTTTCTACTTGTTGATTCTATTCAAAATCTATTCCCGAGAACAAAAAAATTGATTTTTGTTCTCGAAAACAAAAAAGTTACTACAAGGATTTGTATTTTTAGTTTTTTCGCTCTTGGGAATAAAAAAATAGAATTAATTGTTCCTGAGAGTGTCACCAAGTTGGCCCTAACCATTCAGCCACCGATGATTCTCTTTTCATGTCACTGAGACTAGGAAATTCTTAAGATATTATTTTCTCACCACAAACATAGGATGCCCTTGCCCCAAATTAAAAAGGAAAAAAAGAAGAAGAGGCATTCCTCTCGGTGTGCCTTGCGATTGGATTCCGGACAAATTACGATGCTCGCTAGGCATTGGCCTCTCTCCAATAATCAAACTGATGCCGACGGGGTTAATTAATTATTAGAATCGACCTCTAAAAACTCTCGGCTATAGAAAACATGGAAGTTTCCTACGAACTTCCAATGACGTACTATCTATAATCATAACCATTGATCATGTGAAACTCTAGGTGATCAACATCCCAAATCAAGACAAATATGTCTCGTTTGCCCGATGTATTCGGCCTTTTGTCCTCTCCACATCGAACCCACCGACTACTACCAAAGCAAAAAGAAGTTCCTTGGGACAATCGTCTCGCCCCAACTTCAGCGTGCGAGTTTAAAGAGCAGTAATTGTTTAGAGGAAGAAAGAACTGGAAATGGATAAAGTTTACCCGACATCGAAAATGGTTTCTATGTCATCTATAGATTTGTCTAGGAACCCTAGTTAAAAGGAAGCGCACCGAAGGAAACGATCAGGAAAAGGCACCTGAAATCTGGCTAGTGGGCGGAGGACAAATCACCGGAAAAAATCGCAAAAGTTGGCTCAAGCTTTATGATAAGAACTTGCCTTTGCCTTGTCCGCTTCAGTGCCTGTTGATATTGCATGGTGACGGTGATCACCATTGAGTTTCTTTAATGCGTCGTCGCGACTGCCATTTTTGTGTTAGTGGAAGCTCGTCCTTACGTGTCGTGCGCTATTACATGGAACGCAACACGACCTGTTTTTAGGGGGAGAATACCGCGTGATGATGATAACGTAAAGAAACATAGGACCTTGCGAAATTCAAGCATAAAGTTGATCGAGATGCATATCATTCCAACGTCGCGATTGACCGGGTTACGTCATGTTAACCCTTTCAATGGAAGCATTGTCACGTGATGCACGCTTGTGGATTTCACAGGCGAATCCCAATTAAGAAGCATATTTTCCCATGGCCCAAAAGCTCCCACTTCCGTAAGGACTACATGAGTGGGCGATAAAGAAGTTGGGCAAGTTTGGCAGGTGCAGGAAGAAGCTAGGCTCGCTTTATCCTGGCGTTTTAGGCAGCATCCTCCTGAATCGTAGTCCATCTCGGATCGAAAGATGAGGGTGATCGCGTACTCCGACACGGTGTTGGTGCCGCTGAGCCTCTTCGTCACGGTAGGCTACCACGCCTACCTCTGGCACCACATCAAGCACCGGCCCTCCATCACCACCATCGGCCACGACTCGCAGAAGCGCAAGGCATGGTTTCTCGCCCTCAAAGAGGTAACGAGACCAGTCCTCGTCTCCCGGTTGTGCCGGATGTTGGACCCTGTCATGCTTCCGTAGGCTTTAGAAGTGGCAATTTTGATTCAAGTGTTCTGCTTCTCGGTCGGCAGGGCGACGACAAGGCGAGCATGTTGGCTATCCAAAGCACGCGAAACACCCTGATGGTGACCATCCTGACGGCAACCGTAGCCATCCTGATCAACCTGGCGCTTGCGGCTCTCACCAACAACGCCTACGGTGCGGACCACCTCTTCAGCAGCGCCTTCTTCGGCTCCAAATCCCCCAAGATCTTCGCCCTCAAGTACGGCTCGGCGTGCTTCTTCTTGAGCTTCAGCTTCCTGTGCTGCTCGATGGCGGTCGGCTACTTGATCGACGCGAATTTCCTGATAAACGCAGCCAACAGCGACGGTATGTTCTCTACCTCCCCGTACACGCTGGCGGTTTACGAGAGAGGGTTCCTGCTGGCCCTTTTCGGGAACCGGCTGCTCTGCGTGACGTTCCCCTTGTTGCTGTGGATGTTCGGGCCGGTCCCGGTCGCGCTCTCCTCGGGGGCGTTGGTGTGGGGGCTTTACGAGCTCGATTTCGCCCCAAGATCTCTACATCACACCGGGAAAACCCGAGCATGAGCGAGTCGGAATTGTACAGGTTGCGATGGATCCGATGCAGTTTCTGGACGAGAAGGACATTGCAATTCAAATGCTTCATCAAGCTTGGATTGAAGTAACTTAAGGCTTTAGGCAGGGCTTGATATGTCTAGTACCGAGTGTTATTTTTATCATACCATGCTGTCGAAACTTCAACTTCTAAAAGTGGCAATTTTTCATGATGACATTTCTTGGTCCACGATGTTTTGTGTTGACGGTACCGAGCTTCTCTTTTAAGCCACAAACGCAATCGGGCTCGTGAATTGAAAAGCCCAAAACTTCTAGCAAGATATGAACATCTTATACGTGGAAGAATCGCAAATGAAACGATATGTCGGGGGAAATTTTCCCACCATGTTTCTGATTGATAGATAACAAGTAATCAACTTTCTTTGTCAAAGTATCGCTCTCAAATATAAGATCAAAATTCAAGCTAGAAGTGACTACGACAGTCGATGTTGATTGAAAAAACCATGCTTCAATCATCTGTTAGAGTGTTTGGTTTAGCTAGCAATTGACTGGCGCCAGCTCGCAATTGACTAATCCCTCATGAGTGTAGCAGCCCCCCCTCAAAACCACATCCGGTCATCATGGAGGCGCACTAATGGGTTTGAAGTCGAGACCTGTCACTTCATTGGGTGATAGCCCCACGTGCCTATCCGAACGCACCGACCTATTTGGGTCAAGAACCAACATGTGAGAGCGATTAGCATGAACGGACTAACGTGATCCTTAAAAGTAGGGACGACAACGAGACAGATTCGGGAAGATCGGCCTCGTCCAAACCAAATCCAATTCGCAAATAAATCGCAAACCCGTTCCAAACTCGAGTCATGTCTTTTGAATAGAGTCTCCATTCCCATCTTATTCCCACTTAGGTACACCAGAACTCGAAACTGGGGAGAACCCTTTCGAGCTCGTCCCGTGGCTATCCCTACCGAGGACATAAACAAATGCAGTGATTCTCGTGTTCACAGCTTCGGTTGATTCGATTTTCTCTTTTGCCCTCGAGCTCAACGCTCGATTTAATTATATGTTTTGACGATCGATCGTATTTTATTTGGAAAAGCGTGGGACTGGAGGCATATATTATATTTCACATAAGAAATGCGGGAATATTCCTTGGAACCCATGAGTACAATCAGGTCAAAACGAAGAAGAAGGCGCCGCTGCAAGGATCCGGGTCTTCTCGAGTGGTCCAGAGCTTCAGCTGAAGGGTCTTTGTCTGTTCTTGTCCTTTCAGATGTCCAAAAGCGGAAGCGGTCGATTACAGGCCCAGCGACAGGTACTGAATCTGGATCGACTTACCGTAGACTCGTCCACTTTCATGGTGATCATGCGCACGTACGACTCGCAGTCCTTTCGACCCAGACGCGAACGCAAATCATCGAATCGGCTCCCTTGGTTTCATTGATGCGTTCCGATCCCTGGTCGACAGTGAATGGTCGTGTTTGTTAGAGAAATTTTTTATGATGTTTTGAAGATGATAAAATAAATTAAAGACTACTAATGTGATTAATGATTGAGTAATTAAGTGAAAAATGCACGAGCCGCTATGTAGATGATATAACGTATAGAGGATATTGTCAATGATTATATTTAAAAGAATCACAAGACTCAAACTTTAAGGATGAATTTGTTAAAACTTAAATTGAGATTGTGAAGTCTACTTCAGTTTGAAGACATTCAGAATAATACAAGTTTAGAACGAGACAACTTAACAAAACATGGCACAAGCCCAAAACGTATAATGGTTGGTAAACTGGTTTGAATTTTACATTTAGATAAATTTGATTGACTCAATATAATTGATTAGCAATTGGATCCCGAAGACAAAAACTTTCCAAATGAAGAAACTCTACTTATGAAAATCAAGATTCTAATTGTATTGATGATTAAAATTAAGTGGAGATTTTATCTTTGTCACTCAACGATGCCACCAAATATTCGTCCAACGGGATAGATTGGAAGATGATCCTTTAGAGACTATCCAGTGGCTAGTTTGAAAGTGAAGAGTATATAAGGAGATTAAGATATCGAGGAACATGTAAGAGACAAGACCTAGAATCTATAATTCCAAAGTCCAAGCGAACTTTAATTATACACTTGCCTTTAGCGTTGTAATATCTTGTTGATCATATAATTGAATCTTAGATTGTCAACAGAATAAATGGACCTTGATGAACCAAAAAATCTCTTGCAATTTCTCGATCCTTATCTTAATTTATTCTATTCCGCATTAATTTATTAAGATTTTATTTTATCATATATTTATTCTACCCTTAATTTATTAAGATTTTATTTTATCATATATTCACCCTCTCTAGATGATATGGGCCAGCAACATCAGTGTCAATATCCACAATAGGATTACACGAGCCGAGTGCATGAGGGAGGATTCGAACTCGACGGGATCAAAGCAGCACCATGCACACAAATCGCCCCGCGAGGCAAGTGGAACAGTAAAAAATTACTGGCCGACCCCAGATGAGCTGAACCTCTTTGCGTCAATTGAAGCAAAAGATTGTTACAGGGCATACTGTAAGAAGCATCACCGACACTTTGAAAGCTGTCTCTTGATATCTAATATATTCAATGTTATTTTTTGACCTTGAGGTTCTTTCGAACGTGTTTTACTTCCATTCCTTGCCCCTCCTCTTCAATCCAAAGTACTAGTTGTATCGGTAGAATTTAAACTGTTGAAGGTCACCGGTCGCCCAAGTTGAGTTTGACATTGCTCTTTATCAATTTGACTAACGGGAGACGTGCAGAATATACTTCGATTGAAAATTACCCCCACCATCAATAATCGTACCAGCAGCATTAGCTTTTCGCGAAAGATCCAACTACTATAAAGCACATTAGACCTAGTGGGGTGCAGGAAACCACGCATCTTCCACTTGTCAGACTATCGTTGGTCATCGGCACAAGGAAAGATGATCTATGTACCGCACCGTGGTGAGCAAGCCAATTGACCTAACACTTAGTTCATGTGTAGTTTCCAATTACTCATTTATAATTCGATGCACAGAAATAATCCGCAAGCTAATACAACATCACACAAGCAAATCGACTCTAGTGCAGATTCATGTATCGGCTGTGTGGCTCATCAGTAGCAAAAAGGTCGAGAAGCTCAGCAGGAGTTGGAGTAATTGTACAGTACGATAATTACGTTGCTTATCAAGCAAAATGAGTTAAAAGAGTTAATGCACTTTTGCCCTACTCGATTGGCCCTACTTGACATGCTAAAAAGCCCCCATCTTATAGCTTTTGACACGAAAGGCAAAAGCCAAATCACAAGTTAAAAAGTCACGACCAATTTAAACACGCAGCTTAGACATATATCTGAGCTAGCAATCAACATCACTGCTATACATAGATCGAAACATTTAAGGCGGCGATTCAACGGAAGATCATCTCCAAAACTATCATATAAATCGTGTCCAAATGGCATTTATTTCATATGAGCGATTGTACGTAAATAAATTCCCAATTATAGATCAATTTTTGAGAATACGGCTGGCGTGTCCGGCAAAATCGGAACAAACCCAGGAGATATATAGTACGTGTTTGGCCATAATCGAGAAGGACAAATACTTGAATCTGAAGGTACTCAAAAACGCAAATTGATCACATAGGATCTCTTTTCTATGCCACAATCAAATATATCGGACCATCCTGATATGAAAATTGCAAGCAAGAGTTATATAAAGTCCATGCATTTACCACAGTAAATCGACCAAAATTCAAGAACTCCACGTATTATTACCAATCAAAGGACAAGAATCCACAAGCCATGACCAGACTAATTGGAGAACATCTGCCAGCTCCTTATGTTAATTACTTATCCATGTAGCTGATCAATGTGAAAAGATGGGAAGGATCCTCCCGTTAATCTGCACTGGAGGGGATATATATGGATCTCTTCCGAATTAGTAGACTAGTTTTTACAACATTGAAGAATCTCAGTGACCATCGATCTCCATCTGAAGCAGAAAACATCATATAGATCAGAGCACATATTTGTCTGGACAGTTAAAATGGATGAGGTCCACCAGTTCCATTAGTGCAGATGGAACCTCAGGAGTACCTACACTGGGTCGAGGCGAAGATGACCCTATATATCAATAAGATCCAAAGTGCATGAAATCGTCAAGCTGATCCACCTCTCTCGACCAGTATTCAGGAACAAAATTACAATCGCTCAGCAGTGGCGGTGGCGGCGGCGGCAGCGGTTGGGAGCGGAATAGGGCGTGATCGCCGCCCAGCACCGTCTCTTGCCTGGGTTCCTCCTTTATCAACCCGAAGCTCAACGAGGTGAAGAAGGCGTTGTTCTGTGAGCTCGCGGCGTTGCCGCTGAAGCTGACGAGGTTCTTGGCGTCCTCATCCTCATGGTCAACGATGATCTGAGGGGAGTTCAGCAGGTTCTTGCAGGTGTGGCGGCCATAGTAGGTGCTCTGATACATGGGAGGGTCCTTGGATATCATCTGGACTTGCTTGGTCGCCGGGCACTTCTGTTCCACTTTGTGAGTGCACCTATAATAGCTCCTGCATTCCAAGAATCGAAAACAAAGAAAAAGAAAATCAAGATTAAGCAGGAAGCTTCACGGAATATGCCCTAAATAAAGATCAAGAAACGCCCACTTGCATACACACACATATTATATGTGCATACTTTCGTTATCTACCGCGGCAATCAATCAGAGGTAATTTCTGAACTCTCCTCCACACTCAGATCGGAGGTCGCGACCTAACGCTTCTCTGGAGAGAAAGTAGCTATTTCCTTACCTCGGGAAATCGGTGTTGAGGATGGACTTCTGGCCGTACTTTCTCCAAGCATGGCCATCGTCGACGAGCGTGGGGCTTTTTTTTGACCATGTATCCGAAGCCCTCCTGCAACAACGACAAATCCAACAACAAAAGAGGAAGAAAAGGACAAAAGAAGATCAAATCTCATCCATGGTAACTCCCGAAAATCAACCGAGCGACGCGCGGATCTGTCAGCGACATATCAAAGTACCTCCTCTTGTAGCGTCCTCTGCCGTCTTTGCGCTTGCTGCTCTCCTCGGAAGAGACCTCGGACTTGGCGGCGGGGTCGTTCTGGCCGTCCGAGACTTGCGAGCCGTCCTCGGATTCGGAGTGGCTCAGCACGGAGAGGGCTTTGGTGAAGGAAGCGACGAGCTCCTGTGCGGCGTCCTCCGCCGACGACGGCGACCCGCCGCGGAAATGGTCGTCTGGAGGCGCTTGGCCAGATCTTGGCCCCGCACCAGCTCCTTCATCGCCTTCACTTTCCGTTGTCCGAACGATGAAGCTTCCATATTTTATTCTCTCTTGCTTTCTTTCTTTTTCTGCGGGTATAGTTTACTGGGGCGTTCTTCGCTTAAAGATGATGGGGAGCGTGGTAGATAGACAGACAGATGGAGATCGAATGTGGAGGAAGAGGGGAGTGGAGGCGGGCGGGGCAAGGAGGGGAGGGATTACGTCCGTAGTGCGGAAAATAAATAGAAGGAAGCTCCGCGGAAAGAGGCAATGTCGCACGTTCATGGAAGGAGTCGAGAAAAAATAAATTGGGCCAGGCTAAGAGCTTCACGCGTCGCTGGGGTACCCCCATCTCCCACGCGCGCACTCTCTCTCTCTCTCTCTCTCTCTCTCTACCCATGCATATGTACGACTTCAACTTGTGAGTTTTTCTTTTTTGGCCTTTCCATCCTTCTGGATGTCAAAGACGCGAGCCTGAAATAGTTTTTTTATATATTTATTTCCTAAATGGGTTTTTGAATATCTGATCGTGTTTGATAATTTCTGTTCTCGAATCAGAAATTCCTTTGATAACATGATAATATTTTCGACCCCTACTCCTTGATCTTGCTATTCCCCTGTGTTGGATCCACACACTCATGAAGCACGTTGTTTTCTCGTCCGTCTCACTGCGTAGCTGGACAGTCCTGAAGTGGCAAGTCTTTGCTTTGAATGAAGGCTCCGTCACCACAATGCGACTACTATTGATGTGGTTGTGAAGAGGATTATGTTGTGGAGGCCGTGCATGATATTGGCAGTGATCTACATCCTCGACATCTAGATCCTGAGGACCGTGAAATTAGGGGTTGGAAGGAAGAGAGTCTCGAGGAGGAGGAGGAGGAGGGAGGTGGTCTTCTGGTGGGAAAACGCATGCAAGAGGGAGGGAGTGAGCGATGAAAATAGTTTTTATTTTTATTTCTATTTGAGAATTAGAAAAGTAAAAAAAAAAAATTACTTCTTACTTTTATTCTAACCCTATTTCTAAGCATAAATTTGTCTAGAAAATAAAAAACAATGAAATTGCGTTATTGGATGGGTTTTTGTTCTAAGCATGTTCTTGGGATAGAAAAATAGAAACACGGGAAAAGAAAATGATTATCATGCATGCCTCAAGAGTCCATTCATTTAAAGGGAAATTGTTTTTCGACTGCTTAGTATTTCGAGAATGGAAAACTAATTGATTTACGGATAACATTTTCCATGAACTAAAAACAACAAACTTGAATTGAGGAGAAAAACGATTTTCTTTTTTGATAAGAAGAAAATTACTTTCCCAAATAGACAAAATAAACGAAAACTACCTATTTTCCTTGAAAGTGATTTTTATGAAAAATATTTTCTTCTATCTATCATGAAATTTTTAATAATATAAAACGCACCCTAAATCATGTATCCAAATCCTCTACTATGAATTGTGCTAAAGATGGTCTGTGTCACTTTGAACATTGCGACACATGTTCATTTTTTACAGCTATTGTCCACCGAGACTTTTGGTCACCAGCTGGCCCCTCTCAGGTCACCAACTTCCTCGTGCCTACTAGGTGGAGACGAAGGGGTCGATCCATGCCAAAGGATCTTCATCCTCGAACAATCGACACTTTCAGTACAGCAATAGCAGCAAAAAGGGGCAAGACGACTAAACTTTTCCATTTTCAAACCCGATTAGTTCTGATTAAAGTGGAGCCAAACCTGGACTCTCCTCTTTTCCTCATCGAAAATTCAAACCTTAACTTGAACGGTGAAAAAGTATAACACCGATGACCAGCTTGCACAATATAAAGTCGTATAGCCAACTAATTGATTAAGAATGGGCTGGTTAATTTCTATTAGATTGAAAAATTGAGATCGATATTGTACAAATTTGTTTTTGGATAAAGTGCTAGACCGGTTTAATTCATATGATACTTCACCGGTCTAATACAGACAGTACTTATCCTTATTAATGTCTATCAAATCAAGAACATACGAGTCTCGTGCTTCATGTGGATGGAAATCTATGACAAAATCTCAAATCGGTCCAAGAAAAAAAAAATTGTCAACAAAATTCAAACATCATCGTACAGCTCGAAGCTGGAGATGTCGCTATAATTTATGCTGCGCAGATAAGATCGGATCTGAGCGACGAGTGCGACGCACGCGCTCCAGCCCGCGCCTGGTCGTCTGCCATCAGAGTCCCCACTGCTCCCGCTTCCTGCCGCTGAGCGCGCGCTGACGTGAGCACGCCGGCGTCATCGCCGCGCGTCAGCACCGATTTCACTGCGGAGCCCTGGCGCGTGCGGAATGACGGGAATGGCCCTCCGCGCAGCGCCTCTCCGGCGTTCGCGAGGCCTCACCTGAGGGGTAGGGGCGTCATTTCGCGACGATGGAAAAGACAAAAACATAGTAGGTAGTGGGGGCAACCCCCGTGGTCGCTGTCTGTCTAACGCAACTACATTATCACTTGAGGTCCGAAGGACTAAACAAACTGAAAAACCCCAAAAAAAAAAAAAAAAAAAAACGTGCAATTAGGAGTTTAAAAATATATATATATATATATATATATATATATATATGTTTTTGTAATTTCACTTTTTAATAATTCCACCAATAGGTGTTTTTGTAATTTCACTTTTTAATAATTACAAAATACATGGCCAGGTTTTTATTTTTTGGAGACCACTTCGCACCGATCCCCGTGTCATCATCTGAGGAAACGCCGTTTTCTTTGAAAAATTGCCTACCTCAAAATATTAATTTCTTCGTACGTACCCAAAAAATTCAAACTAACATAGAACTCGAACCCCTTGTGCCCTAAGTAAGATATCGAAATAAGTTTGTAAGGATGGACGATTTAGTCTTTTTCTTTATTGTGGGGTTTGCTTTAGAGGTATGTGAGCTGGGTTTTTATTAATTCCTTAAAACAAAAAATCCTCAACTTTATCTCCAACTCCAATTCTTATCCTATTGTTTTTTTGTCCGAAAAAAAAAATCACAACCCTTCTCTTTAGTCACAAATCCACTCCGGTTAACCATCCGTCCAAAAAAAAAAAATTTGCAACTTGTTCCATCTAAATTATTAACATCCAAAGGTTGCTATTGCTCCATTTGAAAGTGAGGACGTTAATGAAGACTTGAGTTTTAATAATGAACCTCTAAATGGCTGTAATATATATATATATTTTGGAGGAACCGATGGTGATTTTTAGGAGGGTTAACGAGGGTGGAATTCAATTGTGATTTTCTTTTTAAAATAAAATTTATGATAGAATTAGAATTGGATCTAAGGTGCGAACTTTCTAGGAAAGTAAGACATGGGGATTGGATCAACAAAGATCTGAATTTCTCTGATGTGATCTTCTCGGTAGTTCATAGCATTTGTTACTATTTTCCCTGTGATTTGACTCACTACAGATAACACCGACATGACGGGGTGGGCCTTTATGTGGGATTGATTTTTGTCTATGATAAATGAGATGCGTGCCAACAAAAAATTGTTCAAAAAAATCTTAAACCCATTGTTTTTTCATCAGTTTAATTCTAAACTTTTCAATTTTACTAATTGAGTCTTAATTTTTTTTACATTTTGCAATTAAGCTCATCCAACTAATGTTAACTAGAAATTATTGTTGTGGACGCCGGTACTGGTAGTGCCATGTTGGACAACTCGCATTGATGTCAATAATTTTTAAAATTTTAAAAAATGAATTTTGCATTATTTTTATTATATGTTGCTTTTCTTTCTTTCTTTCTTTCTTTTCATCAAGTCCGTGAGGGCAGACCAACCCTTTTTGACCATAGGTGAAGGCTATGAAGCCCTTGTTGGTTGCGAGTGAGGGTCCTGGCCCTCGCCTAGTGGCCGGCCTTCACCTATGAATGGCATGGCTTGGCCAGTGACCCTTGTTGGGCTTAGAAGAGAAATAAAAAAAAGGAAAGAAAGAAAAAAATGAAAAGAGAAAGAAGAAAATAAAAATTCCAAATTAAAAATTAAAAATCATATTAATTTTTCACATCAGCACCGGCCATACATTGGTATTGACTATACCACGTAGAACGGTTGGCGTCCACATTAGCAATTTCCAGCTAAAATTAACCAGGATCGACTTAATTGAGATAATATAAACATGTTTATAACGGAATTAACAAAAGCGCAATAAATTTAAGAGTTCCGAACAATCTTACCAACGTGCCTATCTAACTACACAAAACACCCCTACAATCGCACAAGAAAAATCCAAACTTCATTTCGGTATCTGCACAAATTTAACCCTCACATATACACAGGACAGACACGGTCAAGTTCGTTTCCATGAGATCCAGAGCCACCTTCACTTAGCAATATCCGTCCGAGAGCTATTTCCCCCGCGGACAGGAAGCGAATGACCAGTAGACGGGCCCTCGTGTAGCTCGGTGACAGCGAGGGCTCGCACCATTTGGTCAAAACCAATCAATTTAAAACGGTGGTTGGATACGTCCTGCTTTGACTCCACGGACAGGCATCACCAGATAATGGGAAAACGAGTTCTCCAATCCATATCCGAACCCACCTGTCGCTACATGGAAAGCTACAGTGCAAATTCCCAGTTCAAACCTCTTGAAAAACAGTCGTTCTTATCGAATCCCCTTTAGTGCGTTCGTTGGACGAAGGACCGCACCGTTCACACTGGGGTTGCCAATTCCACGTTAATCACTGCACTAAGCCTTAAATTGCGCAGGACCCTTCTTGGAAAAAATTTAACGTAAGGGGACTCTCCCTCGGACGTGTACGTTCGTTTGACCACGTGGGTATTATGGAGGGGCGTCACCTGCCCCCAAGACCTGCGGCTGACTATTGACCCATCAACATGTTGGAGGGAGTGAATAGTCAAAGACCCTAGACTTTGTTTATGATTCGATGGACCGTGTTGCTCGAACGCGGCCTCACGAGAAACACATTGATCCCACAAAAATAATCTCCGTTGGGGTAGGGTTCATCTACAATTTTAATGGCGGGTTAGGTAACGTATGGTTCCTCGTAATTCCTTGAATTTATTGAGTTGTCTCTTACGCTGGGACTTGGGGTTATTTAGAAAGTGGGCGTGATTGATTTGTCCATCCTAAGTTGAGAAAAAGCCGTATCCTCAAGTGGGAGGAGTTCGGTCGAAAATGAGGAGGTTTATGCAAATCGGGTTCGTCAACTTTTATCATGTATCAAATACTGTTATGTGAATAAGGAAAGTTGATGTCGGGAACAAGTTGGATGATATGGGAAATGGTTCCAGAGAAAATATATGTGAATTGTAGAGAGGAGATGAGAAAACCAAGTGCTAATAAGTACAACATCAGCTCTAAGTTATAGGCTCGTACTAAGTTTCAAAAAAATTGTCTTTTTTATTGTCCAGTATCCATCCCAAGGCAATCCTAAATGACTTTGGTACATCATGTGATGAGAGAGAGAGAGAGTCTATGAATACAGCCTCGCATAAGTCCAAGATTTCATCAGAAGTACTATAGTTTCCTAGCTGCCACCGGAAAAAGAGTAGTCAACACAACGATCTTTCCAAGTTTATGGTCCTTCTCACCTAAAGACTCCAAGTCTCGGACCACATTGTATTTGCAATTTTAGGGGGGGTTAGTTTCTCACATGTCCCTATATTTTTTTTAATTCGGTTCAGAAAGCTTTTTTTTGGTAATTTTACAGTGAATTAGCTCTCTGGTGAAGTAGACACTCTTCGTTGTGGGAATTGCTTACTAAATGAAGTTGTCCACGAAGAATTACAAGAGCTCATACTCTTCCTGATACATATTTGTATGGGGTGAAGGGATGTCAGAATCAAATTAGTTCATAAACTGTTCCCTATTGTCTGAGGGACAGTTTTCCTGACCAGATCGACCAGAATTGTTACCGGATTGAGCACCCGATCGATCAGCAAATTTAGCAAGATGTTGATAATTAAGATAGATAAACAAAAGTTAGCAACGGATTGATACTAAAAGCATGCCTCGCTCTATTTTGGGAGACGGACGCTCTACTATACAATCCAATTGCGGCCATTGAGGCAGCAATCAGTTACACACCTCTACCCTCTTTTACCGTAATAGAATATCGAGTGAACACTCGCAAATTTACTCACAATTGAGCTTTTCATTTGTATGTACATATGTTGCCATTATACTTATGCTTAGATTGGTCGTTCGTCCTTGTGAGATGTCATCACGATTTTGATAATTGACAGAAACCACATTCGACTTTCGAAAAATCTATCCTTCAAACCAACAAAGAGGACAATAAAGAAACTAACGTACCCAGAGAACTTGTTTCAAAGTCTCCGCCTTCATCAGGCAAAACCTAAGATCAGAAACCCTACAGCTTCGTGCATATATCAGACGAGAACCCGCTTTTGCATATCTACTCCCACCGGGCAATGTGGGAAGTAGCACTACCTGTTCATAAGGTAGGATAGGCTCTGGCCTCAGGCAATATAAGTGAAATTGGCGAGAGGAAGGAGATAAATAGAACATCTCTGAACGCTTCCACATTTCTCTAAGTCTCAGATTCAAACCTCTTTCCTTCTTTGGTTACTGGACAGGTTACTTTACAAACTATTATGTACTCTCTTTTCTCGTATTCCTTCCTTTGTATTCAATGCCCTAAACAAGTACCATCATAATACACTCGGCCTAAAATTTCGCTCCTACCGAAACGGCCCAACCAACATCTTAAGTTACATTGATCGGTATCCCTGAGCCACTCTGTCAACCTCCCCCCAAAACCCCCCCCAGAGCCCCGACCTGAATCATTTTCCACGCTGCCAAACAGCTCTCCCAGCGAATGTTGAATATCTTTCCCTATTTGGCCAAGAACAGTGCTGCACTTCAAACTTCTATGCTATAAAAGCAGGTCTTCGTTTTCTGTATACCATGAGCCGATTCAATGAAGCTGAGAAGTGCAAATGGCAAAAGAACTGTTAACAAAGCATGGCAAATGATTGAACTTTTCAACATAAAGACAGATGAACACATTTCATTTGAAGTCTCAGGCAATCTCTAAAAATTCCTTAAGCATCTCAACCAAAGAAAAAGAAGAAAAACATAAGTGCTTGAAATGTCACGCATACTTACTGTAGCTTTATTCAATGTGTTTCAAGAGAGCTGTACAACAGACCAGCACAAGGGAAGCTCTTGAATTGGCTGTGTCTCCAAAAGTAGTGCATGTCACGTGGAAGTTTGATTTTCTTTAGAAACCGTATGATCAGGCCATTTCTTTAGGATCTCAGCCTCTCTAGCCACTTGGATATCAGAAGGCCAAAAAGCTTGCCGCACCACTTTGAAAAGAAAACGAGGGAGTAATGCTACTACAATTATTAGCAAAATGGTGAGCCAATATGAAAGTGATTTTCCCAGATGATAGATGGTCCTGAAAATAAGCATTAAGAAAATCAGCTAAAAGATATTAATAAATAAACCATATTAAATCACAAATACATGAGACTGACCAGTAATTCGGAAAGACTGGAATGGAATCTAAGACCACCATACAGGCATATGTAATGACGATCGATCCCCATACAGCAATATGTGTGATCGATACCCATCTCTGAATGTCCATTGCTAAGTGAATGTTGACGAGAATAACGACTGATATTGTCCATAAGCTGCCCATGCTCCATATGTCAATTGAGCTCTCACTGTATATGAACAGTGGTATGTAAAACAAAACAAGACTCTGCCATAGTGTATCAATCATCGTGATCCAGAAAAGATACAAATTGTAAGCCTCATGTCTATGGCCAGCACCGTAAAGTTTCGGATACCGCAAAAGTGTCTTATCGCTCAAGTCCTTGTCCCAAATGCCAACTATGACCGTTGGAACTGAAGTGTATATAACCGAATAGAACACACTGCTCCAGTCTGTTAAGGCAGAAGTAGTTGAAAAGGCTGTACACAAAATATACCTGCAAATACAGCAAGAAATGAACAAAAGAGGAAGCTAGGACCACAGCCATACACAGGAGCTGACTAAGTTTTCAAAATTTAACAGCAGAAAAGTTTTCAAAAGACACCTGACCAGATTTACAGCTCATATGGTAAAACAAATTAATGGCTAGCATAAAATGAAACTTCCACCTATTCTCCAGTTTTACAACCAAGCATTGCATGTAGCCAAAAATATGAAAAAGCAACTATCTACAAAAAAATCATTGTATAGCACTCCGAAGAGATGTTTTTCAGCAGAAAACAAATTTCAAAAAGAAAAAGACAAGCATTTGCCAGGAATTCTGTCTACAAAATATACAAGTTTCATGGTTAAAATAGGGGAAATGGGAGGTGGAACACGGAGTGTGCCACTTTAGGTCCCCCATAACACGTGCATTTGTTTAGGTCCTAGTTGAAACATATGTCAGAGCTATCATCAAGTAAATAAAGTTGGACACCCAAAATGAAACAAAAAGGCGTACCAGAAAAGCATCAAGACAAAAACAGCATTTCGGTAGAAGTTGTACAGAACGAGATAACCAATTCGCTGGTAATTCCAGTGACCATGCACTAGAAGTAATCTTTTTAGAAATCGAAATTGCCCCATAGCAAAATCTGATGCCATGACTGCTTGACGCCCTTCCTGACCGCATATTCCAACACCAACATCAGCCATTTGGATCATGGATACATCATTTGCCCCTATCAAAAATCAATTAGTTAGACAAAAGCAAGGATAGATATATGAGCTTGCTAACGCCAACTTTTGTACTTCACATGTCTGACTGTAATCATCAACTAGCTTCTCAAATGGCCTAACGCGACTGAGAATCGAGAACTAAGGAAGTACAGCAATCGACACAAACAGCATGCACATGCTACCAGCTGAAGTTTGGAGAAGAAAGCTTACCATCACCTATAGCCAGCGTCATATCGTCGGTCCTGCTCTTAATCAAGTCAACTATCCCAGCTTTTTGCAAGGGTGCAACACGACAGCACAGGACAACACTACAAGAAGTTGCCAGCTCAAAAAGCTGTAGAAAAAACAAAATATTAGTGATACTTCTGCAAGTGATTCTCAAATACATCCGAAACACTCAAAAGTAAGGAAATAATCTGTAGGACTAACAGTGATCCTTCATAGAAATTGAATTGCAGCATATACTAAATAAAAAGCAAACACATACCTCTGACTCCAAATCTTTCTCCAAGATGTAAACTAAACTGTTGCCGTCAATAATGAGTGCCAGTGAAACATTCAGTTTGGCTTCTTCTTTAAAAACAGTCCACTGTGGCATCTGGGAAGACTTTGTATGAAGAGAGACCTCATGATAGCCATTTTCAGAATTATTTCCCCTTCCAAAATCTTCATTTCTTCTATTCAATGATTTCACTCCATACTTGTTTTTGGCACCAACTAAAAGATTTCTGCACTCAATCTCTGAGTTGCCATTAATGATGATTTGTTGCATGTCCATCGTTAGTAGCTTGCAAGAGAGCCCAATAGAAATCGCTGTTTCCTGCTTATCTCCAGTCAAAACCCAGACCTTGATTCCCGCTTGCCGGAGAGACTCAATGGTTTCGGGAACTCCATCTTGTAACTTGTCTTCAATTGCAGTTGCACCAAGAAGATTTAGATTACACTCAATGAGAGCAGCCGTTTGACGAAGTTTTGCAGCTCTATCTGTCAAGGAAGTGCTGGCATCTTCATAATTTATTTGCCACAGCTCAAGTTCTGCAACAGTAAGATCTCTTGCTGCAACGACAAGTGTACGTAGACCTTCTGATGAATACTCAACCAGATGTTTTTGAGTTTCTTGCCATATATGATCACCTATTTCAGTATCTTCCGAAATAACACTGAACATAGAGGTGTCAGCTCCTTTCACAAGAACTTTCACGGCATTATTGGGAAACCTTATAACAACAGACATCCTTTTGCGCACGCTATCGAACTCATGCAGTCCCAAAACATCCAACCTATTTGACAGGTGTACAAGAAACTGCCAAAATAAGAACAATTGTATGCTAGATCTCAATTCATGGCAAAAAAATACTAGCAAACAAAACCCAAAAATTTCCATTCTACTACTAATCACATAAAGAGCCTACTGACCGGTTAAGCACTCAGTGAGCATGTGTCTGTGTACCCGTGAGAGAGAGAGAGAGAGAGAGAGAGAGAGAGCGGGGTTCTCTACCTTAGTGTCTCACCATTCACATCAATAACAATATGGCCGGATGTCCGCTCAAAAAGAGTGTATCCATAAGCAGATGCAGCAGCAACTAATGCCTGCTCATCTGGAGATTCACCCTGATAATCAATCGATACCATGTCATCTTGTAGAATTGGGATCACAGTGTTGCATGCAGCTAGTGTAAGGAAAAACTCATGTGCACAAAGCCTTTCTCCTTCAATTACTTCTTTGTGCAATAACTTCATAAGTTCAGGATCAACAGCAATTTCTGACTTGAGCTTCCACCTTTGTGTCCCTGTACTTCTCTCTACAGAAAGTCATGCCAAATTGATAATATATTGGAGAAGACCATAACATAAACTTAGATAAATATATGTGAAAAAAACATTGTAACAAGAATATGGTGAAATACAAAGCACATGTTCAGACAAAAGTAAACACTATGTTGTGCAATTAAAATACTAACATATCGCAATGGATCAAAAGATTAAAGTACCTGCAAATATACCAGAAAGAAACACAATTGAAACTTTAAAACAAATGCACATATAGATGTCTTTGATTCTTTGAGTCAAAAAAGGAAGGTTGATGAGACTAATCATCTGGTCTCTTACTGTAGTGTTTGGAGCAATATAAAGAAAAGGAATTGCAGATAATTAGAGCTCCAACATAACAATCCATTAAGACAACATCAAATAGTGCCACGACAGATATTATCTTTATCAGTGAGTACAAAATTATGACTCTTTGTCCTCAAGTTATAATCAAGCCCATAGTAGAAATTTCAACCCTTGTCCTGTAGTGAATTTGCATCACATAGTCAACAAGTAGGAGTTTTTCCTCCTAGATGTATGAAAGCGTTTATCCTATACATTTTGGTTCCAAATGTATACATGAACCTAGAAGCAGCAGATTTTATAACTTGACATAGAGGATAAAATAGAAGCATAAATACATAAACAATTAAGTTCAAAATGCAATCGAAAAAAAAACACCGCAATCATCATCTGCGAAGTAGAAGAAGCAGAATCTATACCTGTAATGCTGGTCTCCAGCGATGGCGAAGAACTCCCATAGCTCTTACCACAGACACTTGCTTTGCGGAATTCCATCTTGTTTTCAGTTAAGGTGCCAGTTTTGTCAGAGAAGATATAGCGTATCTGGCCCAAATCTTCATTTATGTTCAATGATCTACACTGGAACCTTGATCCAGAACTACTGTCATACATATGATTGTCTCCAATCATGAAATAGGACTGTCCTATTCGAACCAATTCCATCGTAATATAAAGAGATATTGGAATCATTATCTGAAAAACTATGATAGAACTGAGGAATGAGAAAAAAGCCTCCATGGGAATTCCATAATACTTGTATGTCTTTCCCTCATTTCTTCCCACTGTGAAATATCTCTTTCTGTAGAACGGCAAAGTATCAAGCCGATACTTGTGACGTACTAGCCATAACCCCATTCCAAGTGCCACGACCAAACACATGATGAAAAGAAAAATCGACAGCCACAAGGTTTCCCTGTTCATATAACTTTCTAGTTTACTCCTCTTGGAAGGGGATGCTGCACTGTTCAGCATCGCCTTTGTTTCCTGTCCAGTGTACACGACAACACCAATCACCCACTCTGTGTTCTTCAACTGACAACCTCGCAAAACAATGTTAGACTGGCTGAGAGAAAATCTATGCCCATTAAAGTCCATGTTAGCTGTGAATTCATAGATGTTTCTGTTTGGTTGCTCGCAAGTGATCACTCCAGAGATCGCGCAACCTTCAAACACAGTTGAAGCAGTTTCCTGCCTTGCATATCTCGTCTTCAGGTTGGACTCGCCATCCAAATTCATTGTCTGAATATACGCAAGCCCACTAGGGTCACTTGTTCGCAGCAAAACCATGTCACATGGAATTGTTTCATCCGAACAAATTTTCAGCACCTCGCCAGCTTGTATATTTTTCCATCTCTTCAAATGAAACTGACCTCCTTGACGCACCAGTGCTTCCCGATTATTCTCTTTCCGGTCTGACCTGTGCCTTCGCCAGTCCTCATAGCCATCCTTAACAGCCGTGACAGAAAGCACAAAGAGAAGGGGGAAAAGAGACACCGTTCTCCCGAAGACTGCAAGTGGAGGGAGTTGATTGAGAGCAGCAATGGCAAGGAAATATAGGTAAGCAACGCGATGGAATTGAATGAAGAGATTCTTAGGCAAAAAAGTGATAATGGTATATCTGCTAGTTCGGATTTCATTGTCAGAGAACTCATAGTTTTCATTTGTCTTCCTTGGATCATCGATATATATCGATCTGGCATTCTCTTCATGAAACAGGTTCTCTTCAAACTGCGAACTTTTGTGCCGTACTCTTTCGGACTTCCCGTTCTGACCCACCGAGGAGGCCCTGGAAATTTCAAAAGGGGCGAAGCTGTTGTTGTTAGATCTGGGCAGCTCCATTGAACCCCACGCTACCTGCCGTTTCCTCCCCGGCGTGGGGCATTCCAATGGAAACCGCTGGTGATAGCGCAAGTCAGCTGAATAGAACTGCTTCTTCAGTGCAGGTCGATAGGTTTGTGCAAGTGGTTTATCGGGAAAGATGTCCGAAGGAGATGAGTCTCCTTCTTCGCTTGTCAAATTGCTCTGTTTGTCATCGACAGTAGACGACGTGAACGAAGCATCCCGGCAGAGACATCCAAAAGAGCCCGAGCTCTTATTAAGCTTCAACGATGGCGGATCTGAAGATGACAGCAACGGCAGGCCAGAAGTCATAAATAACAATCCTCCAACGACCACATTGGAGAACCGGAAGCATGGACCGCCGGATTCCTAAAAATTCAGGAAAAAGAAGGGTCAAGCACCACATTGCAGAGCATTTCCATCCGCAGAGAAACCAAAGTCAGACCGACACATCCGGGATTCACAGCTCACAAACATGAAGATCGATCATTTAAACTCGCTCTCATTCTCCTCAAATCAATCAGGATCATCCCAACATCTGATAATTCATCACACCCACACCATTCAAACTACAAAAAAGAAAAAAAAGGGCAATGCCAAAAACCGATGACAAGCAGATGCTGAGGACAAAGGCAATTATCGCCCAAATTGCACACCCGGAAGAAGGCTCCCGCACGCTTCTAGCAAATAAAGTCCTCGACTTTTCCGTTTTAAACGAGATAAATCACAAGCTCGGTCGCAGACAAAAAGAGCCTCTTCCCGTGTTTCATCATTTGCAGGCAGAGGCCTGCAAATGCAGAATCCATTACCAAAAAATCCCAAAAAGAAAAGCCACCCAATTCAATTGAATGTCGACAAAATTCACACGGATACGAAGGCAGCAAACCGCAAGCCAAAACCGACGGCCAAAAAAAAACTAAAGCCCGCGATCCAACCAAGCTAAAGGAGTTCTGAAAATCCGGGAGCTAATGATGATTCGGCGAGGGAAACGCAATTACGAAACACGCACCTCAGCGGGATCGAGGAAAGCTCTATCACCTCGGGGGAACCGCGAAACGGACGGACGCGCCGGGGGGTGGGGGCCACCAGCAGCTGGCGACGGAGAGCCTCGTGCCTCGGTCGGCGAATCGCAAGCCCCGATTCAATCAATGCGCTGAATGCGAAATCATGGCGGAAACGTCAGAAAGGCGCAGGCAGCAGCAGCAGCAGAGACACACCAGGAGGAGCAGATCGCAGATCCCGCAGATCTGTAGGTACTTCCGCGCACAGATCTCTCCTTCCTTTCCTTTCCTTTCCGACGGAGCAGAGCAGGGGGGGCGATTACTGCACCCGAATCATTAGGGAACACCAGATCAGCCTCCCAATCCAATCCAATCCAATCTGCGCGCGCTCGACGATGCGACCGGGGGAACGGAGAGCGTGGGAGAAGGCGGAGGGAGGGCTAGGGCTTAGGGCTCCAGGCAGAGACGCAGACGCAGACGCAGAAGAGAGAGAAAGAAGAGAGAGAGAGGAGAGAGAAAGAGAGGTGGTGGGCGTCTGTGCGGATTGGTGTCGCGAAAGGCGTGACCGACGGAGAAAGACAGAGAGGAGGACGAGCGGTGTACCATCGATTTTGGCTCTTCTTCTTCGCCCGCACACCTCCGAATTATTCCCTCCCTTTTATATTTCAACGACAGCCAAAATAACGTTGTGCATAATTACATAATTTCGAGAGACCATAATACACCGACCCCCCAAAAAAAAAAAAATGAAGAGACCACAATAATAACAACAACAACAATAATGATAATAATAATTAAAGAAATGGAATTTCGGTGTGCAGATATAATTCATTGTACATGTATAATGCTCCATGTCAATTATATGTGGATAGCTATTGATTCCACATGTTGCTTGATTTGAAAAAAGGTTGAGTAAAGATCTTTGTGTTAAGCGTAGACTAGCTATTAAAACCTCCAATTTCACTTACTATAATCGATGTATAAAATTTGCTCGCCATCTTTGAAAGGAATTATTTAGTATCGTCCATTATGCGGTTGGGTAGTCGAACATTAAACATGTTACGTGATTGCGTTGAATTTAATATTAGAAAGTGTCGATAAAACAAATTTATCTCGATAAATATGGGTATTTCGTGACTAAATGGGTTAATTTTGGATTTCTAGCAGATTGTTGGTGTGTCCATTATTTAAAAGATAATATCTAATAATAAAAAATGGTCATGTGGGTACTAAAAATTCATCTAGTATTTTTCATGAGTTATTTATTTCGTGCTCCTGCCTCTCTATATTTTGGATATATGGAGACAACCCGACAAGTACCATACTTGGAAAAAAAAAATGGTCATGATGGTCACGATCTACTTACATCGCCTAATTTTGGGTCAAAATCTATCGGTACTAATCCGTTGGAAACCAAAATTAGTAAGAAATCAAATGTATAAAATCTCAATTTGCACGTAATCCGATGCCATCGGTTATGCTATACGAGAATAAATTAAATTATCTTCGCATCAGTCTCATGTACCTTATTTAGATAGATCTACATAACGATGGTAAACTTATAAGAAGAATTCGCAGAAATGTTAATTTTTATTCAGGTCAAAGTTCATTAAGTGCGTCATCTTTCACGCGAATCGTGATGCGAATATGCACGCGCTTTGTTTGCTTCCTCAATTTATTTTGCAAAGTTCATTTGAATAGGCATATCACCTTAGCTCGAGCTTTGACTATTGTAGCTTCAATTTTAGTCAAATGTCACGATTGCGTTTAATTTATATTTCCATATAAATCGAAAAGGATACGGTGTTATATAAGTTTCTATTGATACCAAACCGAGCAAAACGACGCAAAAGGAATTTATGTAGCCCCATCTTTTCTTGATATGCACATGAAGGCTCGATTATGAACTGAGAGTAATTCATGATTTGATTGCGATTGTCTTATCGCCATTTTGAACTCTCATTTTGTCCGTTATCAACATATGATTATCATTTAAATCACATAAAACGTGGGTTTATGAAATTTCGCGAGTTGAGATTCAAAAGGAATAATAGCACAAATGATCATATATCATCTTTAATGATATAATTCATGAACTTTAGCTGGATGACAATATTATCCATAAGTCTTTAATTTATTCAATGCAATTCATAAATTATTGATAAATGTTCAATAAAATCCTTAAACTATTTAAAATTAAATTAAAGGTTAAGAGGTCAGATCAAATAAGTTAAAGTTTAGCAACGGGCGATAATCGGTGGCGTGGCAATGTCACTAACTGGGTTTGCAAATTGTAAGATTGCGATCCAAAAATACAGGAAAAGTGAGATTAATCAGGAAATGCCCGACGTCCCACCTAACAATATCTGAATGAAATAGATGTTTGTATTTATTTATTTTATTTATTTATTTTACAGTTTTAATTATTAGATAAAGAGAATAATGATGGCGACGTCGCTTAAGGCGTGGGAAAGGGACCCGACGGGGCCTCGGAACGTCGCCGTCGCTATTAAGAAACTTGACATTTGCGGAATCCTCTGCCACTTTTTCCGTTCTCTTCATCTCATGATTAAGCTTCCAAACTCGCAAGATCGAGCGGATCTCTTCTCATTGAATTCGGCATGACCCAAAATTCAATGCAAACGTGAATCTTTCCATTTTCAACTTACAAAAAAACCAATAATTCTATTCGAGGCAATCTCGGTAAAGAGAAAAATTATTCGAAAAATCTCAAAGACTATTGCACTTTTATAAATTCAATTGTGAATATTTCAATTTTATCAATTGAGTCTTAAATCTTTTCGTATTTTACTAATTAAGCCCATCCGGCCTATTTATAAATATCAATCGTCCTGCGTGTCAATTTTGTCATTGGTGGGCCACTAGCCATAGGTGATTGCCGGCCATCAGCCCCGCCCAAGCGAGGCTGAGCCGTGGGAAAGTCGGTCTCGCTTAGGCTAAATCTGGCGAGGGAAGTTCTCACCCAATCAGGCCTCGCCTATGGCAAAGGCCAGGCTAGCCAGCCATCGACAAAGAGAAGAAGAAAGGAGAAAAAAAAAATAATAATAAAATATTTAGAAATTATTAAAAATCGTTCACATCAATGCTAATAGCGCCGGTTGATTGGATGATGCGCCTTCTGAAAAAGGTGTAATGAAGACTGTACACGTCCGCTCATCTATGTACATCAATATGGGTAAATGGACAGCCGGTTGACCGCACGCGAGGGACATTAGCTTCCTTCCAAGCTAATAATCTATTGGAGTTTTCTCTTATTTCAACGCAATCACCTAAAATTAAATTCTTTTTTAAAAATATACTTGACAAAAAACAATTTATATGACAAACACTACGCGTTAAAACGTGACATATGAGAATCGGGCACAAAATCTATGTACTTGATTCCCTTTAATAGATTTCGTATAAGTACATAATATATTTTTTGTGCTTGATGTAATTTTCATCCACCGTGTGATTTATTATTAACTCTTGACGTGAAATTGCAAAGTAAGCTTCCTTCCAAGCTAATCTATTGGAGTTTTTTCTTATTTCAATGCAATCGCCTAAAAGTAAATCTTTTTTTTTAATATACTTAGCAAGAAATGATCGACATGACAAATACTATGCGTTATAACATACCACGAGAGAATCGGGCACAAAATCAATGTACTTAATTCCCTTGAATAGACTCTGTATAAGTACATAATATATATTTTGTGCTGGATGTAATTTTCATCCACCACGTAATTTATTATTAACTCTTGACGTGAAATTGGCAAAGTATTGCATGCGAGGGAGATTAGCCTTCTTCCAAGCTAATCTATTGGAGTTTTCTTTTTTCTTTTTTTATTTCAATGCAATTGACTAAAAGTAAATTCTTTTTTTTTAAATATACATGACAATAAATGACCGACATGACAAACACTACAGGTTATAACATCCCATGTGAGAATCGGGCACAAATTCTAAGTACTTGATTCCCTTTAATAGACTTCGTATAAGAACATGATATATATTTTACAGTTGATGTAATTTTCATCCACCGGGTAATTTATTATTAACTCTTGACATGAAATTGGCAAAGCATTTCCATAGCAATTGCATTGGTTTCAAAATCGTCTAGGTTTTTTACCTAAACAAAAAATCGTCTAGATTGATCCAATGTCGATATCTTTAAAGTCATCTATATACTTCCAAACATACTAGATTTATTTATTTTTTCCAATTCTTAGCTAGTTTCATCCGATATGCAAGTTATTGATTTATACAAGTAGTATCCAGAACTTTTTATATCACAACAAGTAGAATTTTTTTTTCGATATCTTTCTTTTATAAAAAATATTACGTTCGATGTATATTATTATTCACTCATCTAGCTAATACATTTATGAAACATGTGTCAATGGTGGATCGTTGCAAAATTTCAAACAACAGCAGACAAACTATAAAAATACAAACAAATTGCATATTTATTATATCCGCTTTTCCAAATGTTTATTAAGAGATCGTTCAGAGCACAACTCTTTAGTCTTAGAAAAATAATGGACAAAATAATTGTGTATAATACTAGTCTCATCGTGCTGTGGGGCACAGGCTCATCGATATTTGATAATTCGAGGCCGCTCAAATTAAAATAAGATAATTGAAAAGGACTTCCAGCACATATATTATCCCTCACCACGATACCTATATTTATTAGATACTGTTGCTGTACTTAAGTGCTTCTTACGAGACCAGTCTCGCCATCAATGTGGCCTGTTGGCTAAAAAGGAAAGACCAAAAAAAGCAAATCGATTTTCTCTCGTGACCTGCTGACATCAAAAGGGAAATTACCGATGCGAAGGTGATCAAACTTGCACTCGATAAAAAGGAAAAATCATGAACAAATCGGATTTGCTTTAAAAGCTTTACTAACCTAAAAGGAAAGTTACCAACGCAAAGGTGACCAAACTTACATTTGATCACGAAAAATTACGAGTGAAGAAAATAAGTAATGCATGGTTGCATAACTTTACAAAGTGAGATTGATCACGTTCGTAGGATGCCAAGCCCTTAACATGGTTGCAGGGGCAGACAACAAAGAAAGATTGGACGACCTGTCCTGTTTAGGATGACCGATCCAGTCCAACATTTTCAGCCATACATTTACAGACATGTTTTTTGAGAAAGTGGTCAGACTTTTGGTAAATTAACATGAAGTAGAGGAATGCTGAAGTGGACAAAAGAAACCAAGAAGCTTATCAGAACAGCAAGTAAGAAAGAATGTAGGCAACTTACAAGCTGGTGAATCTAAAAGAAATTTCCACAACAGATGTAGCGGGGCGCCAGAGTCAGAAGTTTCATACTGTTGTAACCAGAGTTGTTCTCAAAGACATGTTAATCTATCGAGCAGTCATGACAATGAATACCAAGAGCAGGTGGAGATCGCAAAACAGCGAGGAAAGCTGAAAAGTATGGAGCTAAACCTATTGTGTGCACGGTGCATATATAGATGGAGAGATCAGCAAAAGTTTGGGAAGTTGAACTTCAGTCGGATTACCAAGAGCAGCAGCCAATGATGCCAAACCAACTCAGAGTTTATACAACAGATGCTTGAGTTACATAGGTGATTAGTAAAATTAGATAACCAAACCGAAAATTTGGCCCAGTGATCAGATAAACCTCAGTCTTGAATCAGCGTTATCCTGCTAGTTGAACATATGTCATAAAGAAAGTGTGATAATGCCTGCCGGATTAGGTGAGTGTCCCCGTCACTTCTTAAAACATACACATGCTTTCTAAAAGTTACTGCCGCCTGCTTGAACTCGAGACTCATAGAAAAGTCTCACGGTTGAGTAGATGTGCGAAGGTTCGGCCATTGCCCCATTTCCGTAGTCACCACAAGCCAGCCTCTTTGATACAGGAGGAATCAGAGAAATTCCAAGCTCATCAACTGTCATAAGGTGCCGCTCTGTGAAGGGGTTGTTCCACATGAAAGTGTTCATAGCTGGTGCAACAAAGAGGGGCTTGGTGTAGTCCCATGCTCGAATGATGCATGTTAGCAGATTGTCACACAAGCCTCCTGCAATCTACAATGAGACGGCACAAAGAACTAACAAATCAAACTCTTTCTCCATAACCAAAGGAAAGACAACTAAATGAACAAAGAGAAACTAAATGACTTCTATGCAAGTCTGTGACGAGCACACATCAAAATCTTTTATAGGAAAGAGATTTCTGCTGTCTCCAGATGACATAAAGGTACAATGAAGTATATAACTTCAGACAATAACCAAGAAATGACTCAATGCGAAGGACTCAATGACCCAAGTATCCAGTACAAACAACAAGAAGAATATCCTGATTGCTCGTATGCTTTACCTTGCCCAGCGTATTCGCTGATAGTGGAGCAATGATCATGATATCAGCCCATCGGCGCAGCTCAATGTGAAGGACGCTGTCCCCTATTTTACTCCAACTTGACCATTCATCCTCGTCAGTGTAAAGGACTACATCCCTGGGCAGTGATGCTCTATCAATGAAATGTAAAGAAGCCTTAGTGGCAACTGCTTTCACTTCGGCCCACTCAGAGAAACAATGACACAGGTTCGCAAACTTGATTGCAGCCACGCTTCCACTAGCGGCCAGCAATATCCGTGGCTTCCTTGGAGCACCATTGGTTGGTAACGGCCCTCTTTCAGTACCTGCAGTTTCTGCCGATGCCATTTATACCTACCGATTGAAAAGGAAAAGCAGGAACATCATCAGAAACAATCTGTAAAAGGATGCCCCCCAACTCAGTCAAAATAATCAACATGTTTAAGCAAGCAAAGTCCAACTGTGACACATAAGGAAAACAGTGCCTTTTCTTAGCACAATACAAGAAAACTAACTCTCAGAAAAGGCTTGCAGAGAACTATTGACACCTCAAAGCAGCACCGGGTCTCTGAGTTCCTCATTCTACAAAGGAAACATACTCTGGCCTAGTGATCATAACTACACGAGATTCTTGATATGAACTGCACACTTTAGTGCTGATTTCATGGTTATGCGATTTGAATCTTAAATTGAAGTATCACGAATTCACGATAAACCCGCACCCGCAATCAAGCGGATGCAAACCCATCTCACTCAGCCGGCAAAGGTCTCATCCAGTAAAAGTAAGAGCAGACACCTATCAACCTTTTCACATTCTCAAACAAACAATCCTGAAACTTCACTGCCAGCAAACGCCACTCCCGTTCCCTGCTTTACGGTGCAGCAAAGCGAACATGGCGTGTAAATTGACACCACCCATCACGGCGGGCCACGTTACCATCTTTTCTCATTCAAATCCCACACACACGCTAACTAACTTCCGCAATCCCTCTTCAACAGCCCGATTAAACTCAGCTCCCCCGAAATTGATCAAGTCAACTCCTTTCCCGCTCCCCAGTCAACTCCCAAGAACCGCATTTAGACGTTGCAGAAAGAATCAGAAGAGGGTACTTCAAAAAAGTCCTCGAACACGCGCGAGACCGGGAATCGGCTAAAGCGAAGAAAGCATCAGCCGCACCACCGCCCGACCGCCTGGAACTCGGAGACCGAGAGGTGGGCTCGAGCTCAAAGGCGCGCTAGGGCTTTTGCGAGTGGGAGATGCGTGGAATTTGAGATGTATAGCTACCCGATCACCGCTGAAAAAACGCAAAGGCTGCTTACCCAAGACAGGAAGCCGCCGCCGACGACGACGAGAAGACACCGCGCGGTCGGCTCGCGACGGCGGACGGCCGGCGAGGGGCTCGTGCGAACCGCCGAGAGGTTGAAGAACCGGTCTGCTTGCCGATCGGTCGCTCGAGGTCCGGTCTCGCGGTTCGGTGGCCGGAGAATTTGAATGGTAGAGAGAGAGAGAGAGAGAGAGAGAGAGATGCGCTAAATAAATTTATTCGAGCACCTTACACTTCGAAAAAGAAATAATAATAATAAAATGTTAAGAAATGAAAGTCCGTGTCTTACTTGAGTTTATTTGGAGAGACAAATTAAGAGCCGCCTTATGTGTCATCATATCGGTATATATAAAAAGGGTGAAAAAGGTTTAGCTGATTTTCGTCCAATAATATTGTAGATTAAAATCACGAGATTTGAAAAGAAAAAAAATCTCATAACCAAAAAAGTATAGACAGAATAATGGAAAAGTTCTACGGATAACCTTAGATACTTCTTAAGCTCAATATCTAATTGCCCTTTTTTTGTCTAGGTAACGCATCCAACCGAATAATTGCTCTTTTGTGCGTTTATTCAAGTAAAAATATTCTCCACGAACTAGATTTTCTGAAATTTCATTTGTTTAGTTGACTAAAAATGATTATGGTCAAAGAGATATGCATACCCAAAGTTAAAAAAATAAATTTTCCAACTTGAAAATGCACATTTTCTTGAAAAATTATTTCGAAAAAATTATCTTCTTTAATCATGAAATTTTTCTTGAAACATACGCCGCCTTGAGTTGCTTCACGAGATGCGCAACGTGGCTGTTGCGACAACAATTAGCAACAATATGGAATTATTCACAGTGCTCCAAGGAATGCCACAGTGCAGGGCCCATCAGACCTCATGGTTTTAGCGCAATACAAGGCTCTATACATGGCTCAAATCATTAAGAATCCTTAATGCATTGGAGCAAAGATTGGAAAAAGCTACCAAGTCAATCTTTAATCGCCTACTCTTTTGGCCTCCTTTTGCTCATCCAAACCTGCATCGAATTGCAGCTGTCGTTCCTCGAGATCTGTCGAATGCTATGTCGCAATCACTATAGTACTCGACTGTCTCATCGTATAGAGAAGGGAAAGAGCACAAGGGAATGAGAAAGACGTCCTCACACTGGAAGGTCGATGTGGTGCACAAGACGCATGCAAAGGGCCGCCACAGAGTAATGGTTGTACGCTAAATGCCGGGATAGTGCGTACGCTCAGGGATCATAAAAAGTCCATTGGAAGGTCCAAGTCGTCCTGATTTTCCCTCGATTTAGGACGGGATCTCCTGCGCCGGAATTCTCTTCTCGTGCGGCGATCATTAGCTAATCTATCTTCTTCAAGATCAGAATATTCTTCCACTTCGTTGAAGGATTTCCCAACGTTCTGGGCACCCCACCAACCCTGGCACATGAGATGAAAGTTGCTGAGTAGGGGGAACGTGCATAAGATTGAGACAAAGGGGAAATGGACCAAAAAGCAGGTTAAAAGGCGATCATATCGGCTAGGAAATGCTAATGGTTGATGTCAGAGATGCTCTAGAGACCATCATTGGGCATGTAGCAATGAAACAGCTGTTGATACGCTAAATGTTCTAGAGGACATGAAGATTGGTTTTTGTCACTCTGACGTACCTTTGTTAGCCTCTGTAAGCGTGCTGCTGCAGCTTCATGCACGAACACTTTATCCGATGCAACTTCTAGCACATCCTCAACAAACAAAGCATAAGTACTCACCTGAAACAACAGCAAGCATATACAAACATGAATTTTGAAGTTGACACGTATTCCATAAAAATACCCATCAAGACCCCACACGCACGCATGCACGCACAGGGGCCCCGGCACATGTAGAACACTCAGTTTGCAAGATCAAAAGGAATGCTTCACATACCAAACTTGATGGAATGATTGAGATACCGAATGAATCAAGCTCGAGGGACTCGAGAGCCCCTGAATTAACATTAAATGTGTAACCTCTGACCTAGCAAATATCAAAAGGAAGTTAGTTAAGAAAGATAACACTTATGATGACATGCTGTAGCTCCTGCAAACATAGCTATAAAAAAGATATAACTACTGCAAATTATCATTATACCTTGCCAATACTTCTTCTGCCAGGAGTTACAACTTCATACCCTACCTAACAGAAATAGAAAGCTCTTAATAGCAAACTTATGCATAAGCTCCTGAAACAAGCAAGCAACCGATGCAGAAAAATAACAGTTTTCAGGTAGAGAATTCATGTTCCCTTAGTATTCCACGCTTGTCAATAGCCAACCAAAACTCCACCATCCTTTTAATATGTGCATATGATGAGTGGATCGACTATGTTTTGTGCACCTTTCTCCGGAACATGTCAATTTTACAAGGAGAATTTAACCCAACACGTTGTCGAACCTCATTCAGACCTTCCTTAGACAAGTTCCATAACAAGTTGAGCACTACTTATGCAGATAAATAATTTGAAAATCAAGAGAAAAAGAAACTCTAGTGTACAGAAACATACCAATGTCTCCAGCCCCACCATTTTCAATTCATTCTCCATTACCCTCTCATTCTCAACAAGCACAACATCACCTACCTGCCACAAAACTTTGGGCGATATTAACCATAAAAAAAACTACTCAAGCAAGAACTTGAGGCCCATAATATATCGAACGCCTCAGACTCACTGACAAATATATCAAGTATGTTCATAGTCAAATTTACTCCAAATAACTACCAAGCAACGACTCTGGATAACTGCTAAGCAAAGTGGTGGAACTTTAAATTTGTGAATGATATACGTCACAACAACGAACATCTCACTATTCCACAGAGTAAATGCATCCACCGTAATGATTTGCAGACAAAAGGGAAATGCAAGGTTACTCAATAAAGAAAAAGTGAAAAACAAAAAAGCACCTGGCAGACATCTTCAAGAAGAAATCTCTCTGAATCACCAGAAAGCAAATTCGGCCTCACTTCCACAATCACGACGTTCCACTACTCCAAAGAAAAATCTCATATTAAAGATGACAATCTCCAATTCCCATAAGCGATGCAATGTGTCCTTATAGCATATGAGAATAATCAAGACTGCAAATGGACCTGATTCTTCCCTTAATCACTGGTTTTCCAATGGATACTCCATTATTAAGTGATTGCAAGGCAAACTTGACTTGAAGGCTGATTAAGTAGTACAATCAAGTGCGAAAGCAAATGCGTTCACTTATGTACATCTCTATCTTCCTCCAACTATCGAATAAATTTAGATAACTACAAATAAGATACCAAATACAAAAAATAAATAAATGCACAGACCAACATAACATTTACTATTATCTGTCTTGTTAGCATTTTGTTGAAGTGGTTCGCTCTGATTGACTCGAATTGAATACCAGTAAACTCCAGTAGTTGGTATATAAAGACAACACTTTGAAGCCTTCTTTACAATTCATAGTCACCTGCTAAAGCACAACCCACCTAGATCTTTCAATGAATAATCTCCCGCAGGCATGAGAGATTTTGCTTCCCACAACAGATAACAGAAAAACTACAAGAACCAAGATGAATACTAGTAAACTCCGGAGTTGGTATATAAAGACAACACTTTTAAGCCTTCCTTAACATTCATAGTCACCTGCTAAAGCACAACCCACCTAGATTTTTCAATGGATAATCTTCTGCAGGCACAGAGATTTTGCTTCCCACGACAAATAGCAGAAAACTACAAGAACCAAGATGAATACTAGTAAACTCCGGGAGTTGGTATATAAAGACAACACTTTTAAGCCTTCATTAACATTCATAGTCACCTACTATAGCACAACCCACCTAGATTTTTCAATGGATAATCTTCTGCAGGCGCGAGAGATTTTGCTTCCCGCAACAGACAACAGAAAAACTGCACAACCAAGAAGAAGAACTCCGTCACTTACCGAGGCGGTATCCACCCAGAGCTGGGAGACGAACCCCAAGCCAAGAGCAGATTCGATGCTGATCACTTGCTTCGCCACCATACTCGATCGCCTCATCACCTGTCGCCCACCCCTCACCCTCAATCTACTCTCCGATTCCTCTTCCCTCCTCAACGCGACGCCGGCATCGCCGCCGTCGCTTCGGAGCACCTCCTCCTCTTCCACCCCGGACCGCGCCGGCTCTTCGGCCCCCAAGTTTCCGCCTTCCGCCGCATCACTCCCGCCGCTCCCACTTCCCTCCCTCGATCCCGCGCCGCCGCCTCGGTCCGTCTCCAGCTCGAACCGCTCCTGCCCGTCGTCCTTGAGCCCTAGCCGGCCGTAAAACTCGCGGTCCCGGGAACCGAAGTCCGCGCCCCTCCCGGAGGCGCCGCCGGCCGACTTGGCCGCCGGATGCCCGGCGCGCGGCGGGTTTCTGAACGTAAGAGAACGGCGGGTCGCGAACCGCCCGGCCCTCGCCGTCGGGTAGGAGGCGGTCGAGGCTGGCTTGCGGCTCCTGGGGAGGAGCGACGGCGGGGGAGGAGGAGGTGACGGGACGCAGTCGCACATGGTGGAACGCCGGGCGCTCGAACCTCAACGACTGTGGCGGGACATCATCGTCACTGGTCAGCGTGTACCGCTGCAATGGGGAGAGAGAGAGAGAAGCCGAGAAGATAATATCCACGTGTCACTGTGTCGGCGCTTCACGGAGAAAATAATCGAAGTAATATTTTCTAGGTGATGAACGATTTCCTTCATTTTGAAGAATGGATGACGAGTAATTTTCTCATCTTCGACGCTTTTGCAGTTTTGGTTTTCCGGGAAAATTTTTCTGATGAGAAGAATAAATTAAAGAGAACGACAGAAAAGTCATTTCCTTCTTGAAGAGATATTATATTGTACGAGCGTAAGTAATGTTTATGATGATATTACGCTTGCTATTGTACATGATAAGATGGCCTGAGAGCCACCAAGTTTCCACTGACATATAGAGTAAAAAGACATCCTTTGCAAACATTGATTCTGCGGCATAAAGAAGCTGCACCGGAGATGCATTTCTCTTTTATATAGTTCACCGAATTCGACCTGGAACCGGTTTGTCCGGATGGTGACAAGATTCACTGTCTAACGGAGTCTGCAGGAGTCTCAGTCTCAGTCCGAGGGAAACATGCTATCGGCACGGTGGTCTTGAAAGTTCAGTCTACAATTCACGGCGACACTATCCGAACGCCTTTTCAAGCAAACAGAAAAGACTACCGAGTAGCTCAACCGCCGCACACCGGAGGAAAAACATCCGACCCACACAACCTTATTGTAAGGAGGACAGTGAGTTTTGCCCATGTCATCAGGATGATTCCTGCAACACTGCCTTACCTGAAACATTGAACTTGATTTCTTAAGATTCGCGATCGCAAGACCAGAGAGCCGAGCCGATATCAGAGACATGCAGAGAGCCAACACGTACAGGCAGTGACTAGAAGAAGACTGGACCAGTATTCCTTTTATGCACCATGAATTATATCTTAGGACCTGCAAGTAAATGAGAAAGCTCCTGGCTTTACAAAATCTGTACATGATAAGCAGGAAAGAGAATTTAATGTAGAATTGAACGCAAAACAATGGCCAATGAATGAGCGGCGATGCTTGCACTTACATCATTGGCCAACTTCCTATTTTCTCAAGCTCAGTTTTGAAAGAACCGCAGCCGCTTGGTCGCCTCCTAATAAAAAATAAGGATGCCTGAGGACGGCTGCGGCCGATAATCTTCCCCTTCTCAGGAAACCTCTCTCTGAGATGAGCTTCGTGGCCAGGTCCCACCCTCTTCCCGAGTCGAGCTCAAGAATTGTCAAGTCGGGCCTCAATCTTGTGTAGTCTTTCCATTTATTCAAGTCGTATTTAACTGTCTTGATTTCAGAATTGAAATTTTTCAGGCCTGAGGAGGTCCTCAAGGTTGGGATCGCCATTTGCAGGAGAACGATTCCAGCAGAGTACATGTCAAACAGATCAGGACTGTTCAGCTGCAAATACAGTACAAACCGTAATTTAGCATTTCAAATGGTAAATGATCGATATTTCGGGCTCATCTGAGCTCGCAATGAGAACATATCCAAGCATAAAATACTTAATATCTTCTTGCCCCATCGAAGCTCCAAAGGAGCGAATTGGTACTCCCCATCTAGTTAACAAACAAAGAAAACTAGCTATGACAAAAAAAATTGACGTAAAAATAAGATTTATGCTCTCAATGTTTCCTTTATTGTAGGAATTTCCTTTTAGACCAAAACAATTCTCATTCTAATTCATTAGGATTATTCAATGTAAAATATTTCAAATTAACTGATGGAAGCCTTGTCCAGAAAGCTGAAAGCATAGTTGATGAACTAGAAAGACGATAACAAACACCTTTCTCTTTCATTTGATACACGACAAGTCATAACCTACTCAGCAGAACAGCAGTTACCTGCCACAGGATGGGGGAAAGAAAGGCAGCAACTGGCTCTGGAGGTGGACTTGGAGTTTCCTCCGGAAGTACATAAAGTTCAGGGGGACAATAATCAGGATCAAGCAACCCACGATTTGGCACAAAGTTCTTGCCAATACGAAGGTCTGTGGCTGCCCCAAAATCGATGAGCTTAATCTGCCCTTTCTTTGTCACAACCAAGTTGGCTGGCTTTACATCCCGATGGACAATGCCAGTATCATGAATCTTCTTCAGCGAAGTTATAATCTGCCGCATCACTTGCTTAATGATCAACGCATTCCGCTTAACGGAGTCTACCCCTCGCAAGACTTTGCCAAACATGATGGACTCTAGATTCAAAGGGAAGCTGCGATCCTTCATGTAATCGGCAAGGTCTCGATCTCCCTATTGCAAGAAACACAATTACCTGGTCAGCATGAGGACACAAATACGATGGCCAGTATCTGACCTTCATCAGTAAGTCGCAGTTATGGTAGATTACAATCTCTTTGTGCACTTGAAAGGCAAGCATAATTGAAAGAGAGACAACTCTTCCAGCCAAATCACGAGTGATCCAATGAAGATATAGCAGAGGATCTTGACATAATGTTTAATTAAAGTTAGCGCTTATCCTGAGAAATAATTACCTCAAATTTCCAAACCAGCCATTTCTCGCCCTTTGTGTATCGCGAATTCGTCTGATCAGCAACAAAACTCCCTAAAAACTCAGCACAGGTCTCAGGCGCTGCCCGGGACAGCCTGTAATTGAACCACTCCTCAAATTCCCCACATTCTTCCGCGCCTTGTACTCCAACCTTAACCTGAACATTCTCATCAATGCAACCAACGAAAAGATTATCTTTCTTTCTCGACGTTACCGAAACATCTTCACATAAAACCAACACAAACCCATTAAAAATTCACCCTCTGCTTCAAATTGCAAAAACATACGCAAGACACCAAGCTTAGTCCTTTTTTGAGCTACAACATCTCTGTCTTTCATTCGACACATCAAGCGTAAACTAGAGGCACGAAATGCATGATTTGATGATTTACGTTTCTGGGTGTCTGTCGCTTACCTGTTTCAAGATGACCTTCTCCTTGAACCTCCTGTCCGAATCCAAAGCTCTCCTGCCACGCCCTCGCTTTTGCACTCTCTCCTCAACGTTCACATCCTTGGGGACGACAACCCCAAAGTACACAACCCCAAAAGACCCCTCCCCCAATTTGTCCCCAATCAGAAAGTCACTCCTCTTGAACTTCCTCCTCCCGCTCAAGCTGTCCAGACCCACCTGCAGCGGAGCCAGAACGTAGGCATCGATGGCGCCGATCAACACCCCAGGCCTCGCCGTCAGGTAAACCCAAGTGAGCCCACCGAATATCACGACCCCCCATCTCTGCATCTCCGGCAGTTCCTCGGCCGCGCCCAGAATTCGCTCGTACCCAGATTGGAAGAGCGGGACCTGGGACAGCGACTGGTCGACCAGCTGGGCAATGTCGCTCGTAAAGGCGTCGCATTTGAGGGTGTTCGTGGCCTTGGCTCTGTTCGAGGAGAAGCACAGATGGAAAGCTGAAGTGGGTCTCGGAGAGGAAGGAGAGAGCGAGAGATGAGCGCATTTCGGGTTTTGCTGGGTTGAAGCTGGCGGTGCTGGGAAGAGCAAGGAAGCCATGGGGATTGTTGCTTCGACGTAAGCAAAAGAAAAGGAGGGAGCTTTCTTCGTTTGTTCGATCGTTTGTTTCGGGAAAACTGAGAAGAGTCAGCAGAGGTTGCATTTTTGCCGCGTCAGCAATGTTCGGTTTATCCAGTGAGAGTAAGGAATGCTTGGTTACCAAGAACCGGGCTCAGCGAAATCTGTTACAGAATTCATCACCCCGTAGAAGAGACTTCAAATTACTTCAATATATACTGCTCGATTTGAATTATAACAACTCAACACTACTTAGATAACTCAAAGACTCAGGCTAAAATGACCCGATAGTAAATTTCGAAATAATTATGTTATTCTTTTCGTCGATCTCTTAGGAGAGGAATGGAAGGAAAAGAAAGTCCAAGTGAAAATTCGAGAAATGTTGAAATATTTCTTATCATAATTATGTTATTCTTTTCGCCGATCTCTTAGGAGAGGAATGGAAGGAAAAGAAAGTCCAGGTGAAAATTCGAGAAATGTTGAAATATTTCTTGTCAATTGCGACAGAGGAAAGATGATTCTCTTCTCTATTTTCCATTCCTTCCCTTTTCATAGTTGTTTCCCAAACACAGCATTAATGAAAACTTTGCGAAACTATGGACAAAACAATCATGGACGGTATTTGGGAAAGAAGAAATGGGAGAAGAATAGAGGCAACCAGAGAACTAGACATCTTCTACACCAGAACCAACGTTTCGAACACAATGCAAACAATTTTTTCCAGAATATCACGTGGTCATACTCATATATACAAATACACATCCCAAGCCAAAAGATTTAGGAACAGAGAATTTCATGAGTAGGAATCAGAATAATCACAACAAAAGAAAGCAAAAGAAAAGGGTCCCCTTGCACCTGCTGAAGAAAGGATCCCAAATACACACATACACACAGGATCCAAATACACACACACTGACAACCGATTACAAATTCGTGTCTAACGTGGGTTGGCGGAATCAAGGATTGCAGTGATCTTCTTCTGAAGCTCAGGCTTGTTGGCACCCACTAGCTTGTCAATTTGCTGGCCATCTCTGAGGAAGAAGAAAGTGGGAGTGGCTTTAATATCCCAAGATGTGCTCATCTCCTGCATAAGTTCAAAATCATCAGTGCATTTTACACGGGAAAGTGGAGAAGAACAACAAACATTGTTGATTGTTCTATATGATGATCACGATGCTATGCGACTCCTGTTTTTCTGCATAAATAGATCACGGATCACTTGGTGAAACTGGCAATCAAATCATTGAACTTTTAACTTTGATCACCAAATGCACTAGCCTTTCGAGTTTTTACAACATATGTACTCTGACCGGAATCCAACAATTTTTTGGCAAAGTACTGACATGGCAGGTATGTGACAATTTTCTAGATGCCATGTAATTGCCACGTGGGCATTGACGATAGTGCTTGACAGAAAATAGATTTCATTCCAGCCATAGCGTATCAGTTGCAAAAAAGTGAAAAGTTAGTATATTTGGCTGACTGAAATCAAAATCAGTGACCTGTCTTCAAATTCCACTAAATTTCAATAACCCTAATGGAATGTACTGTGCCTTTCTTATCCTTATTTGTGTTTTACTTTTCATGTATTGTGAACACTAGTGCACTTGCTGCATTCAGTTTAAGGGCTAAAATGGAAGAAAACTTTGAAGACGACTGCATGAGCATGTGTTTGTTGTTTAGGCTAAGCGGTTGGAATTAAGGATTAAGGCAAATAAGTAAGTTTCATTGCTTACAGTCAGCTCATCCACATCAACCACCAGAAACATGATAGAAGTATGTTTCTCGGACAGTTCCGAATAAAATGGTGCCATCATCTTACAAGGACCACACCAGGTTGCACTGAAATTTGCAAGAACCTGCACAGAAATCCAATTAAATTAGAAACCAATGCAAATTCAAGAATATTCGGATAAATACAATTTAGTCTCCCATGGTATTCTTATGCAAGAAGCACAGCTCTGAGACTGTTCATAAAATTGCGGCCTAACTGATGCAGTAAAGAACATCTTATTTGAGCATATTCAACCAAAAGAGAAAATGCTGAAAGACATAATTAGGCATGCTACCTAATAAAAATAATTATAAGTTAAATTTGCAACCTAAAAAAAAATGATCTGCTGATGTGATGCTTGACAATTGCTCATACAAAATCTTTTCCCAACATACCTCATAAAAATCAAACTAATTAGCATTGTGTTAATTTTGCTCATGAAACACTTCTAAAAGCAGCTGCAGAGTACTTACAATCTTGCCATCTTTATTTGCTTCTGACAGCTTCTGATCCCAGCTTTCTTTGGTAGTAATGATGTGTACATTCCCACCAGCAAATTCAACATGCTCATCAGAATCATCTCCATGCATTTGGTTCTACAGGAATTGCACATGTGATAAGGGGTTTAGAAATAAGCAAGACACAAGTCTAGATTAGGTTATGACATCATGAATGCACCTTTAGGTGTGTGGCTACGGAAAAACCAGTATTACCCAGGGCTGTTGATGATCAGTAAATATCCTGTTGTCAACCATTCAGCATAACCCACAGACCACCATTCCCTCTTTATGTGGTTCAAAGAGCTAAAGTCCGCATTGCATTACTAGTATCTCGATCGTAGTGAGATTTTATGAATTACCTATTCAGCCATTGGCTTAGGGCAAAATTTTTTCCATGAAATTGAAAGGCCATAGTGATCATTCCAAAAAGTCTTTCAATTCACAAAGTAAATTTTCCAATGGTCATGTGTCATGACATCTGGTATCTGCTGAAATTGTCCATAGTACATTCTCTTCACCTCAGGCTTTTGACATATGCTCAGTTTGAAAGCGACAGTTATCAGCTGTCTTTTGCAGGCAATTCAAGTCCTTCAGAAGGACTATGTATCCATTATTTCCATTGGAAGAATCACATCCATGCATTCAAAAGCAAGGTGATGGATAAAATAGTTGAAATTGATGGATTGAATGGCACATTGAAACCACAACTAATGTTGCCGTGGGGAAGTTTTTCGATGTTAGTTTCATCAGGTCAGTAAATTCCCACAAATTTTACACAGGCTAGGAGTTCGACTTCTCACAACCCTGCCTTCCCCCATCTCACCCAGTGTGCTGATACGAGGTTCATCAAGGGAAAAAAACATGTAAACACGATGCGAGCACACATGTAGTGAAACCGGGACATGTATTTTCAATATGCACTTTTTTGGACAAAATTTGCTACACGCGACTGATCAGCAGATGCTTAACAGGCAGCCTTCCATAGGTGCACCAAGAAAGCACCTAACAAACATGGACTTTTGAACTGAGTGCATACCCCGCAGATTATGCAGGCAAATGCATATAACCTCGATTTGTTTTTAGTTAGCAACGATAGATAAATTTGACTGCTATTCAATATGATTACATGCATGATGTTATAGAATAAGATAACTACAAAGAAAAGGTTTCTTCTTACTTAAATGCTATTATATATCACATGAAAAATGTGATGACAGGTTTAAATATAGGCTAAAACTTTCCCAGATTGAAGAGCCAAACTTGTGACTGAATTAGATTCCATTCCATCAATCGTTTAGCTAATCCCATGAAAAATTTACCTTAGGGTAACACTGTCCCATGATGATGTATCTGGAATGGAGTTGCAATACTTAAGACACAAAAGGACCCTGACAAACAAAGCAGCAGAAAACCTATCAGTACATGTAAAAAAGAAAAATATTTATCGAATCCAAGGCTACATATTAAACCAATAAGATACAAAGGAAATGAATTAGACACCTCAATAAATTGGTAGACAAACTAGAGCATTCTAGACCATTTAAGCGCATGCCAAGAAGTTGGATTAAGCTGAGAGGAAGTGAGAGGAAACGAGTTCCTTGTGGCACCCAAAAAGTACAGCATTTGCCAGAGTAAAGATTCTTAAGCATCCATTAAGCTACTTGGGTGGTTCTCGTCGAACAAACAAGGAAACCAAGTTTAACAAAAACAATTCGAAGAAAAGAGTTAGCACGATCATTGCCTAGAGAAACCTCCAAGGCTGAAACATTGAAAATTTCATAGTTTCTAATCTGAGCTCACATCTTCAAGGTCCTGGAAACTTCACAAGGCAATTATGCTTGAAATGGAAACTGTATACTGGGCCTTACAAATGATGAAACCATTCCAACACTTGCAAAACCTGCTAATTGGAGGGGCCGCTCAAGTCAAGTCCTGATTTTTCAAAGTTCTATCATGTATCATTCCAAAACCCCACCCCCCTCCTTATTTTAGCAAAAGTAGATGTTGGGGAGCATAAATGCTGTCGAGCATTAAAAATCTCATCTTTTTTGGATAGTAAGTTCACTCTTGAATCCTTTCTATTCTTGAATGTTTCCACACAAGTCAAAGAATATTCTTTTTCAAAATCTCACAAACTTCTCTCTCTGATTTCACCCAAGAAAGTAAGACACGAACCCCATAAAAATCTCTAGAAAAGGAAAGAGCAGATTAACAGAGCGATATTTGAGCTCGCTATCTATATCAATCAAGAACACGAATACAAAAACAATCACCTCCCGCTTCGGCTCGTTCCAGCAGTCACAACAATCGATGAAAATTTCACACTCGCGAGACTCCAAATCCCCACGAGTCACCCGACACACCACACGAACTCGAAACGAAAACGAAGGAATTCAAGATTCAGCATTAGCGAGCACGGACGACTGACCCACCTGACGATAACCGAAACAAACCTTTCTCGCTCGGCAGAAAAACAAACCCAGAAACCGCGGGGAGGTTCGTTCTCTTACAAGCCGGTCCACCCGCAGAGCAGCAGCGGAGTCGCCGAAGTGTCGGATCGCGAGACGGGTACTGCCGCAGCCGCGAACTCGGCGCGACGCTGGAGCCTGCAAATCTTGGCCAAGACAACCCGGACGGACGGGCTCGACGAAATGGAGCGTGCTCGGTTCGATTCCCTCTGTGGGTTCGCGATGGAAACTCCGACGAGGAGGTGGGGATTTTCGCTTTTGCCTTTTGCAGAAGCAACGCGACCCAGGTTGACAAATTCGAATGGGAACCCAAGAAAGGGTAGGTGCCGAGTTTGGTTTGCCGAGCTCGACACTTCCCCATAAGATAATCCAGACACGGCCCCACCGACGTTCGTTGCCTAGGATTGAGAAGCCTCTCGAAACTGTCAACCTTGCCGGTTTAAAAACTGACAAAATATTTTCTTGACCAAAAAAGGAAGTTGAAATTTGTTTCATTTGATTCGTGAGTTAAATATGGTAAGAGCCAAAATACGAATACATGGATCTACAATGAATATCATTTATGGTTAAAAGTAGAGGAAATCAAATTAACATTGTCGAGACTGTTCATAGAAAGTCCGATTTATAGGTTTGATTTCGTTGGGTTTATTATTTTCGATTTGATTTCGATTCATCGACGATAAAATTCAACCAAATTTACGAGCCTGATAAATAATTGTTCTTCTTGACTAGATAAAATTGGTAACTTAACCTTGCCAAAGTAGCCACTGTTTTATCCATTCCTCTGCTATAAGAATGGAAGTTCTATTTCCCAAGGTCCATTCTTGATGAAAACTCTGAATCTTAAGACTTAATAATATCCATGATAGGGTTTTCCATGCTCCATCACATTCCTAAGTTTAGCTCAGTCATATACTTTATTCTATTAAAAAAATCTCAAGTTAATTAGCTCTCACAGGATATAATTTAAGTGTTAAAGACTTTTCATTCTCGTGTCAGTGTGCTGTTAACATTCTGAAATCGAACCATGCTGAAAGTTAATCAAAGTTACTGATTTGATCTGGCCTCTGGTTTTAATAGTTCGATTTGCATTTAGTTGCTCTGGTCTAAAAAATCCATATATACACTCTCTACATCATATAGCATTATTTAAGAAGAAAAAAAGAAAAAAAGACTCTAGCTCTCCTTAATTTGGTTTTGGCCAGTGCACACGGCGCCTCCATTTTATTCAAAAGATGCCCGAAATGCTTAAATTATTAAACTACGATTTTTCATGAACACATCCATCAAACCAAGTTCTTCACTTCCCCCTGTATCACACCCATCAATAATGCGTTGCTGATCCTACACTGCCCAAGCCAAGAAAACTGTAGGATGCTATAGAAAGGAAAGGAAAAGAAAAGAAAAAGAAAACATCGATTTCTCCATGAGAAATGGCCACAAAACAAAAGACCACATCAAAGCTGATTTCTCCTTGAGGACACTTGAGCACTTTTCATGTTTCTCTGTCCGAGAGCTGCTTGCTTTAGGACTGAGATATATAATTTATACTCCGACCAATAAATAACCAGAGTGGTAAGGAAGGGTGCAGTCTCTCAGTCGCTATAAGGGGGCGAATGGTTCGGGCAGAGACTCGAACCCGTTATCGAAGATCAGTCCCTGATCAGATTTCTCGTCGAAGCTGTGGAGCCAGTTTGTGTTCTTCAAATCCTCTTTGAGCAGCATCGCATCATATCGGGAGCTCTCATAGATATCGACTTCTGTCAATTTGGCGGAGTACCTTCCATTGCCCGCCTCGCTACCAACTGGTGGAGTTCTCATTCTGCTGCCATTCTCCATAAAGACTACGTCGTTCATGTTGTGCTGGTTGCCGTTGCCGTTGACGGATGGCGGTGCACTGAAAATGCGAGCTGATTGGTTCTTCGAAGCAGAAGGCCGAATACTCTGAGGAAAAAGGGTGGTGCCTGAAAGTGCCCGGTTGCCTCCTGCTCCATTTTTTATATCCTGTTTGTATATATGGAATCAGAAAGTTAGAAAGTTCGCTTTCTGGAGACTATTGAGAGGTCAGGCCTCTGTTCTTGCTAAGGCAACAGAAAGATTCCTTATGAATTGCAAATTGCTTCAAGTGTAAGTTACAGAAGAAGCACACTAGCAATCTTTTAAGGAAAGCTAATTCTACACCTGGAACTTGAGCTTCAACTTCAAATGCACGTATACCTTATTGCACCAAAAGATCACACGCCAAGACTAATTATTTTTATCCATTCTGACGGCGTAAAAGTCGTATCACTAATGTAGGAGTACTTGGTTGAAACTGTGGTAGTTGGAAGAAACTTTATGATATGGGACAGGTCACATTAAAAATAATATATGAGACCTCAATGAAGAGGACAAACGAGACTGTAGCTATAGATCTACAGCTGCATCGTAATTAGCTAGATACCCTGTTGGCAATGACTGATTCCATCAGTGCTACTAAAGAGTGAAGGGCCTATTGTTTAATTCAAGAGAAATCAAATTACGATTGGAGAAGAGCTCTAGCTATGTCACAATTCCAAACAATCGTGGAAGGAATGAAGAAACTTGATATACTTAAAATATATTTTCACAGTAGAAATTAAAATTTATTTGTGAAGCTTGCAAACTGACGTGTCAGAAGTAATGTTACGGTGCATCAAATTCGCTAAAATTACCATATCTTGATATGATGAAGGATGGATGGACGTACCATATGCCTGATAGCCATATCTAATGATTTCTTGGAGATAGTCCTTCCAAATCCAGTGCTCTCACTAAGAGATGTCACACTTTTCACGGGCTTTCTCATTCCCAACTCTGGTGAATTAGGGGACCTACGGGGCTCGACTATATCAGTCGCGTTAGCATGGACTCGACCTCTTCCAGTGGACTCTGCAGTTGCGACTCTTCCCCTGGTAGTAATGGGTGATGGTTGCCGTCTTGTTGCGTTTACTGGCCCCAAGATGTCTAAGTTCCCTTTGACAGTGACAGAAGCACCAGGACGCGACCTACCAGCAGAAAGGGGCCGGTCTGGTAAGGTAGTTCTAAGGTTAGGTGGCGTTTCCAGAGAAAAATCAGGGGGAACAATAGGTTGTTGGGGAGATCGAAGTCGTGGGCTTGGAGAGCTTGGTCTTGATGCAGGGGCTCCACTGCGACCATTTGAAAGCACTCGTCCACTAGAGATTGACGTGCCTGCTGACGGGGATGGGGAAGGTGCAGAGCTCCTACGAGTGGGGGTAGATGGACGAGAATTAGATCGAGCAGTGGTGGAACTTATATTTGCCGCAATCTGTGGCCTTGAACTTGGAGTGGAAGGCCTCGAGTTTTGTGATGGTCGAGGTTTTTCAATAGAGGAGCTTGTGGAGACTGGACGAATTCTTGAAGGAGTTGAGGATCGTGATGCAGTTGCACGGGCAGATGGGGTGGAAGGTCTGGCCGCAGAGGAAGAGCGGGTAAGTGGGGAAGATGGTCTGGTGTAGGATGAGACTGAGGCTGAGCTGGTGTTCAGAATTGATGATGATCTATTAGAAGAATAGGTGCTATATTGAGAAGTAGAGATAGAAGGGCGAGTCACCGAACTGCTTCTGGTAGGTCTGGAGGAATGAGTGGTCTCTGACTGTGAAACGGATAACTGCAAGAGATACACACAATGCAGACTGATTACTGCTAGCAATATTATTCAAGCTCAGACTCCACGGAAAACCATAACACCCAAAACAGGCGATAATTAACTCTTTTTAAGACTTGGCAGCAGAAGTAAATCGACATGACAGAGCCTGTGCCTAATTTCTTCTAATTACTGCATGAACCAGATTAAGAGAAGCAAACACACTATGAAGTGTAAAAGGTTTAGATTCTGGATGGGGAATAATATTTACTAAAAATTAGAGCAGACACACATACCCTGGAGACCTTGGTTGTAGAGGTTGATCGGACATTGGAACTACTTCTCGGCACCACCGTGTTTGATTGAGACTCATTTCCATCCGATGAAGGAAATAGAGGAGTCCCAGGAGGAGTGAGAAGCCTGATAACATTTTCCATATCAGAAATTTCAGAAAAAAGAAGAATGAAGACGATCTAAAGTCTTGCACTAGAAGCTACTGCAAAAATAAAATAGGCACTCGGGAACCTATTTCTGGCAGGAAGCCTTTGAATAGTTGCTAAAACACTGTTTAGTTAGCTTAGCCATAGTATCATGAATCTCAGATGCACCATTCTATAATTGATCAAAGATGAGTAGGCCTCTTTTTGCTCTTTTTCCTTGTTTGAGCTGGAATTCCATAACACTAATTGTCTAGTCTCTATCAAAGGGAGAAAGGACACCTCATTTTGTTGACAGACAAAGTCAAAGTCCTAAGCCAATGTTCAGAGAGTACCTCAAAATGCTTTCAGATAGATGGCGAGGTCTCAATTCATAGCAGTTAGAAACTTATATCTATAGATCACAGATCACACAAATCCAATTTCCTCGGTTCCAAATTCTATGCTTGATGAGCACATGAACATTCCTGTTCAAGAATTCAAAAGATAAAGAATCCTTATCGTGCTCGAACCACATCATGCCACTCACCTAGTCGACATAAGAAAAGACACCGCTAGATCCCTTCCCACACGGAAACCTATCCCAGCTGTATTATCACGGATTTGAATAGACATGAACAAATCTAGTAGTTGAACAACCACGCTAAAACATCTCTAGCAGGGGACCAAACTTGAGTACATAACCGTAATATAGGCAAGTCTACTTCAGCAGAATGTCAGCACAGCCAAAGTTTAACAGTGAAAAGCAAATCTAAAATTGAAGGGAAAAAGGAAAGAAACGACCAAGAAGGAGTACAGTTGCAAAGGAGCACTGCATTGATGTGGGATCATCGCAGAAAATTTACCAGTCGTAATCGTGCTTCCCTCCATCCGTAGATGTAAGCAGATCATCAATCCCGCTGCGCGCCACTTTCGCCACTGATCCGACGGAAAGCCTTCCTAGCTTTATCGAAGCAGCTGTTGTGGATCAAAAACTGAATCAGAAAAACTCAAGAATCTTATCACACCAACATATCCATTCAAGAATAGGCCAAAAAAAAAAAAAAAACCATGGAGATGCAATTCGTCAGATGCACGCTAAACTCCAAATCTTGGGATCGTCGCATCGCGAAACGAGCAATGGAAATGGAGTAAATTTTTTTCTGGGTCGAAGAAGTGGGGAGAGGATCATTGCCGAGAGGCCATGGATCATCATTACAAGCAACAGCAATTCCTACTTTCCCGTGCAGGAAGTAAAAGGAGAAAAAGAACCGATTTTTAACTTTTCCGAAAACGTGATCGTTTCGTATATTGTCCGAAAGGGTCGCTTCCATTTAATGTTTAGTCCAAGAAAAACATCGTTTTCGATCCCCATATCTTCTCCTCCGAGAAGACGGAACCAATCTGCTGAAAGCAGACAAATCCAAATTCTCTCCGGAAAAAATCAAAAATTTAATGGCGATCTGGCCAAAAGTACCGGGCTGCCCTGCCCAATCAGACGAAAGCAACAGCCAAACGGCGATCGCAGACGCGGGAGAGGAGATCGCCGACGACGATCTGAGAGGGGAGTGTGGGGCGGGGCCATTTACCGTCGGAGGATTCGTCGGAGGACGCGACGGAGATGCTCCGGCGGTTCTTGGAGAAGAGATCCAGGTTCTCGTCGGCGGCGGCGTTGCGGGAGGAGGTCACGCCGGTCAGGCTGTGGCCCCGCCGGTGGTGGCTAAGCGGCCCCGGGGGCCCGCTCCTGCCCCCGAACAGGTACTCCCTGCCGCTCCTGCTCATCCCCGCTCCTCCGGCGTCCCCTCAGGGCGAGCCCGCCGCGACCCAGAATCGCAAATGGCAAATGCGACTCATGGGAGACGCGCGGCGGGGGAGGGAGGAATGGAGGGAGAGAGAAACGAGGAGAGATCTAGAGAGAGAGAGAGAGAGGATGGGAAGGTGAGTGCAGTAGATGCGAAGGGAGAGGACAGTAAAGTGGCCACGGATTGGGCGTTTTCCTTTTTTTCTCTCGAGATTGATTGAGCTTTACGTCATATGATTGAGAGAGAGAGAGAGAGAGAGAGAGAGAGGTTGGGATTGATTAGATCTGTGGGGAAGGTGGCGAATGCTGCAGCTGCAAGATCCGTGCGCAGTAAATGAGGGGTGAGGTGAGGACGAAGGAAAGCCGCAGCCGCAGCAGCAGCAGCAGCAGCAGCACTTCCCTGGCAAGACTTATATGGTGGTCTTCTCCTCCCTCGTCTTCCTCCCTCCCTCCCCACCTCGTAATCTCGACTGCTCCTCGTATTTATGACGGCATAAATCTAGGCTGCAACAGTTTTCTCGGAAATAAATAAATAAATAATAATAACATTAAGCGGAAATGAAATTTCCGAGTTGTCGCCGAAAATAAGTTTGTCATATTTGACGCTCCGTAAATATAGATTGATTTGCGTATATCTGCTGTCAATATAATGCTGTACCAATCGGATGAGATGAATTGAGACGTACTTTTGTCCGTGATTTGAGATTTTTCTTATAGAGCGAACGGAATTAATAAGCTTTATGCAAGAAAGTCTTGAAGCCGACCTCAGGGAATGATAAAAAGTTTCATGGGGTCCGAGCGCAAGTAGTCTACCTCTTTGAAAACATGTCTATTTTATTTCATTGAGTCTCTTCTCCGAGTCAGTACCCAAATCATTACCTCGGAGCTCACCTGTCATAAGAAATTTTGCTACCTTAAAGTTGTTATAGCTACAACCACATTTCATCGGATCATCAGTCGTCGGCTCTCTTCTGTGATCAAGTCACTAGCTTTCTTGTCCTTTCGGCATTGGACAGGGTGTCGCCTTTCATACTTTTAAGAGATTTCTCTCAAATATTCGTAGTTTTCTATTTTCTGGCCATACAAATTTTTCATAATTTACCACGATTTTCTTAAAGAGGTTTCAAATGTCGCAATAACTTTCTATTTTCATATATACGGTTTATTTATATTGCATACTTTTTATCAATTTTCCATTATTTAACCATTTCCATATTTCCTAACAAGCTTGATCTTGCGAATGTCAATTAACACTCGCACGTGTGCCATTTTCTTAGTACTTACAAAACCATCACTGTAATGAATCCGACCAAAAGGATTAAAAGATCAGCAGGTCGTTTAGTCAGAAAAATAATAACACGTTATCATAATTGTCACCTATAAAAGAAAACCAAATGGAGAATTTCAATCTCGAATCTTCTATTCCCCCAAAAAAAAAGGCTATTAAATGCCCATATATTCTGTTAAGAAAAATCACAACAATATAGTATTACCCAAATAGACAAATTCGTAATTTTTCAATAATTCCGACCAAAAAAATAATAATAATAATTGAGATAATCGTCAACTTATCGCATTGAATGCCCTACTTTTTCTCAGATGGAATGCAAGTCTGCCTCATTTCGCAATCATTTAAATCTTTCCTAAATCAATTTCTTTAATTTCGCAACAATTACACGTGTGCGCATATTCTCTTTTCCTAATCACTATAAATGGAGAAGACATTATCCGTGCGTAAACAAAAATATATTTATTTGGTTTGACTTTTTTATTAACCTAAAGAAAGTAAATTCAATGAGAATCTCCCGATTTCGCAGAAAATAAATTATTTAAAAAATATTTTCTTAAAAATGAGCAATTATAACGTTTGAAATAATTAGTTAATAAAAAATATTTTCATCATCAATAACAATTTATGTTCAAATATTTACAAGGGTGATAAATATATTTTTCATTCATTCATTTTTAGAAGCACGATGAACAATCATTTAAAAAATATATATTTTTCAAACTATTGATTTTTTCAAAAGTGATGTTGTAGTAATGGGATGGACACTTCTTAAACACATCAACAAATAAATTTTCGTCGTAAAAAAACGTAGTGTCTATCTTGTGTTTTGTGTAGTGAGTTAATTAAAATCCAAGAAAAATATTTCCTCATCTAATACGATTTACCAAGGTGAGTCCGTTAACAAAAACCCTCGAAACTAAATCCGTTCCGTTGAAATTTAATAACAGCCGCAGATTATATCTATAGGGTACGTGGCTAAACGTCCGAATCATGCCATCTTCCAAGCCAAATTTGGACCCACCTAACTAAAAGGGTGGATCAGCTCATTAGTAGTGACATAATTTCCGCCATTAATTAAGTACCGAAAAAATTAACCGAAAAAACAAAGAAAGATGGAAAGAAGGTGGGGTGGTTGATCGAGAAAAGGTCTTGGTGAAAAGCCCAAGCAAAAGTTTCTGTGCCGTTGACAAATTACGAGCTTTGATAATTACGTTAGTGGGGACGATTGCAAGAGAAAAAAATTGGAGGAGAAGGCATAAAAGCCCCCCTCCTTTTTTATTATATGGTTTTTTTTTCCTTAAACGAAACATCATTATGGTACGTCCAAACGACGCGGCAACTACCGTCGGCATTTAATCTCCATCGCCGAGAACTTCCCAACTTCCACATTGAATAATCATGCGTCCTTCATTAAAACTCTATTTTTTTCATCACAAAAAAAATTATGAACCATAATATCCGTACCATGTCTAATCAAAGCTAGACCCATTGAAATGGGATATATACCCATTTATCAACCCATATTAAATGGATTATATATCAATTGATTATATAATTTTATATGGATTCACAACTTATTTTAGACCCAACTCATCTTTATGATTTTATTTTCGCTCTCTCTTGCCCTTATTTGATCTCATACTCCTTTGCTCCTATTCTCACCTTAGTTTGGGCATGAGATTTCATGCATTGGGTTTAAAATATAAGTGTTTTAATTATACGAGTCGGGCCAAGTATGAATAATTAAATTTGTATTAGATTAAAATAAAAAAATAGATTAAATTGATCAATTTGGGTTAGGTCGGTTTTTTTTTTTTTTTTTTTTTGTCTCCTACTCTAACTCTCACTCTTAAACTTTTGTCTTGCCTCCTTGCAGGGCGTGGGAGTCAAAATCCATATTTGAAACTAAATCGTCAACAACCCAACCCCCCTGAGAAGGTGGGGATTTGAACCTCCCACCTCCACCTTCCATGTTGGAAGGGTAGTCACCGGGGCAAACCCCCTTCCATGTTAGTTTCAACTAGCCACCGATTTGATAGTTCTCTCCAAAGATAATTTTTGAGTCACTAAAAATCCCAAACTAATATACCGGTAATAAAATTTACCTCGAGTTAGCTTCGGTTCACTATGCCTTTAAAATTGCTAACAAGAAAACACACGTGGCAAACAACTCAAATGATCAGCATGCAAAGTGAAAATACAACATAAATGAGCCTTTTAAATGACATTATTTGGGGGAATCCATGTATAAAGAAAATGAATTGAGATTGGAAAATTTAAATTCTGCTAATTTTCCCTTTAGATCTCCCTCATATTTGAAAATATGCTAAAATCTCTAAATCTACACGATTTTGTTATAAGATTTTAGTAAATTTGTCACGGTGTACCAAATTAAGGTTTCTAGCTATATGATGATTAGTTTGGAGGGGGCATACCGGTTTTAGATTTTTTTTTATTGTATTATTACTATTATTTTTCTTGTATTACAACAACAAAGGCCAATCAATCCGTTCTAGGAAGCATGTTCTTGAGTTCAAGATTTCTCTTTTCTTAGTGTGAAAGTCGACACTGTTGCCATTCTTGTTGCTTTACGTATCCATCTTTAGCTATTTTTGCTAACAATTTACGCGGACTTGGTTTCGGCCGTTGCATTATTTTACTCATGATTATATTAGAAATATTAGAAACTCATCCTCCTGCAATTTATTAAACCGTGAAAGCATATATATATTTCATGTAGTTCCACTTTCTACTAAAGCTATAAGGAGAAATAAGTACACCTCCGCAAAGAAGTGTTCCCTAATGAGACGACATCCCTATCGGGCCAATCCATGCGAACATTACATATCAAGAATCATAAATTATCGTGAGAAAAGAAAAAAGTATCATGAATTTCCATGATTTTTGTCCTAAAACTTTTTGACTAGGCAGGGAGAATAATGAGATGCATCGAGTAGAATCTGATCCACTATAAAGTCGAGGATGTACGCGGGACGCATTCTTACTTTTTTAAGTGCAACTATTTTGCTATAATTTAATAGTATCATTTATAGGACCGATTCTTTTTGGACAAGGCATATGATTAGGGGAATCATTCAAAAAGTCATAAACCTATTATGCGCGGCTAATTCAATCATAAATTTTTTAATTTGTCCAATTTAATCATGACCTTTTTTACAATTGGTCAATATATTCTTCTCACCGATTTTGACTTAAAATTGCTGATATGAATATAAATCATTAATCATAGCATGATCGATGTTGATGTGTTTCCCTTCATTGGTAGGCAAACATAGCAAATACAAGATTACCCACTATTGGACCTAAATAAGTCCTTAAACTAATTTGTTTGAATTATGGGACGTAAAATTATGAGATATTTTCTCATAGGAAGAGAAGATAAAGATGCCTAAAAACAAGTGGGGCATTGGGTGGTGAAGGTAGACACCATGTTATGTCTTCGAACGTAGCAACTGTTGAGCAAGTAGGTATAATAGCATCCTATGCCTTGGGTGACAAGGTGAAACTTGGAAGGGTTCCTACTAAATCGACTTGTGCTAGTACAATATTTTTCAACCCATTTGTTGGCCCATTTTTACTAAAAATTACTAATGTAGATGTTAATCATGTAACATGACACAATCAATGCTGACATGCATGTCTTGTTTCCCTACATAATAAATATAAGGTTACCCACTAAGTAAAATATGCGGACATATATATGTGGCGAGTTGAAATGTACCAACCGGTCACGCTCAAATGTACAGGCCTTTTGTGTCTTGGTCCAATCATTTCTTCCCTTATTTGGGTTTTTGTTCTGTTTAGGCTGCTCTACGATGGCCTAATAGCCTTTTTATATTTACCTTTAGACTCTATCCCGCGTGTCTATCGGAGGCTTTGTGTGAAGTCACGCACTAGCCGAACCACATAGCTTTAATCGAATTTCTTCACACACCCCTGAAATTGAGAATTTGGCCAATTGCGTAAAATCACGTGAATATCGGATCATGCGATTGAAAAAATTACAAAGGCTATCTATCCCAATGTCGGGATATAGCATCGATGTCCACATTAGCAATTTCTGATTAAAATTAGCCGGAATAATTATATTAACAAATGGTAAAAAGGTTTAGGGACTAAATTGACCAAAATAAAAATTTAAGAATCAAATTAGCTATATGATCTTTTGAATAATTATCCCCCACATAATCTTATTGGGAATGATTCATCGGAAGTTTTAATCCTTAAAGATATCCTATAAATATTAGGGTTAATATCATTAAATACCCTAAATTGATACACCAATAACAAATTTACTTGAAACTTGTTTTTTTATAATAAAAAAATCCCAAAATGATACATTTGTGATAAATCCACCCTCCGTTAGTTTTCGTTAAATTGGACTACGCACAAAAAAATCATAAATTAGTACACATGATAAACGGAAGGTAAAACTCCAAATTGATATACCCATCAACTACTATATATCATTAAACTTGACAATTTGACTGTATAATTTACGGAAATCATCAGAGTGTAAATTTATCATAAATATACCAATTTGGGGTTTTTGTGGTATTTATCCTAAATATTACTTGAATCACTATGTCATGAACAAATATTCCACGATGAGTCCTTGCTCTTCAAGGGGTTGCAGACGATAGAGATGAGCATGGTTTTAAAGTAGAACTTGGAGCCAATGAATGGAACTGATGGGAACCTATCCGGTTCTAAGTTCCAAGATATATAAGTTAAGTTTCGAGTTCTAAAAATTGGAGACCTGTTTCAACAATAGGTTTTTAGTTTTATGTAGGTGAAATTTTGAATAAATTTTTATGTTTTTCTTGATCTATATCATTGCGTGATAGTACGATATTCCATAACGTCTGATGATGAGTGTATAATATGGAATCACTGGTCTAAACTTTCATTTCATGACTAAAACTTTTATTTTATTAATGTTTCATATTTTTCATGTGTCTAAATATAAGTTATGATCAATGAATTGTAATGGAGGTCATTAAAACTGATAATTCACTGAAATTGTTTAATTAACGATATAGGCAAACTTGGGAAGACCCTGAAATCGACTATGAAACTTGTGACAAGGTAAATGTCGGGTCTCAAAAAATGAGAAACTGAGTAAGTTCTGGACAAACGGAACTTCAAACTGCTCAAGCCAATCTGATTTTTGGTTCCATCTCTAAAATGAAATTGAGGAGAGAACACTCACTCCAATCCCCACCTACCGAGATCGTTCGCATTCGGGGGCGTTGATTTCGACCTTTGCCGCGTGCTCAACCCACACGCACACATCGTTATTCGACCCACGTGTCCATCGGAGGCTATGTGAGCTCACATGCCAAGCAAAATCCGCGCGTACCTCCAATCGGATTTCCATTTTACCCTCGACACCGAGAATTCCGGGCAATCGCACAAAATCAAATCGCACGAAAGATCGGATCACGCGATGGACAGTGGCCTTTTTGCCTCATTTCACTCGTGTAACTCGGAAAACGAATAGGAAGGAAGGGTTCATGCACTTGGGGATTTGGCATCGGTGGTGGTCGGTCGGTCGGTCTTGGGGATCGTCCGGGACCACCATCGACGTCGCGCGATCCCCGTCCGTACCATCAATCCCTCGAAATTTAAGGTCGTTTCCGGACATCTGTCGACCAGTCGAGCTCCCGACCCATCTGACACCCTGCAAGCGTCGTCACGTCACACCTCGGCATGAGCCGAACGTGTTTTGAGGCCAGGGGAAAGGAGAAAAGAAAGAAGGGAAGATGGAAAGTTGGGTTTTCCAAAGGGAAGGGTAACAGTGACGCGAAGGGGGCAGGTGGATGTGAATGAATGCATCATCGTCTAGCGACTTCCCCTAAAGTCCCCATCACCGATTGCTTTTTTCTTTCCCGCAGGCTCCCATGTTTGTGTTCCGCTACGTTGATCCGTGTACGAGACTTGAGACCGCCTGTCTATTTGGGTCGATTCGAGTGTTGATGACTTGGGTTGAGGCCGCCCTTGCATCGTGCGATTCTCACGTGGGGCTCATTTACCTCGGAGTTTCGAGAGGCTTCTTCTTTCGGCATCGTCAGAGCCTAACATCAACTACGAACCGACTGAATCGAACCGAACAACTAACTAGAATCGGACATATACTTAACTCATGAGGTAACTCTAAAAGAAGTGACTAATGACTTATGATTGAATTTGGTCTTGCTTTGTTTAGGCGAGAGGTCCAAGCGTCTAATCAATGCGCGAATCAATGTGATTATTATATTTTGGATAGGTGGTGATCATAACACCAGTAGGGGCAAAATGCACGCAATGGGATGATGTGATCTCTACATCTTCATAAACCGACTACTAGATTTAGTAACACTCAAGAGTGTGCTCCAATGTGCCCTTTAAAATGATAGATGTGCAATGCAACGTGGATGTGCACGAGCTGCGCGCCAGCTGCTAGCCACGTGGATGGATTTGTGGGATACGGCGTGGTGCGAGCAAGGAGGGTCTTATCCCTCACTTTAGATGTAGATTTCTTACGTGGCTTCATTTAATTCATAATGAAATTTTGATATTTTGAATAATATTTTTAAAGAACTTATTTTTTGGCTTTTGGAAAGAAAAACTTGATTTTACTTTCCTAAAAAGACATGTATTATTCGTGTGATAAAGAAATACCGATAGCCTAGAAGGACCTTGGCCAAGCTTTTGCGAACTTAGGCCCAACCACCAAGAAACCAGTCTTGCAAGCTAGTGATATGGGTGTAGGAGCTAGGTACCATATCATGGCTACTAGGGATTCAGCATAGACACGGGAGTCTTCAGTTTAGCCTATATAGATTTGGACCTAGCAGCCAATCCCCAGCACGGGTGATGGGGCTTCCGTGTCCAAGTGATGTTGTCTAGTCATAATATTGAAGGTTTTCCATCGACAATGAGAAGATTTCTCTATTGATTCATTTTCTTATGTGATTCGAATGCCAGCGAATGAAAAAAGGAGAGAAGGTTTTTTAAAGAGAATTTTCACAAGACAAATGAAACTCGCAATCTCTCAGGATTTCTAAATTTTCTTTGATAACAATATGGGACAAGAAATGACTATCTTAACTTATATATAAGGTGAAGCGATCGCATGCATATACACATCGAATCACGAGTAAGTAGAAATTAATGGGTATTGTTAACTTAAACGAGTGTCTAAGGGACACTTTGTTCATTTAATCTCCCACGATGCTATCGCTCGTCGACAAATTTGGAAAATCCGAGCCTCCAAAGTTAAAAGAGGAAGGCGTGTGCGGTTGGAATTGGGATCGAAGGATATTCATAACAGATAAATAGGAGGACCACCAGCCATATCATCCAGATAAACATGAAAATAAAAAAAAGGGTTTCCTAATGCGAGCGGGTCCCGCGGCACGGGAAACCCCCACCAATTAAAATCCTGCGGTGTCTCTGCCGGGGCCAGATCGGATCGGATCAGGCATGCTAATGAGGTGAAGTCGCTGGACCAAATGAGGAAAAAGATTCGTCTCCGCCAGCATAATAGCCATGTGCCACCGGCTATGTGGGGATCCTGGAAAAAGATGGATGAATTGCCGCCCCTCCCTCCCACCCCCCATGTGATCCTCGCCAAATCCTCAGCGCGGAAATAACGTTCGGGAACGCGCGTGGAATCCGACAGCGAGAGAGCCGCGCCAAGACAGGGACCTACGACCCCATAATTCTCGACTCCTCGTCTCCTTTTTCTCTTTTCTTATTTTTCTGTAAGAGACTCTTCGAACCCTCGATTAATCTCCCGAGATAGGTGATCCTTTAATGACTCAAAGCTGAGAATGCCTATGAGGAAATGCTCGGATGGGGAGTTGTTTCTCTCCTGCGTATCTGGTTTCCTACGAAATTGATTTGAAAATGAATTATGGTTTTGACGAAATTGGATTTCTTGACTTGGTCAAATCGCGAACGAACCAATGTATGTTTCAAGATCCAAACTGGGAGCCCTAGAGGTTTCGAACGTGTCTTGATTAAATTTTATGGGCACGCGATTTGTGATTTTGGGTAGATGAATTTCTCTAGTACTCATTTCACTCTGGACAGATCAAACTAAGTTCACTAATGCACTCTTTTTCCGTTTGAGAACAAAAAATCAGATGATATGACAAAACGATAGGCCCCGAGTGTCAATTGTTTTGGTGAGCTTGAGCATATGATCTGGGGTTTTATTTAATAAATTGAGTCGGGGTTGAGACACATGTGCAAGGTTAATCACTTTCCTGTTTGAGAAGATTGACCATCCCAAATCTATTTTCCTATTCACTTTGTTTATTTTTTCGAAAAAGAATTTTTTCGAGGATACGTTTACTTATAACAAAATATTTTTAAAAATTATTTTTTTAAATAATCATTTATATCATTTGATATAATTAGCCAATCAAAACGGTTTATATCTAAATATTTTTCTGAATGATAAAAGAATTTTTTCGAGGGTACATTTACTTATGACAAACCGATCACATCGTTTGCATAATAAACATCCGATCCTACATGGCACTTGAATTTTGGAATTACCGAGTTCTGATGGGCTTGTCGAACCACGCATCGTCGTGGGCATGGCGCGACCCTCGCATGAGATCCCTTTTCTTCTAAACTAATTCCTGCTACCTACAAAAGATCAAAATTTCCAGCCCACGACCTTCAACATTGGGCTTTATTTTGTAACTAGGCCCAATCCCTCCGAAGACCGCTTGTCTCGATGGCGAATAATAGAGAGTAATTATAGCAATGCCATCCATGCCATCTCTCTGGATATTGTTAACCATCGTTTTTGCTTGGCATGTTACAATCGAGTCTAAATTTGTTAATTATTTCAAGCAATGGAAACGATCATTTTTAGTAAAAAAATTCAAATTGTTCATTTTTTGCAAAACAAATGGAGTCTAATTTTTTTCTAAACGAGACTAATTTATCTAAATTCTTTTCAGTAGAAAAAAGGGTCGGTGGCTCTCGTTCTCAAGTTTTCCCTTAATGTGTTTTATAAAAATAAAAAACTTCATTAGGTACATCCCGCCACCAAATCCATACCTTCTTTGACTTGATGACCCTCTTTCTTATCATGATCATAAGATTTCAACTTTTAGTAGACAAGATTTCCCCACTGAATGAATTGACTGTTTGTTGCCAAGGATAAGGACAGATTTTTTTGCATATCAAATTCAAATTTGAATTCACTAGATTTGAACTAACGGAAATCATAGATTTCATATACAGTAGAAGAATCAAACATGTGTTTTTTTTGGGTTCAATTTTGGTAGCAAGCATCGTCTTTCTTTCCTTTTTAAGCTATGCAACAATACTGATCCTTGAGACTAGAGAATTTATTTCCCTTTTTTGCCATTCACTATGATCTGAACGAGTTTACAAACACCTTAGCGCATGTTCCCCAACGCCGAGGACATTCCCGAAGAGTGGACGGATGTAGCGATCCACTAAACCACTCATTTTATTCCATTTCTCATTTTCCACATACACCTATATGTATGTTTAGTGATCAACATAAATCCTCCATTCACGTATAATTTCTCGAAAGTCATGCGAACTCATGAAAGTTAGAAACTCCCTTTTGCTCGGCGTAATGGTTTAGATCCGATCACGATGATCTATAAGCGAGGAGGATTAGGTCTGCTGATTAAATTGGTCAAATGAATGAGTAAGGTTGAAAATGATTTAACTCAAATTGACTCATTTAATCAATTTTCATACATTATAAATCTAGTGATATATATATCTGACCAAATTCATATTGCTAAAACATTTCTATATTTAACATACCAAAACCAAGGTTATAGTAGAGAACAAATGTGCGCAAGATCCAATGAGAGTGAGAAAGAGTAACAAACGTGGATTTAAGTAGGTTATGAACCATTTAACACCTACATTATTTGGGTTTTATCATTCTCAACCCATCTATATATAATAATTGAGCTATTACAGGGGGTTTTTGAATCCAAAAATCAAATACGAGTTAGGAAAATGGTTATGACTCATTATAACAGATTTAGTATCGGTCAATCCTCGCTAATTATATCCTTGTACATTCAAGGGTAGGAATTCACTATTTCGTGTAGTGTTTTTTCCCTCCCGAAATTTCAACTAATCTCAACCGCAGTCATTTTCACATTTTAATATATCTGAGATAAATGGAGACACCTAATTGGGCATCCCGCGGCCAATCCAAGATTCTAATTCATGCCTAATCGAGTCACGACAGGATCGTAGGCACGCGAATGGGGAAGGTGACGTTGGCGCGGGGCTCATCCTCCTCGAAACGGTAGGCAGTTTCTTCTGAGCCACAGGGACCGCCAGCGAGCGAGAGCGAGAGAGAGTCCCGAGGAAAAATGCTCGCCCACAACCTCCTCGTCCCGTCGCCGTCCTCCTCCTCTCCTTCCCCGTTCGCGTTCGACCGCCACCGCCGCCGTCTACCCCGGCACCACCCCCTCTTCTCCGACGCCGCCGCCGCCTCCTCCCCTGCTCGACTCGCCGGAGGTAAGCGCCGTGCTGCCGCCGCCGCCGCCGCCTCGAAGTCCCGCCGCTTGACTTTTTCCGACGCCATTTTTTCTCGTCGTTTGAGATGATTGCGCGGCTCTGGGAATGCTTAGGATAGAATCGCGTCGATCCGCCTGCTTCTCGGCTTCCCTCGAGCGAGACGCGACGCAAATTGGGTTTGACTTCGGTTCGCGCGGCGTAGTTTCGGGCTAAGCGGATGAATTTTTGCTGGCGGAGGTTCGGTTGTGTGGGAACGACGTGTGGTCGGGCAATTCGAACCGAGTGAAAGAAGGAATCGAGTTGAATTTGTGAAGTCAAATTCTAGAGAAGAGTTGAGAGGTTAGGTAGAAGTTAAGTGGGAGAGTTTCTACCCCCCCAAAAAAAAAGAGAGATTCAGCTTATCAGAATGCAAGTATCAGTAAATGCAAGTCTAATTTTGTGGGGTTGAATACTAAGATCACTCCTTTACTCAATTTCCTTACTGTTAAACACCACGCCCGAGAACTCACGTCTCTTTTAGAATGAACTCCCCATGCCCTGATCATTCTTTTACTTTTACCTGAACCTCATTGACACCATTAGCGCATCATTGGGATTTTATCTCATGCATACCTCTCCCCTAGAAGTGCTTCTTGTATTATTGTGTAGCTTCTTATAAAGCCTTTCTCGTGTAAGGATTGGTTGGGTTTTGGTGCTTTAAAGAGGTGGAACGTTTGCTTTCACTATCCATTTCAAAGTGGAAGAGGATTAGGATCAAGAACTTTTGAAATTTGGAGACATCAAAATTCATGGAGTCATTGCAGTAGAATAAAGCACTTGATCTTGATGCGACAGTTCGAGCTTCTTTCCATGTTACTTGGAGATTTAATTCTTTGAGATGCATAGAATGTACATCATGAAAAACAAGCGCTTGTTTATTGGATTTGTGCCGCGTTCTTGTATCTGTTGCTTATGAAGATAAAAGTATGGCAAACCAGCTTGATCAATGTAAATAACGGTACCCAATGAAGGGGAGTTTTTCTTATCATTAATTGAATTTAAAGGTACTTGTATTTGTACATCCCCAAGTCCTGTCATTGGGTGAAACTGAAAGTTGTGAAACAAAAGTCAAATGTTTGAATAGGAAGGGGATACACAGGGATGCAGATTAAATAAGCCATATCTTCAGCTAGAGAATGAAGTTTCTTCATCTGGTAGAAAAATCTATTCGAATTTGCAAATAACTTTCGCATGTTGGCTATGTCAAAATATTATTTATTGTTTGGCAATTGTGCCTGCATTTTGAGTTCCAAGCTGAAGTATTTGCATTTCACTCAGTCTTTAAGATACACTTTGTCTGATGGATCATCACCGTAATACTCCTTGTTTGAACATCTGAACCACATGGGTAAGAAAGGAGAAACTGGAAAACTTTAGTTGCGTTTTCTAATAGCTAAAGGTCCAGTTCTCTTGTGCTGATCTTTCCATTGTTCTCTTGGCTTCTACCTTTAAATCATGACCACTTTCTTTCTATTAGTCTCTTAGTTGGCATTTGATTGATATCTGACATTCTTTTTGCAGCAAGTCGAAGGATTAAAGTTTTTCCGCTCAAGTCTAGCTTTTGGGAAACCATAAGATCAGGGTAAATGACAAATCATAAAAGCCTTGATTATACTGTCAAGCATATGATGCACATGCGCCTGAATTGCAAATATCAGATTTTTTTCGTTTTCTGATCATTCATCTTTATTTGAAGAGTTAAATACTATCCTTACTTGTGGTAGTTACATCAGCATGGTTGCTTCACTGGAAGAAACTTTTTATTTGAGTTACTTTGTTTTCTCAAAGCTTTTAATAGCACGAAACATTTCAAACAAAAGCTCTTTTTATTTATATTTTATAAATCTATCTTCTTTACTGAATTGCTTGTCAGCCTTATCAGGCGAAGAAAATGGATGTCACTATCAGTACATTTGTCACCTATATATTTATCGAAATCTCGTAGTTTCAAACACTTTCCTCGTGAGAGCAATAGATTTAAAGTTGGGCATCATGTATTTTCACCAAGTAGTTTAGTTCATGGCCACAGCTTATTTCAATCAAGAAAATAGTCCATTTTGACATAATAACAATTATTGTATAAGGATGTAAAATAGGTTAGTTAAAAATTGATAAAAGGCCAGTGTTTATTAGAGCTATAGTGGACATGGTGAGAACTCTATCTCCAAAGCATCTCAATTTACTATTCATTGTGATTGTATGAGCACAATCAAACTGGAACCACAAATTTAACTATATGGAGCTGATCCTGAAACCTATATGGTGTGCTGCAAGAAGCTTTTAGTTTTATCACAATTATTAAGTCCCAACCAGTTCTAGATGGGATGAAGCTAAGTTTTCTCACTTATAAAATGTGGGTTCCGGAAGTATAAAAAGCTCTTGTAGTTTAATATTCAAGTTCATTTGTTGCTCTTGATGATTATCATATATTACAGGTTTATTTTGGATGCCATTTTATTTCTTATGCTGGATTTCAGCCATTTCTTATTCCGCATTCTAAGCTTTGTGAGACACACATTGGCATGCCTTTTTCTGTGATGTGCATTCATTAGCAGAACCTTTTGCCAATACTCTCTGGTGGAATGTAGCCGCCTGTTTTTAGTTAATACCAATATTCTCTTTTGGCAGTTTTTTAAAGGACAGTGCAACACAAATCGTTGATCCACCAACCAGTCCTGAAGAGGAGGAAGAGATCTTACCTCAGGAGTTTTTACTATTTGAGAAGACTCTACCAGATGGCTCACTTGAACAGATAATGTTCTCATCTGGTGGTGATGTTGATGTGTATGATCTTCAAGCACTATGTGATAAGGTGATTTTAAGTTATTGTTGTGTCCCCTTAATCTTCATCTGCAAGAGCTAGCTAATACTTAATTCCTTTTGGTGGTTAAATTTGTATTTGTAATGCAGTGTTAGGTATGTCTTTAGGTTTCTTTGAGCTGCATAGTGTAGAAGTGGAGTTGATTTGCTCAATCGAGATCATTCATGTCATCTCTTCTTTATTGCATCCCTGTTTTTCTATTTATGTGTTAAACAAGAACTTTTGTGCCTCTAGTGGTAATTAGAAATAAATCAGTTTCGCATGTTTTGTAGGTGGGATGGCCTCGGAGGCCATTGTCCAAACTGGCTGCAGCTTTGAAAAATAGCTTCATTGTGGCCAGGTTGCATTCTATAAGGCATTCCCCTGAATCAGGTACTTTAAAACAAGAAATTAGTGTGTTGCGGTAGATCCATTTACCCCTGTTGTATACGCAATTTCCTTTCAGTCAAAGACTATTTGATGCTAGTCTTATTGTGCTTGCAAAAGTTACCTACAGATGAGAGTGCCCAAACGAAGCTCATCGGGATGGCACGCGCTACGTCTGATCATGCCTTTAATGCCACCATTTGGGATGTCCTTGTTGATCCTTCTTATCAGGTAATTTTATGTCACAGACTAAATTCATGTTTCAGAGAAATATTTGTGTAAGAAAACCATAAGAATCCGGATGAGATTTAGTTGAGCCATAAGGTTTTTTGGCTTGACTGATAAGTGATGACTTGCAAAGTGGAAAAACAGCATCTTCCGTTCCTAAAGTTTTACCATTTTAATGGTTTAGTCCACAATCTTTAAATTATGAGTTTTAGTCTTTAAATATGGAATTTTGTGCTATATTTGTCATCGGCCTTCATATGTACTGCTTCTGCACTATAATATTTGCACATGACCAAGCTGAATTATGGCATCATTGTATAATTGAGACAGCCAATCCATAGGTTACCTCAGAATAATTATTTATTAAAATATTCCTATTATGTAGTGGATATCTGTTATGCAACACTGTTTCTTGCAACTAATTGCACATGCTACTATTACTTATTATCCCAACTTCTAATTGAACCTTTTCATCATGGTAGATGAATTTTGATTTTATAATACAGATCTAGGGACCCTGGTGCTTTGTTTGCAAAGATGGAGAATTTTACCCCATTTTCCACAACCACCATCCGAACAAAGCATTAATGCCAACATTCTGGGAGATTTAGTGGGATAGTTATTACCTGATAATGACATAGGGTACCATGGGTTATTCACTGCTTGAGTATAACCGGAAATTGTTTGTGTCCTGATTTATATACTGCAGCAGTAGTGTTAATGATGTTCCTTTCATCCAGGGTCAAGGCCTTGGGAAGACTCTCGTGGAAAATCTCATCAGGACTCTTCTGCAAAGGGATATAGGCAATATATCACTCTTTGCGGATAGTAAAGGTCTGTGAGCAGTGATGTTGTTTGATCCTTCCTATATGATATATATTGTCTGGCAACTGATTAAGGTCACACCTAAGTTCTCTTCTTGAAAAAGGAAAAAAAGAAAAAAGTTTGTACGGCAGATCTCAGTTTAAAGCCTATTATTACCTTTGAGCATAGTCGATCTTGTTGGAGTTTGAATGGCTTCAGTGTATACCCAAGTTATGAAACTCATGCGTCTGCTTATCTAGTTATTTAATCTATGCCTCTTTGTGGGAGATGGAAAATTTGGAGTCTGAAAGTTGATTGTTCTAAGGTGAAATGCTTTACCTTCTAATATTTGGAGGAAATAAGGACAGTGGACTAGAAGTAATAGAATATGTAGGCCATGCGACCCAGAAAAAATGAGAGAAATCATGTCCAAAATTTTCCCATCTGTTTTCTGTCCCTGCTATTATCATGCCTTGATTGTGGACTGGAGGTTGGCTCTTAAGACAATGCTATACTCTTTCAAAATTGCTGAAATTTGGTTCTTATTGTTATGTTTGTCGTTATTACGACTGTTATATTATTAGCTTATCATGACCCCTCTTAATTTTTTTTCTCTCTTTCTTCTTTGTTTTCTCTGTTTTTTGAAAATTTTCAGACTGTAATATCATAAAAGCTGTTGAGGGTTGAGGCAATTCTTGATCATGCCACTTTCACATATCTTTTGGTGCTGTATATATATTTTGCAGAATAAACCTACTTTTGATTTCCAATGCTGCAGAAATTACTGATAACACCCATCTACTATTCTCAGCAAATTGATTTGCTTCTCATTTTTCCTTTTTCTCTATGAGCATCGATCTCCTCCTTCCTATGTACCAGCATGTGCTTTACAGTATGAGTAGTGCATGATGACATCTTCCACGTTCTGAGAATAAATTAATAAATGAAATGCATATATCAGTCTGAGGATATTGTTCTTTGATCATCTGTTACCCTCTGATTCCAGCTGTTATGAGTGCTTGGAAGCTTTGACTAATTTTAGAGTTCCTCAATTGGCTTTCATTTTGATTTCAAGTAGATATGCATTTTTCACTTTGCTTCATCGCTTTCATTGCAGTTGTAGATTTTTACCGGAACTTGGGTTTTGAAGCTGACCCAGAGGGAATCAAAGGAATGTTTTGGTACCCAAAGTATTAGCGGCTGGTTCTTTACCGCAAGCATGATTTTGCTGCTGCAGAGCCATGGGAGGAGCCGTCGACATTGATGATGGAAGACCAGTAAGATGAAAGCTGTGGCATGTTGTTTATTCGAGAAATGTACATTGTAAAGGTCGATCCTGTAAGACCGAGTCCAAAAATTAATTCTTCGCTGGGTCTCGTCTCTCAATTGTAGCCATTAAGCGTGATCCAGATTTTTCAAAGATTCATAAAGACGATAGCGGTGTTAGTCTTTCTTCAGAGTAGCAAATTGTTCAGTACGGACGGGGTGGTTTCTAGATTCTGGTGGGCAAAAGTTCAGACACTCGGCCGCTGATTTCACTCTCGCGAGCCTTCATTATAACGCAAAGAATGGTCTCGCCACTAGTGGTCAAGCATCTGTACTTTCTCTGTACTTCATTGACTCATCGCGAAGCTTTCCATTCTTCACGGCCGGGTCGTGTCGCACTGAGATTGAGACTCGATTTTCCGTCTGGCGATGCCTTGAAAAGAAACAAGATTGTACATTTCAGTAGCAGTCTATTAATCTAACAATTCATTTTGCAGATTATGCATCGTCTACTGCATTTGGTAAAGGACCAGGATTAGTCATCTCGTCTGACTCCTACCAATTCGGGATTCAACTGGGATCTTGCCGAAATGAGACTTGACCTCGATCGAATTTGGTATATTTTTACCCAAGTTCATGGCCACCTCTCTGCTCTTACTCAGCACAAGAGTTATCATAGTGGTATGAAATCTCCATCAGTGGGTTACTTCCAGGCAACGTCCTACCAACCCGAGATTAATCACAGTAATTAAATCAATGGACACGTAAACTCGATCTATTAAACATCATCGCACGACTCATGTGGGGTCCGGCATAAATAACCGGATCCGACCGGTCCGGATTCGATTTCTCTACCCGCCCGAATGCGCCTAAACAATTATTCAATCACTTCGCCCATCGAATGACCTTTTCACGGCAATGGTTCGGTGCACTTTGGAGAGATTCGAGCTGCGTCGGACTACTTAAAACATTTTCAAATGCTTTGACGGGCTATTAAAAAGGAAGGACAAAAAAAAAAAAAACGGACGACTCATCCCCACAATTATTAATATAGTAAAATCCAAAAAGCATAAAAATGGGTGTGGGGGTGGGGTGGGGTCCCTCCACCGGAAGAGTGCGCGTGACGTCAACGGCGATTTGGCCAATTTTGACTATCATGGGCAGACCACAGTTTTGGCGTTGGCGGTGGGAGCAAAACAGCGTGCTCGCGTCATAAATACATCATCGTACCTGGCTCACCTCGAGTCTATTTGCAAAAATTTTCAGATCCCAATTAACCAAAATAGCAATATGGATTATTAATTTATTAGCGATATTCGTATTGGGAGGGGGATTATTCCGTGGAAGCTACTTTGCCCTGCCTTCTTTCTTTCTCTTTCTCCATCGCCAGAGACTCTCTTTCCTCTCTCTCTGGGTGTCTCTGGCGTTTTGGACGACTCTTGCTTCCGTCCTCTCGGTAAATTCCTTCGTTTTTTGGATGAAAGTTTCGTTTTTTTCTGGTTTTCGTGGATTCCTGGTGTGCCTCATTGATCGGCCTAGGGTTGTTTTCGCCCCCCCGAAAAACTTTGATGGTGAGATCAAAGCATTTGGGATTCTGGGTTCTTTGTTTTGCGGGCAGGTGGTTCGTCCTTGATAAGTTGTCTGATCTTGATGCGCGTCGTTGGTTCGTGAATTGATGTGGCGGACTTTCTGGGTTCCTCTTTTTTTTTTGTCAAACGGAGTCAATATGCTTTCATGGGTGCGTGTTCTTTCGGCGGATTTCGTTTCTCTGTGGTTATTTGCCTTTGAATTGTCCGATGATCGAGTGTTTCTCGTGCGACATTTTTCTTTTTTTCGTTGCCCGCGATTGAAAATTTGATTAAAGGTGGGACTAATGAGCTGCTTAATTTGGTTGGAGAGACTGATTGGTGGTGGATTTTGTCAATTCCAGGCTAGTTTTTGGTGACTTTTTGTTTTATCTGGTCTTTCAAGTTTGTACCTTGGCCTGCTTAGGATGGAATTTGCCCTTGCATGGAATAATTCCATGATCTCTGCTACCAATCGAATTGATATTGAGACCTTTTTGCTCATGGTATGCTAATTTTTTTCCACCGCAGCAGCTGGGTCATTATCGGAAAATTTTGCGGCAGCGGGTTCTCAATCCTTGGTCCCTGCACTTGCATTTGCTTCTGTCGGTGTAATTCTTACCTGCATGCAGAAGGGTCGTTTTCGTAATTGTAGCACTGAGCATATGAGAGTTCCTCTCTTCTGAACTCTCTGCAAAACGAATTATTTGTAGCCAGTCAGTGGTAGAAAGACCAAATTGTCTGCGAGAGGATCTGTTGGGGGCATCTCTTGATATATTGAAGGTCCCATATCTTCTTCGTGTGTGCATTGAAGAAGATGGGACCAAAACAAGTCCTCTTGTTTTTCTTCTTTTCCTTGGTGGTATTAGATTGCATTGCGGCACAATCTGAAAATGAAATCACACGTCTGAGAGCTGCCCCACACAAGAATGTGGTGAGCAATATCATAGATGGTACTGGTGAGGAGAAGGTCCTAAGTTTTGATGGTGCAAGTAACATACTGGGTGGGAGGAAGAATGCCGACAGTAAGGTCTCAATCTCTACTGTTGCTTTATTTACCCTGGCAATGGCTGCTGCGACTGGTCTCGGTGCCGTTCCATTCTTCTTTGTGGAGCTTGGTCCACAATGGGCAGGACTATGCAATGGAATGGCGGCTGGCGTAATGCTGGCTGCAAGTTTTGACCTTGTACAGGAAGGGCAGGAACATGGTGCTGGAAGTTGGGTTGTTTTTGGGATTTTATCAGGGGGCATTTTTATTTGGCTCTGTAAAAGGTAATAGATTGTCTTTTAATTGCCATTTCACCTTTGTGTAAAGTTTACTGATGCTTCTGCAATTTTTGTCTCTGAGATTTTCTGCCTAGATATTTGTTCATATCTGCATGTCCAATGCTGCGCCCCTGTCTCATTGTCTATAAATGGCATGACTTTAGATTTTACTCGAGGATGAATATTACCAGACTCATTGCTAGGACAGTGTTTATGGAAAAAATTCATTTAGAGGACTTTATAATTGTCATCCTTATGAATAGGTGTTTGTTCATACTTGGTTAGAGAGTATCTTGTGGTTGCTTGATGTAGTGTATGAATGTATCTTGATCTTACCTTTTTTTTTTTTTTTTTTTTTTTTTTTTTGGAGAAAAGCAAAACACATGTTAGTTTCGGTCACAATTTGCATTCTATTTTGATGGTTTCAGTTTTTGGAACAATATGGAGAAGTCAGTATGTTAGACATAAAGGGCGCAGATGCTACTAAAGTAGTTCTCGTTATTGGGATTATGACTCTTCATTCATTCGGGGAAGGCTCTGGAGTTGGAGTTTCTTTTGCTGGTTCTAAAGGATTCTCCCAAGGTCTACTAGTGACTTTGGCCATAGCAGTTCATAATATACCGGAGGGATTAGCTGTCAGCATGGTACTGGCATCAAGGGGTGTTTCTCCACAGAATGCTATGTTATGGAGTGTAATTACCTCCCTACCTCAGGTATGGAGTGAAATGTTGTAGGAGTTTCTCCTTGGCAAGCCTTTTCTTTCCTGTTACCTTTCGAATATATTTCATCATGGGAAATTCAAAGCCTTTTCCTAAGCCAGATTTACCTGACTGATTTAGAACTACATTGGATATGATGTATTCTTATATCCGTTGTCCATGGTACTCGTAGTTGTTTAGGATTGTCCATGCCAGGCTGCTCAAACTAGCAGACAGATGCTTTTTAATAGTGAAGCATGAATATTACCAATTACAATTCTTTGTCAGATTGTTATTTTCTTTTTCTGGTGCTGTTTGTCTAATTTATTTAGTTTAATTGCTGCTGCAACTTTATTATTGGGCTATCAAATGCCATTGAGTTGGCTCTTCTGCTCCTAATTGTTGCTTACACTACCCTTTTAGTTCTTTTCATCCAGAGTAAAGAAATAAGCGTGGAAGTTTCATAATGAAGTATGAGGAGAACATGCAAACTATATATCACATTCTCTAGTATATGGAATACATGATGCAGGCCTAGCACGTGGATTCCTTGGACTAAATCAAGTACATTATGTTATCTTCTTGTTTTTATTTTACTCCTGCTGTTGAAAATTTTAAAACTGAAAATTTGAAGAAGCCCAAACATATAGTGTCTCTTGTGAAATTTACTAAACTATTGCATTGACCTGACCAAACCTTGGTCAGTTAATATTGGGCACTCACGACTCAGTTTGCTTGAGTGGTGACTGTTTTATACCAATGAATTCCTGCAACCTGCTCATGTCCTTATTTTTCTGTCAATAACTGGCATTATTATTTGTTTTTGCAGCCAATTGTAGCAGTCCCTTCTTTCATCTGTGCTGATGCGTTTAGCAAGTTTCTGCCCTTTTGTACGGGCTTTGCTGCTGGATGTATGATTTGGATGGTTGTTGCAGAAGTCCTTCCTGATGCGTTTAAGGTAATGATCTACCCACCCTTAGTTATTTGCTAAACTTTTATTGGATTGGTTCTGTGATCCTTTAACCCAGTACCTTGCGTCTGAAAAAGGGCTGGCTAACCATCAGGCCCTGAGATTTGTTTTAGTGCATCTAGAGATTTAAGGTTCATTGGGCTTTTCACTTGTAGGAAGCTTCTCCATCTGAGGTTGCATCAGCAGCAACGCTTTCTGTGGCATTCATGGAAGCTCTCAGCACCCTTTTCGAGAATTTTAGCCATGACTACAGGTGGGTCTGTCTGTTCAAAACCTTGATCCTGAACATGAGCACAGAGAAATGTTTATCTTACTGTTTTATGAAAAAACAAAAACAATACTGAAGGGCACCAAGGGGGTACAAACCCATATATGCAAAGAGCTCAAGTACAAAACAAATCATCTATGATATGGATTAAAGGATTAACATACACACATTACTGTCCACTATACCAGAAGTTTAAGATTTTCAGTCAGCTTTCAAAAATTATAAAAAAAAGGGGTGTTTCTTCTCCAATGAAAGCTCTCGTTTTTCGCTGTTTTTAAATCAACCATAAAACAGCAAGAGGGATTGAAGAAATCTTCCTCAATGCAAGAGTTGACCTTGCCATGCCAGTAATTCTCGTTCATTAGATCCTTTTATAACCCAAGATAGCCCAGTGCACCCTTAAGTGGCCACTCAGATCATTCTTGTCCATGGACATTGATGGAGGAGATGACTCATTGTCTCTGCCTCTCTCTTGCATAAAAAAGCGCCTATTAATAAGCACATTCCCTCTTTCTGCTTATTGTCTAATGTGAGATGACGTTCTCAAGATGATATGCATTATGAAACTGTTATTGGTACTCTTCCTTTCCGAATAGCAAGCAAAAACTTCCTTGCCACCGAAAATCTTCTTTCAGAGTATATTATAATAAGATTTCGCAGAAAAGGTTCCATCTCTACTATTACTCAAAGACAGTATCCACAGTAGCTCAGGAAATCTTTGAGTTATACAGCAATCAGAAAAACTGCCAAAAGATTCAAGTTCTTAATCTTGGGCTTGTCTTGTAAAGTCAATTTCCCAGGTGATAATCCCTTTGGAGAAATTATAACAATCCGACAAAAGAGCCTCTTTGTTCCTACCATGACAAAGAGGTTAGGGACACGATCTTTGAAAGAAATATCCCATGCCAAGCATAAAGCCAAAATTGTATCTGCTTACTATTTCCCACAATAGGATTCATATGAGTAACAATTTCACTCGACTCATGAGCTATTCTTTCACTTTTGAAAATCCAACCGGTTCTTTTAAGGCCAGATTTAGGACCACTTTCCTCCAAAGACAGTCATTTTCAACATTGAACGTTCATAACCATTTGCCTAGAAGAGTCTTGTTAAGCAAGAGAAGAGATGTTGATGCCAAGACCGCTGTCAGAAAAAGGTTGATTAGCTGCTTTCCAATTAACCAGATGAAATTTACATGACTCATTATACTCCTTCCCACAGAAGTCTTTTCTGAATAGCCTCCGGCAATCAAACAAGGGATAGGAAAGTGAGACATCAAGTAGTTAGGAAGATGGCAGAGAGTGTCTTGTTGAGGGGATCAATATTCCTCCTTTCAAAAGGAAAGATCTTTTCCAACCCAACAATGTCTTCTCAATTTCTCAGTAATAGGCTCCCAAATTCGCATATCCTAGCACACAAAGGAAGGCCTGAATACGTCAAGGGTAAAGAACCCATCCATACTAGAATTACTTGGAATTTTTCCTTTGATTAGCGAACTGCTTGGATTTTCTTACATTGATCATGGATGTATGATTTTCGCTATCCTTTTTAAGACATTTTCAAGACATTTTCTTTTCCATAGTGTCCTCTGTTGGTCATGCATAGGCATCGTCAATTTAGCAGCCATCAAGCTGTGAGTATGTGTCTTGTTATTGTTCCAGTCTGTAACCAATGCTCTTGCTGAGTTTGGATCAAGAGTTAGCTGGCCTGCCAACTGTCCTCCTTTGGCATTTCTTTATCAGTCGCTCTCATTTTTCTCATCCTTTTTTCACCCAGTCCCTAATTTGGTTTTCGTCACCATAGCCAAAGTATTTGAATTCGGTTGTCTTATCTGGTCAATGATTAGTCTTTCTACTTTAGTATGCTTTGGACGATCACTTGGGGTTTATAAACTGACAGAATAAGGATTGGGATGATAATTTTTATCTTTTAACCACGTTAATCTTCTTGAGCTGCACTGGATGTACCAATTAGTCACGATTTTTTTGCTGCATTGGATTTACCTCTTTTTGGTTTTCTTTTCCTCTCTTTTCAATGTCTCATCTTGTATGCTTATGAAACTAACTGTGGGATATCATCCAGCTCAGAGGATGCTTCTGGCTTCTTTGTCTCTTTACTATTTGGTCTTGGGCCACTGCTGGGTGGCATTGTTCTTGTAGCATTTGCCCTTGCGTTCCGTCTGCAGCATGCCTTCCTCATGAGTGCCGCCTCTGGAATTGCATTTGTCCTTGGTGGTTGGCGACCATTGCAACTGCTACTCTCCTCGAAGATGGGATTCATTCCTCTGATTTCACTTATTGCTGCTGGATCAGCATTCTTCCATGCCGTATCATCTAGCATCTTAAACATTGCAGGACGCAAGAAAACTTCAGCAAACAGCTTGCCATCAGTTACTGGCTTTCCATTGAGCATGATTACCCTCCAGTCTTTTTTATCATGTGGAGCAGTTGCTTTGCATGCTTTAGCTGAAGGACTTGCCCTAGGAGTTGCAGCACCTAAAGCATACGGGCTGGGCCGGCATATGGTCCTTCCAGTCTCTCTGCACGGGCTTCCAAGGGGTGCAGCTGTCGCTAGCTGTATCTTTGGAGCTACTAACAGCTGGCACGGCTCCCTCGCTGCCGCTGCGGTTATTGGGTTTATGGGCCCGACTTCTGCCATTGGAGCCATACTTGCAGGAATTGACTACAGTGGTCTTGACCACGTGATGGTATTTGCTTGCGGGGCATTACTCCCGAGCTTTGCTCAGATGGTGAAAAGAGCGACGAGATTGGATGCAAGGAAAAGCAGTTGTGGTTTGTTAATGGGAGTCGGTTTTGCCACCATTTGCTTAACATGCACCAAGCTGGTGTGCTTGCACACACCTTACTGCAATTCGGCCCCGGAGGCTGTCAGATAATTTGGCGATGCTCCATATATTGCTGTGGACTTGTCAGGAGCGAACAGGAATCACTACTTTTGGCTCATCTGTTTGGCGACTCTACTGGATTGGACTCATAGAACAAGCTAGCTAACGCTGTCAAGAAGTACCCGGAGGACAGAGCACATGTAAAGATTTGATGCATGAAAGTTATTGAACTCAGAATTTCCACCTGATGTAGATTATGCAAAGAAAGTGCCAATTTTTGGTGGCTGTTGCCCCTTGTACTAGAGAAAGCCATTCTAATTCATGAAGTGCGTCCATAAATGACCGGTTTATTGACTGGTTATTGGATTTGGAATGAGCAGGATGATGGGCTGTAGATATTTTAACTTAGAACAATCAGATTTTTCAGTCAAGTCATCGTTCTGCCCTCTGAAGTGTAAGGACTGATGTCCGCTAGTTGGTTTTCCCGATTGCTGTTTGGACGTACTAGGCTGCTGAAGACTTATTCAATGGCGTATACCGAAAATTGACATTTCTAAGTTCTTATAGCCATTTGAAGTAGCCATCGTCCTTGAATACACTTGGGACCCAAACTGAGATCTAAAGATACAAGTGAATTTTAGATGTCAATTTCATGTTCTTAATGAAGCCCCCATGGCTAGGAGACAGACTAATCATTTTAGAGATTTTTCAGCCCCCCTCTCTCTCTCTCTCTCTCTCACACACACACACGCACAAAAACATCTCTCTCTCTCTGTCTCTCTCTCTCTCACACACACACACACAAACATATTCTGGTGAGGGAGGCATTTTCGCATGATTAGTTTCAGAAGAGGACATAGAACAAAGGCTCCACCATACAAGAGGACTCATAGCTCAAGTCTTCAAGAGCAGACAAAGAAGCCGGCATCGGTAGCATCCCAACCGCCCGTAGAAAAGAACAAGAGAAATTGAACAAAACATTTTGGGACAAAATACCGACATTACATCAACAGAATAAAAAACACGTTTGTCAACGGCTGGCCGTGTTGGTTGGTCAGACTCATGCTAGTAAACGGTCAGTTCACAGCCCAAATTATTTGGTTTTTTTGTTTTAAGATTTCTCCATCAAAGCCAAAAAAATGAATTTGTAGGAACAAATACATGGCACATCAGGTCCAAGCCATAATCAAGACCACCCAGGAACACCCACCTCTTCAAACTTTATTGCAGCCTTTGATCAAAGCTATGAACAGAGAAGGCCTATGGTTATAGAGAACTTTGAAAGAGCAACACGGATATAATTAAACATACATCACTTGTAACTGTTCTCATTGCCCTGGACACCCTCAGCTTCCCCATCAACCAACTTCTCCTTCTCCGAAACCAACCCGTCTTCCACTTTGCCAGGCTTCGCTTCCTGAACACTCTGTGATCCTGTCAACCTTGCCAATATAACAAACGTCATCCCGCCAAGCACATTGTTCGCGCACCTCAGAGCCACCACAGATGTCTTGAAGGCCAGCGAGGGAAGCCCCTTCTCCAGCAAGAACTCGATACCATTCAGAGTTTGGTATCTTAAATTGCTGCTCAAACCCATGTGAATTGCCCAAGTGGCTGCATTCAGAAGGGTCGGGGGAGGCTTATTTGGTGTCTCGAAATTAGGATCCATCTTCTTCCTCATCTTCATCAAGCCATTCGAGAGAGCGGTCCCTACAAGGCCAGCAGCAAACCCAACTGCAGCAAAAACCGTCCCTTTGTACACAAAAGTCCCAAATCTTTCAATTATGCCATAAGCACCGGGTTCAAACATGTGACTCTTCGGGCAACTAGCAAAAATGGCAGGGAGACTGGACGATGCTGCAGATGCAGTGGGCGCTAAAAGGTACATAAGAGTGAAATTCAGTATGCATCCAACAACAAGTGTCGAGAACACGAAGTCGAGCTCATCTAGCCCGAAATTGGGGCGAGAAGCCATGTCTCCAAGAACACATGCACTGACCCCCACTAATTCCTCCATCAAGACCTTGAATGGAAACTGGGGATCTGCAGCAACTCTGGACCTCCACCCATCAAGGAAAAGGCCCAAAATCCCCAGACCCGCGAATGGCGACGAGGACTCATCAGAACTGCCATCCCCACTCCGCCCGCCACTGTTGTCACCACCGCCACCGCTTCCATGGCCAACCCCACCGTTGCCACCTCCCGCACCACACGAAAAATCAAACTTCGCATGCAATTTGGCTGGGAAAGTCTTTATCTCTGGCAGGAGAAAAGACTGGTTTTGAAGATTGAGAGAGGATGAGGAAGGTGGGAAGGCAACCACAGATGGGTTACTGTTGATCCGGTGGCGATTACCGCCGAAGCTGTGGTGCCCGGCAAGTGGGTTGTGACGCAGTCTGTAACGCAGTTGAGACAGAGTAGCCATGTTTCGGTCCTTAAATCTCTAGAACAAAAAAAAGCTCGGTCACCAACCTCACCTACCCACCACCCACGCCTGCACATCCAATCCCAAGATCAATTTAACAAGAAAAACATACAAACACATATACACACACCAACTATCATGCAAGCCAATCAACAAAGAAAAAAAACCCAGCAAATCTCAACAAATCTAGATCACGCAAAAGATCCAAAACGAATCAGTGGTCTAGGACGATGGTCAATCCGACAGAGAAACTCAAAGCCAACCACCAAACTAAAGCCTCAGGTAAAAAAAGAAAGCAACTTTACACGCCACGAACGGCTCCACATCGACACATTCGGCGGAAAAAACGAGTACCTGAAGTGGGTATTCGAGAAGAAGCAGAGACGCCGCCGGGAAGGAGCGGATCAACGTGACCGGCGAGAAGTGACTGCGGTGTCGACGAATGGGTGCCTACGGGGTTTGACGGAGTCAATCCGGTCTTCAGCGGCGGCGGATCGAGGAAGGCCTCAACGTGGGGCGGGCGCGCGTGCGCGGAAATGGAAATGGTCAGAGGAAAAGCGAGCGCAGAGGGGAGGGGAGAGAGAGTGGAAAAGGGAGGAAGAGAGAGAAGGTGGTGTTGCAGGGACGAAGATGACATAAGCTTCTCGCATAAATACTCCCCGCCCTCCAATGACCTCGCACATGAACCGGTCTCGAGAAGACAAACCCTAGACTAGTTTAACAACAAAAACTTTTACAGAAAAAACAAGAATTGTTCTTTTTTCTTTTGACAAAAAAAAAAAACTAATTTTTTCTTGTAAAAATATTTAATGCCGATACCCCCCCATAAAATATCCAGCGGTGGTACTCCTAACCCAATATTTATTCCTCACGATCTAATATGGAGGGTAAATTTCAATTGAAGATACCAGATTGCAATTTTTTGAATAATGAAAATTAGTTTAGTTCAAATGCATTATGAAAAAAATTCTGAATAAAGGCCGAAAATGTCCTTAATTTCTCAAATAATAACATGAAGTGAATATAGTCTCAAATAGGAGTTTGAAGTGTCATCATTTTCTCAAATAAATATCTTAAGTAGACTTTTTTAAGATGAGGCTAATTTAAAAAAAAGGAAAATAAAATCAAGGCAGAAGGGTGGCCCAACCCTCTACCTAAGTTTTTTTCTTTTAAATTTGTGTTTTCTTAGTTTTAGCCTTTTCTTTTCTTTTTTTTTTAGTTTTTTAAGAAAAAGAGAAAAAGGAAAAATGAAAAGAAAAAAAGGAAGAAAATAAGAAAATGCAAAAGGATGGAAATGCCCTTATCGAGGTTAAGTTCTTCTTTGAGATTGATATAGTTACTTTACACTCTTATTTAAAATAAAATCCACTTCAAGTTTTTAGTATTTTAGGCCCTATTTGAGACAATGTTCATTTAAGACTCTTATTTGAGAAATTGATAATACTTCGTGCCCTTATTTGAAATTTTCCCAATGTCTTATGGGGTATCAATTTGATATTTTTTTTGTGAGGTGAAAATTAAATTGAGATAAATGTGTCACGGGTTATAAGTTTGAAATTTTTAATGGTATTAACTCAATGAAAAAGAATACCTAATACCCTACTATCTTGCCTCTTTTGCTTCTAAATTGCTAACTTGGTTGTGAATATCAATATCATTTTGTTCACATATATTTCTGATCGTCGTATATAATAATATGCAATTCAACAGGAGTTTTCTCACTATTTAAGACCCAGAGTTCTAAAAAAAAAAAAAAAAGGCCCAAAGTTAAGGAATTAAGAAAAAATGGATACGACAAAGCATTCTAAATCTATCTCTATTTTGAAATAGTTCAAATATATACTAGAGATGATCGATTTTAGGGTAGGCCAAATCAGCGACCATCCATGCAAGATTGGTTTCACAAACTTTGAAATTGGGAATCGTTCGTTGGTTCCTAGATTCACTCATAAATGGGATCACCGGTCCAGTCCAGTTTCTAGTGGATTAATGGAACCGGCAATGTCCACTATCCTCTAAGACTAGGAATCGAAGTGTGCAAAGGAAAGTGGTACTTACCATGCAAGAGGACGTGAAATTGGAGACTATCATAAAACCACCCAAGTCCCTGCAAAATGGCAACAGGGGAAGTGTTTCACTAGTTGTTTTGCTAGAATTACTCCCACTGCAAACTATCTTTCATCAAAAGTTTTTCTTAGATTTTATCAAAGGGGACAAGGGTTCCCTGCGAACTCTAAACAAATGATATCTCATGTGTTGAGTAGGTCACTGGAGAGGCCAACACAATTATGTATATTGCATTAGAATATGTATAGTAGTGAGTGTGTAAAAGTAAAAAGAAAAAAAAAAGGAGAAAAAAGAAAAAGAAGATATCAAAAGAGATCGGGAGATATATCAACGTGATCTTCCACATCCAGAAAATCAAGGGAGATTGGGAAGGAAATCAAAGTGATCTTCTCAAATCTACAAAATCATGAGAGATTAAGAGATAAATCTTTGTGATTTTTACATCGTACAATTCCAAGATTGGGATTGTATTTGCTCCTATAAATAGCAGTTCTCCTCAACGGATAAGAGGTTATACACACAAAAGCAAGAAAATCATAACAGCGTAGCGGAAGAAACAGTTTTCTTCTTCCAAGAAAGAGAGTTATTTTTGAGAGTTATCCAATTTGTGAGAGGTTCGGATCCACAAATTGAAAACAGCGAGAGATCCACCTTTGGGTGAAGTTGTATCACATTATTTATCATAGTGGAAGTTTGAAGTGAACTATGGTCCCGTGGTTTTCCTTCCAACTTGGAAAGGTTTTCCACATTAAAAATTCTAGTGTTATTTACTATTCATCTTTACTGCTTTCATTTAATATTCTATTTAATTTTCACAGAAATAGTAGCGGAAAAATTATCTAGGCATTCTCCACAAATATTCTTTTCTTTTTCCCGACATCATGCAATAAGGAATTGCACTTCCTTGATCCAAATAATATTATAAAATCTTAGGGCGCGTTTGGTAAATCTTTGGTAATTTTCTTTGAAAATGATTTTTCTGTTTTGTTCTCGGGAACAATTTCTAAGCAAAAGAACGTGTTTGGTAACTTACCAAAATTTCTATTCTCATGATAGAAATACGTTTGGTAAAAAAATTCTTTTATTATTTTTTTTTTTTCCTTTTTTTTTTCTCTTTGACCGGTCGACATCCGGTGTGTTGGAAGATCTTAGTGTAGATATTGATTATAATTGATTTTAGTATATCTTTGACTAATCTAGTAAATAGGAAATTCTGATTATTGTATATTGTCTTTCCTAGTTTATTCTTCTTCTCTACATTATAAATGTACATTGTACTCACATACTAAAATCAATATAGAAAACAGTTTACCATATTATTTTCTTTCTCTTTTCTGTTTGGTATCGAAATTCGTTTCTGACCTAGCTTCCCGCGATTTTCTTCCCTTCGATCTTGTTTTTTCCTGCGCAAAACAAATCAGCAAGACGATATTTCTTGATATCATGGCAAAGGATAAGGATGTTATGGATCCTTCATCTTCCCGGATTCTTTCACCTTGATCATACTTGATCGGCGAAGAAGGGCAAATAACCAACAATGTTTTACCCTTTTGTTCCTACTTCGATCCGGATGCCGAGGTCCGATTTACGCCTCCAGTCCGTGTGGTACCCTTAGTCCCATACCCATACGGGACCAATCCGACTAGTGAGTCGGGTGCGATGGCTACGGGTCACGGGCCGGACTCATGCCGGGCGGGGAATGGAGCCCTATCGCCACACGGGTCGCACCAATCGAGTCAAACGAGTCGAGCCACGGGCTGGTTTCACGCCGGATTCACGGCGGAACCCTACTCGTTTCCACATGGTCGAACGGACCACCTTACTCTTTCCATTCAACGGCGGGCGGTTGGAGCTTGGAGATCCGCTCTATACATCGCCGGCGGACGGGCCCGGGCGAGTTGCGGGCGATTAGTCAGCAGACTCACCGGACCGGCGGGTTATCACCCTTGGGCTCGCGATCTCCGGCGAGCACTTGTCACCAAGGCGAAAGAAGGCTTCGTCGATGGCACGGTTCCTTACCCGACCGATGAAAGACTACGGCGACATTGGCGGCGGTGCAATCAGCGGAGTACGGACTTGGATCGGGAACCGTTTGGCGTCGATGTCGCCGCCGGCCTCCTCCGACGGAAGATTCAAAGCAATTAGGGAGAATATACAAGAGATGTATGGCAAATCGAGACGAGCGAGGCTTTTTCGTTAACACAAGCCTTGGCGAGCGCCGAAACAAGGCAACCTCTCGGTCACAGCTTGTTTCAACCGGCTGTCGGCTTTGTGGAACGAGATCGAAGCGGCGGAAGACAAATTGGAGGGGCCGGAAGCCACTCTCCGACAGTATTACACGATCAAAGAAAAGGAAAAGGCGACGAGATTCCTTCTTACCTTGAACGAGTCGTATTCGGCTTTTCGATCGCAAATACTCGCGATGGATCCACAACCGCCGCTCGGACGAATCTTCCAATTAGGCTTCGGGAAGAAAATCGGCGGGTAGCCGCGGCGAGCGAACCGGGTTGGTGAAGGAACCGGGCTTCGGCACTTCCATCGGTGTTACGTCGACGGAGATGACTGCCGAGGCGGAGGGAGTCTCGGACTTGCAAAAGGGAAAGGAGCAGCTGTGGCGCTGGCGACCAAAAGAGAAGATAACCCTAGCCTCGCACGTTCGGACGGCTGGGATCGATTCTTCGGATCGGACGGCCTGGATAGAAGCGCCGGATCTGACGGACGAGGGAGGCGCGCTGGATCCGAACGGTTGGATCGGATCTGGGATGAACGGGCTGGGATAGACGCGCCCGATCGGACGGCCTTGGTTTAATCAATCATTCAAACGGATCCGACGGTCCATATTTTGCCACGTCGGCGCGGTTTATAGGGGATCATATGGCGCACGAAACACCACGTCGGCGGGGAAGGTCGGTGGGCAAAATTCCAAAATTAAAAATAAATATTGTGAATATTGCAAACGTCCACACCATACTTGTTGATACATGTTGGAAGTTACATGGGAGACCTAACGAAAAAAAGGAGAGAGAGTCTTCAATCTATCGGGTTTTACGCACAAAAGGTCTTGGAACATCTCGGCGAACTATAACCCGGGAACAGTATGAACATATCGTGCAAGCCTTGAGCCGCCTCAAGGCCGGTGACACTGGTGCCGGATTCTCGGGTACTTTTCTCCATGAAAGGGAATTCGTTATCTATTGATGCATGGATTATCGATTCGGGCGCTAGTGACCACATAGTTTGCAATGAGTCTTTATTTTCCCATGTCCATCAAAACCCACAATCTCCCTGTTACGGTACGTCTCCCAAATGGGAACATTACACATGTCACTAAAATCGGTACCGTACATCTTGGTCCAAATTTTGTTCTTAAAAATGTCCTATACATTCCAGCTTTTGAGTTTAATCTTCTCTCGTCGCAAAAGTATGTATGGACAATTCTTGTAAAGCCATATTCAATTCCGAAATTGTGTCTTTCGGGACCTTTCGACTGGCGCGAGTGATGGGCTTGGGTAATGAGGCACAAGGACTTTATTTTTGGGTTAATTCTCCGGAGATTTAGAATTATTGAATAAAGGCATTTATTGTAATGCAATCAATTATAATAAAAATCTCCTTTTGCATCAACGATTGGGTCACAGTGCTAAATTTCCTCACCCAAAATGTTCCATTTGTCCTCTTGCCAAACAAACTCGAGCATCTTTCCCAGTTAGTACATCTCGAGCCAAAGATTCTTTTTTCATTACTTCATATGGACATTTGGGGTCCTTATCATACTCCCCATCGCGATGGATCTCGCTACTTTCTTACGATTGTTGATGATTACAGTCGTGCCACTTGGCTATACCTTATGCAGTCAAAAAGTCAAACTTTTACTCATTTATCGAAATTTCTTTCCTTAATTAAGAATCAATTCGATAAATCTGTACATCGAATTCGTACAGATAATGGGCGAGAATTCTTTACTTTTGATTGCATAAACTTGTTATCTACTCACGGGATACTCCATGAAAGTTCGTGTACTTATACTCCACAACAAAATGGGATTGTTGAGAGAAAACATAGACATCTTTTAGAAGTAGCCCGTGCACTTAAATACCAAGCCTCAATACCTGAAAATCTTTGGGGAGATTGTGTGGTCACAAATGCCTATCGATTAATCGCATGCCAAGTAGGATCCTTCATGGTAAAACTCCTTTTGAGATGCTTTACAAGAAACAACCAGATAATAGCCATCTTAGAGTTTTTGGCTGTTTATGCTATGCAACAAATGTGGGTCATCGAGATAAAATGAGCTCCCGCGCAACACAATGCGTTTTTATGGGATATCCTTCTCTTCAAAAAGGATATCGTGTCATGGAATTTTCTACAGGATATTTCTTTACCAGCAGAGATGTCGTTTTCCATGAAGAAACATTTCCTTTCCAAGAAAAGCTATCTTCATCCCAAGATACTTTGCCAGAAAACAATCGTTTTCTTCTGGTTGATGAAGACTTATCAACACCCGATTTTCTTATGGCGCATCCACCCCCTATGGCGCCTAGCTACACACCAGCACCGGTGGAATTACCATACCCGAAACGGGATTACCAACTTCATCGAAGAAGTTCCTTTACACGAAGACACTGCCAGATATGGTCACATTGATTCATCGTGACTCCCCGCACATATAGGCCGAGCCGTCTCGTCGTTACGGAAGACAAAGTGTCGTCCTCCTACATGGACAAAGGACTATATATGTTACTTTGCAAATTCTTCGGTACACAATATCTGTTTCATCCTATGTTTCCTTCAATAGGTTATCCGAGAACATATGTGTTGTATCGGTCGTATTTCGAAGAGCATGAGCCATCTTCATTTGCGAAGCATCTAAAGATCCCAAGTGGCGACATGCAATGGAGTCTCGAGCTTCTTTTGCTCTCATGGAGAATCATACTTGGGATGTTGTTCCCTTACCTTCATATCGCAAACCGATCGGCTGTAAATGGGTTTACAAAATCAAATTCAAATCGAGATGGTTCCATAGAACGATACAAAGCTCGGTTGGTAGCCAAAGGTTTTACTCAAAGAGAAGGCTTTGATTATCACGAGACATTTTCTCCGAGTTGCCAAGGAAGTTACCGTCCGGTCTTTCTTATCTCTTGCAAAGCAATACGCAATTGGTCCTTACATCGATGGACGTCAACAATGCTTTTCTCCATGGTGATTTAGATGAAGAAATCTATATGGACCTTCCTCAAGGATTACGCGAGACGGGGGGAGAATCGGGTATGTCGTCTTCGCAAATCCTTGTATGGATTAAAAACAGGCATCTAGGCAATGGTATGCCAAGTTTCTTTATTGCACTAACCAATGCGGGGTTTCAAAGCATTCCAAACATGATTATGCTTTATTTACACGAAATGTGGGAAAATCATCGATTTATTTGCTGATATATGTGGATGACATATTGGTTATGGGAAATAATGATTCTCATGTTGCAAAATTCAAGGAATATTTACACTCCACTTTTCACATCAAAGATTTGGGACCTCCCAAATATTTTCTTGGCATCGAAATTGCCAGATCTGACAAAGGAATTTCTCTCAGTCAAAGGAAATTTGTCTTGGAAATTGTTTCTGAAGCAGGGTTATCAGGGTGCAAGCCAGCAGTAATACCCATTGAACAACGTCAAATTGACGACACATGAATATGATCTTGATTCCCCTTCATCAAACAAGGATCCATTGCTTAAGGATCCGTCGGGTATCAACGACTTGTTGGAAAGTTGATATATCTTACCATGACAAGACCCGATATATGTTATGCGGTACGAGATACTCGGTCAATTCATGCATATGCCCAAAGAATCACACATGAATGCAGCTTTGAAAGTTGTAAGGTACTTGAAGGGTTGCCCGGGACTCGGTATATTTCTATCTCGTGAATGTGATATGGAGATGATAGCATTTTGTGACACCGATTACGCCACTTGCCCGATGACTAGGCGATCTATCACCGGCTTTTGTATCAAATTGGGAAAATCACTAATTTCTGGAAGACCAAGAAACGCAGTCTTTGTATCATTGTCATCACCGAGTCGAATATCGAGCCATGGCAAAAACCACCTGTGAGATAATGCGGATACGAGGACTTCTTTCGATTTGGGAGTACAAGTCAATGGACCAAGCAAATTATTCGTGATAATGATGCTTTGCGCTTAAGTTGGCGGCGAATCCAGTTTTCATGAGAGAACAAAGCACATAGAAGTTGGCTTGTCACTTCACCAGGACAAAATCAAAGAAGGAGTTCTCGTGACAAGAGGCATCGGAACAGCAGATCAACCTGCAGACATTTTCACTAAGCCGCTATGCCAAAGACAGCACAAGTTTCTATTGAGCAAGCTTGGTGTCCTCGACATATATAGGCCACCGACTTGAGGGGGAGTGTTGGAAGATCTTAGTGTAGATATTGATTATAATTGATTTTAGTATATCTTTGACTAATCTAGTAAATAGGAAATTCGATTATTGTATATTGTCTTTCCTAGTTTATTCTTCTTCTCTACATTATAAATGTACATTGTACTCACATACTAAAATCAATATAGAGGAAAACAGTTTACCATATTATTTTCTTTCTCTTTTCTGTCACGGTGAGCTCGCCGGAGGCTAGCCTGGCCCCAGCAAGCCTCGGCCTCGCATCGGCTGGGGAGGTCGAGCCTTGCCATGGTCGTGTGAGGCTCAGCCTCGCCTAGGTTGGGTGATGTTGACCTTGCCTAGATCTAGCGAGGCCGAGCTCACCTAGCCACCGATGAGGCTCGAGCCGACGAGTCTCACGGTGGCTCGACGTCTCCGGGGACCGGCGAGGCTCTGGCAAGGTTGTCGACCCTCATCTAACTAGTCGTCGACGCCGACCATGGCCAAGGCCGGCCAAAAGGAAGAAGAAGAAGAAGAAAAGAAAGAGAAGAAAAAATAAGAGAGAAAAATTGATTTTAGAAATTGTTCCCGTAAACAAAAATTTTACCAAATACGTTTCTATTCTTTTTTTGTTCCCTAGAACAAAAGAATAGAAATTTTTTTTCAAAAAACAGAAATCGTTTTTAACAAATGGGCCCTAAGTCAAAATTTAATCAACGACAAAGGCCCAAAACCCTACAAGGCTAGCTTCGAGCTATGCCGAAATTTAATTGACAACACATGTAGAGTATAGTAAGATATAACGCTGAAATTTAATTGACAACGGTGTACTAGGACAAAGAAATATGTCAGAATCTAATCAATGATGAGAATCTAAAAGTTATAGCTAAGGGAATTAAATGCAGTACAAGAAAAGTAAAGATTAAAAAAATAACCTTTTGATTAATTTGTCGGGGTTCTTGCTAGATGACTTGTGGTATTTATAACGAAGGTATGACAATCGTTCAGTGGTTGTATCTTCTCTAGTAATTGCCACTGGCTTTGTCCATGTCCCTTTGTACCCATAGACCCATTTCCACATGTTTCATATAACCGTCCTAGTCGTGTTTGGAAAATTGTGCAGCTGTCGATGGCCATTCCATGACTACAACATGCATTTTCGATGCTAATTATCTTGGCATTATGAGTAATATTCAAAACGTCTCTAATGAAAAAGTTGCCGCCAAGGTTCATACAAGCAGCTACCAACCGTTCGTTGTTGTTGTATTTCTTGGAGAGCATTTCTTTATTTCATTGTCAATCACCGAGCATCTACTCCTATGTCCATTGATGGTTTAGCATACACCAAACACCGCCAATATATTATGTATGTGACTATAGCTTATTTTTGCTCAAATGTTATACTATATAGGGAAAAGACCACAAAAAATCCTAAACTTTGTCCAAAGTGACAAAATTACCTTAATTTTTTTTTTGAACATGAAAAACCCAAAATTTGCAAACCGTAACACATTTACCCCACCAAGGACATTTTCATTTTTTTTTCTTCTTCTCTCTTTCCTAGTCGACGAGGGCGGCCCGAGCCAGCCTAGGCAAGGGCGGTCCTCGCCCAACGCCTATGAGGGTGGTCCTCGCCTGACTCTAGCTTCCCTCCGTTGGCTTCGCCATGGCCGACAGAGGGAAGAGAGAAGAAGAAGAAGAAGAAGAAGAAGAACAAAATTTAAAAATAAAAGACCAAAATGCCCTATAATTTATGGTAAATGTATCACGCGGATATAAGTTCAGAGTTTTTTGTGTCACGAAAAAAAGTTTGGGGTAAATATATCATGGTTGGCAAATTTTGAGATTTTTCATGTCACAAAAAAAAATTTGAGATAAATTTATCACTTTTGATAAAATTTGGGGTTTTTGGTGGTCTTTTCCATATTATATATGTCTCACTCTCGTGTCTGCATGTGTCAATTAGATTAATTATGGGTGTTAATACTAGCATTTCATTATTTTAACTCCATTCTCGATTTTCTTCCATATTGCTCCATGAAAGATACTAAATCAGAAAGATGGAGGATCGAGAGAGAGAGCGCCAGTCGCGAAAAATATGAGAGGAATTAAGACTTTTGAGAGAGCGCGTGTGAGGAGTTGGCTCTCTCACTCTCTTAATCCTAAGTCATAAAAATTAAAAATATACATATTTGCATTTGTCCGATCTTATTTATTTAGATGGGCAGTTCCACATTTGGAATCAACAACCCTCACTTCGGGCGATAGCTGAACCGATCCAATCCGATTATTTTTCACATCTCTAATATAAATTACAGAAATGATAATGGCAAAAATATGAAAAAAAATGGATTGGTGTTCATAAAACTATTTTTTCTTAAAATAAGGGAAACATCTTATAGGAGCACGAAAATATATATATATATCCTGAAAAAAAAAAAAGAAAAAAAAAAAAAAAAAAACTCTCCAATTAGGTGGAGAAAACAAAAATGATAAGAAAAGAAAAAGAAAAAAGAAAGAGCCAGAGGCGACCATATAAGTTGGGGCTGAAATTCACCCGATCGACTCTCACGCTGCGAAAATCAATCCTTTCCTTCCTCAAAATCCAAGCTTTGCTGCGGCGGCGGCGGTAGTGGTGGTGGAGAGATGTCGTGGGTATGGCTGGAGGCCACTCTCCCTCTCGGGATCATCGCCGGGATGCTCTGCGTCATGGGCAACGCCCAGTACTTCATCCACAAGGCCGCTCATGGCCGCGTAAGCTTTATCCTCCCCTTCCTCCCTCCCCCTCTCAGATCGGCTCCCCATTGCCTCCGCCTCCGCCTCCGTCTCCGGCCTGATTTTGATTTATTTATTTTTTTTGGGGTTTTTGGGCAGCCGAAGCACATCGGAAACGACGTGTGGGACGTGGCCATGGAGCGGCGGGACAAGAAGCTCGTGGACAACGTCTCCTCCGCTCATTCCGGCTGATTCCCTAGGGTTCCGCCCCGATCTCGTGTCTCTCGGTATGCCCCCGATTCGATCTCTCTGTATGGAATCTATGTGGTTTCGAGTTGCCTGTGAAGTTTGGGAGTGTGCTCCATCGCATCGCCTGCGCTGTCTGGCGAGGATTTGGTTTTTAGGGTTTGGGTTGGACTGCTTGTCTCAATTCGCTTCTTTTTTGAATTGGTCTGCCCGTGTGGCGCTGTCACAGTGCCAGTTACTCTTGTGGCATTTGCGACCCAATAGAATAGAATTGCGGAACGAATTTTTGGGCTGAAGCTGTGAGTGGCTCGGGCAGTGTTGAGATGGCGGCATTGTTCACTTCTGCAAGTTGAGTCGATGATCTCAACCAGAATGTTTTCTTGGTTGATAGGTTAATGTTCATTGCTTGGATTGCTTTGGTTGATGGTTCAGGGTGCAGAACACCATGAGATATGTTCATTTAGTGGAGTACAGATGGTAAAAACTTAGTCTTGGCAGAATCAGTAAAGGGTTATAGCAGTGGAATAGGATGTTTTTCTCTCCTTTACAGTTAGAGGTCAGTAGGAGAAAATGCTGCAACCTGCTTTTTGAACAGAAGGTGTTTATTTCTTGAAAATTGAACTGGGAGGCCCATCGTCTTTATTTGTGTGCAAGGGAATTTAAGAGCCAGGAAAACTCTAGAGTCAGAAAGGTTGTGATTTGGTTCGCCATTTAGTTTTTAGGATGCCTATTCCAGATCCACAGCTCTTATTCCCATTGTTTTATGTTCATTGACCAAAAAAGAGCTGAGTCTCTATGGATGAAAGATGCAGGGAATATCTTTCCAAGAGTTGGCTAGAAACCTTTGGGCACCACTAGTTAGAATTCAAGCCATTACCTCCATGTTGGATTGCTGATAATGTGAAACTTTGTTGGGCAGCATCTCCTTGTTCCTTACTAAATCCCACCACCACGATCATCTAGATGCCATCATAACCCCCTGATCCCGCATCATTCTAGAATTTTCATGGATCATGGTGCCACATTGTCTCCCAAACAAAACAGACTTCACCTTGAACTACTACATCTGCATATGCAATTTTGCTTCACCAGTCTAATCTAGCCAGGGTTAAGGTCTTTTTGAACTGAACTCATAGTTTCCCATGACCCCTGGTTTGGTTTGATTTCATTGGTCATAGCATGCCATCATATTCAATCAAGTATAACTCAAATTTAAGAAGGTTTTAGAGAGTGTAGTTATTTGAAAAATCTATCTTCCTGGTCTGTTGTGGCTTTACATATTAAAAACAGAGGCTGGCTTGATGAACTCAAGATAATTTTGAACAATGGTTTAAGTAAAACTTCTTCTTTTTTTTTTAAGTAAAACTTCATTTGTTGAAAGTCTTGTTTTGGTGAGAGAAATTACTCCTGTCTTCATCTCTTGGATTTTAAAGTTGGAGGTGGCAGCATGCTACTTCATAATATTTCTATGGGAACATGGTGGAAATTCTTACCTTTTAGGATGGTCAATTTGTTAATCAGTTTGTATTGCTTTTAAAACCATTTAGCTGCAATTGGAGTAGTGCAACCTCAAATTTTTGTCAGAGTGATGGAGTTCTGCATGGAGTGGCTAACCATGCAAACTCTCAGGAACTTGCCTGTCATAGTAGTTTTGTTTCCCCAAACAGACTGTCTTGTTCTGCCCTTCCTTTAGACTGACAGTTGCCATGGGTATACTGTTTTGATAGAAACCATGCTCTGGGACCTGTTACGACCACTATCTTGGGAATAGAATTTGAAGTAGTATTTAGATCTGATCCTTTATTGAATTTCCAGTGCTACGCACTGCAGGTTCTTTTTTTTTTTTTTTTTTTTTTTGGGGGGTGAGGGCCTTATTGAGATGATTTAGATGATTCAGGCTTTGTTTGTTTCGTAGAAAATGAATGATTTGAAAAATATTTTCCAAAAAATAATAGTTTGTATCGCTTACATAAATAAACGAATGAAAAATATTTTTATTGTTCTTGAAAATGTTTAGACATAAATTATAATTAATAATGAAAACATTTCTACCTTAAATAGTTATTTCAAGGGATACAAGTATTTTTAGGAAAATGTTTTCCAAATCATTTCGCAAAATAAATGGAGCCTTAGTATGATATGCCCTTTTGATTGCCCAAATATTCTTTGAAATTTTCTTGTTTTTGTGCATTTTTTATGAAAGAAGATGGGAAAAGGAGAATAAGCTGAGGATGCAGCATCTTGCTTCTGCTTATTGTTTCCCATAATTGCCTTTGGATAGAAATGGGATTGACCAATCATTCATTTTTCGCAAAATAAATGGAGCCTTAGTATAATATGCCCTTTTGATTGACCGAATATTCTTTGAAATTTTCTTGTTTTTGTGCATTTTTTATGAAAGAAGATGGGAAAAGGAGAATATGAGGATGCATCTTGCTTCTGCTTATTGTTTCCCATAATTGCCTCAGGATAGAAATGTGATTGACCATGTTATTATTTCACTATTAGTGAAAAAGATATATATATTTGCATTATTGTTTCCTTTCTATCCCATCTGCCTTGATTTACTGTCAAAGGAGCTTTAAAATGATGGTCTTTCAGCTAGCCCCCATTGTTTCTGCATGTGAGCAAGGGTTGCGACAGATGAGGCTCAAGTGTGGTATCATATTACATACATAGAGACATGGCAACTACTTTTGGCATTTTTTCTTCTGCACTTCCCTCATTACATCTGAATGCAGCTTGATATCCAAATTCCTAAATTAAAATGCATTATGCAGGAATCTCAAACAAGTCAGTGAATTAATAAAATGCTGATCCATGTTCCATCCATGGCAAGGAGTCTGGAAGCAATATCTAGTGGGATCATTTTTTTTTTTTTTTTTTCCCTTTTTGAATGTGCATCTTGGTGACCTTATAGACCATTTGGGGGACATTTGAAGATATTTGACCTTAAATGTACTTTTTATGACTGTCCATGAATTTTTTTGTGGAGGTTTGATGATCCTCATCTTGTTTATGTTTCAGTGCTGTCATTACTATAAGAAATTGCACATTTAAACTTGAGTTCTCAGAGTATAGTGTACAAATCGAGGTGTCGATTTATAGACAGAAAAATCAGTTTGATTTACAGCTGGGGAGAGAAGTTGAGTGTATGGCGAAAATATTTAAGGGATGCGAGGATCTTGTTAATTTTTTTGTGTCAGCTGGTCATGTAAAGTTTCATTTGAGTCGTCAGTTGCAAACCTATCAAAAAGTTGGTCTGAATGGTGATTCATGAAGTCTTCAGAGAAGACTCATCACCTGTTTCTTGTCTATTGCTTTTCAACCATTTCACTGTGCCGTTCTCCTTGGTGTAGTTTTCATGGTACTGATGTGCTTGAACTTTTGGAGAGATGCATAAAGTCTTGAGACAGTCGCTTGCTTATGCTCTGGTCTTATAGCAATACTATTTTGCTTTTTTGGGGTCAGATTATCGTTATGCTGTTGGATTAACTAGTAATTTGAGGTGCATAGAGACCTGGAATTTGGAAGAATACTAATGTTTAGTTTCTAAGAAATCGATCACACGTTCCATTTTTTGTAACTGCCCATGTCTGAGGAAGAAACACCATGATTTGGTTGAAGAGAGGTATATTTAGCTAGCTACTAATATGTGAATCGGGTATAAGAAATATGCATCACCTTGTTATAGATATGAAATGGCCTGGTTTAATATATTCTCAGACATCCTTTCTTGAGGACATCCTTGCTTTTGGGCTGTTTCTTTTCAGACGGGGCTTTCTCCAACGTGGTTGAGCAACCTAATGGAAACCATGGTTGATCAATCACGGTAAAGATCCTTCTGGGTTCTCATGTGGGGCTGACAAAATGGGACCCATTTTGTGACTCGGATATAGTGGACCCGATTTCATATGGATAACTTGTTTTTTTTTTCCTTCTAAATGGGTCATCAATAGATTAAGAAAAAATACAACCTAAAAAAACTGGTCATTAATGGGTGACGGTGATCCATATTTTAACCAACTTTCCAGAGCCCACACTCACATTTACTCAAGGCTGAAAAGTCCTCCTGAACATATTGAATAAGAAAAGTCGCCTGTTCTTGGTAGGCTTAATTCTCGGCGACTTCATAGTCGAGTCTTATATTGCTGGGTTTGTCACTCTTCTTCAAGACGCCGACCGCATTGAACTCATTGTCTTTGAGTTTGGAAGCCGAGACCAGACTAGCCTGGCTGTTTCAATGCTGTTCTATAGGTGATTCGATAGCATGATTGGCTGAACAACAACCTTCAAATCCTCCGAACTCAAATCAAATCCCAACCCTGAACCCCAACTCAAATTCGATAGCATGATTGACTCCGCATGATTCCCGAACGCGAGGTAGAGGGGGAGGATTGTGCCAAGTGGAGAGCATGATCAGAGATTGAAGATTGAGCTCAACTGAATTAGTGCGAAAGCACGATGGACAGTACTTAAGAGGCGTAGGATCACCCCCAACTTGCTGTTGGGGCAATATCAATGAGTGCGCATCTGAGGTTGTCTTTTGACCTATGGCCAGTAATTGACTTTTAATTATCATATTAATTGTTAAATCACATATAACTTACTTCAATAGGTGCGGGTGCAGGTGTGGGCTTTTGACCTACTTATGACTTTTTTTAACTTTATTTTTTTCAAGTCATTTACGACCCATTTAGAAAAAAACGAGTTACTCATACAAAATTAGGCTCATTAAATCCGAGTCTCAAAATGAGTGTGGAACTCATTTTGCTAACCTTAAGTTCTTTGTAAGTATTTTGATTTATAGGTTTTTTTTATGTTCTTTATTATATTTAGTAATTTTTTTATTGTTGAATTTGATGTGGAACTTTAATCCTAATAACATATACGAGCTTGGAGTGGGTTAAATAGGTGGGTATGGGTTTTCCTAAATTGTGTTAAATATTAATGTGTTTTGTTAATATGGGCTAGGTCAAAGTACATCATTAAATTTATATTGCATTGAATATGGGTCCATTTTCAACCCGACTCCACTCACTCATTTTCGACCCAACCAATGGTTGGGATGGCACATGGTCCTCGGTACCAGTATTATCCCATTTTGATGTCTTAAACGTGAAAGCCATTAGTTTCCTTCATTTTCTGAACAGGTTCTTTTTATTTTTTTTTATCAAAAAGATGGGAATCCTCTTGTTCCTCTCTAATTTTTGGGCAGCCTGTAGTTATGCCTTATTCGCACCCTAATCTGACTCTCATAACAGTTGACTTTCCACTTGCTGGCATGATTTTGGGGCTTCTGGCTCCCACTTGCTCCGACTCGTGGCTTTCCATCGCTCTCATTCTTTTTTCCTCCTCAGCTTTTTAGGTACAGCCCATTTTCTTTCTGGGTGGAAACAATCTGGCAAATCATTGGATGGAAGAGTTGTCAACACGTGCTCCCGTACCATAATCGGGTTTTGTCATCGTGTCATTGGAAAATACTGTACTTTTACCAATTGCGTGCATATTAAATTCGCGTCAAGTTCGGATATGCCATATGATCATGTATAAACATTTTCATTCGCGAGTGAAAAAAGGCACCGTAAAAGCCGGGATGCTCGGTACGAAGCTTTGCCTTTAAAATTTTTAGCTTTTTCCATTAACTCTAGGTGAATGTTGAACGTAGCAAAGCATATGAAGGACGGTACTTAAAGGCAACCAAACCAAAGCAATAGCTTTCATTTTTTGGCCTGAAACTCGAACCGAGAGCCAAGGTCACTCCAACATAGGCTTCGAAAGCCGGAGCTCATTTGCCATTACCATCCGTGTCGAAAATGGACAATTACTAGGGGCTCTTTCCTCTGCATAAGGACAATAATAGAACTAATACCGAAAGAGAGAACGTGAAGTCACAGTGCAACGTGTTTCGCAGAGGAAATTTTGTTCATATTGTTCTCATTAATGTGATAAACGATAAATAACAACGCAATAACAAGTTATTCTGCAAAAGGGAGGTGAACCCATGACGGAACAGATGTTCCCGTGATTACCCGAATTCACTTTCGAATCTGATCTCCTCGTCCCGCTTTGCCGTGTGGTGCCGTGGATCTATCTTATCTAGCACCATTTCTTTTTAGCTGTGGAAGTCCCCACCCTTTAATCCGATCGCTTACCACGTTGTTCCAAGATTATTATGGTACATGTACTATCGTTTTCTCTTCTCTATCTCTTTTTGGGCTAAACAGAGAACTCAGTGAGAGAATCATAATTGCAAATAGCTGGATTTCAGCTAATCGCAAGCAACTCAATTCGTTCATTTGAACGGTTGTTTACTGATCTTTTTTTCTTTTCACGCCTCTCTATTTCGTGATGCTGAAGCAACCAGCTACTTTAAGAGAATCTGAGACAAACGTAGGATCGAATTTGTCGTCGGCATTGTTGAATCGAGTGGGGTAAACTTATTTTAGTTGCTTTAGTCCGGCTGGAAAGCTTAAGGTAATTGTCGGATCGAGTTTGATTACTCCATGTGAGATCTCCACTCATGAAAATCTCGACATTATGACCTCTGTCAGGATACTAATTTCTTTTTCATAAAATTCCCACACGTTTGGTTTTTGTTTTTCCTCGTGATTTCTGGAATTGTGGAAAAGTACCCGCATTCCATTTTATTTAAAACAATAGCAGTTCGTCAAATCTGTTTTTATCTATGTTTTAGCCATTTTATAATGTCATATATATCAAAAATATCAGTGAGCTCAGTCTCCACCTGGAATAATAGAACTTTCGATCTCGAGATCATCGATTTGACCCAACTTCTTAGCAATAAGAAGTAGCTAAATTCGTGCGATTATCTTGAAGGCTATTTACCATCATCTACCGGTCAATCATAATGGCACGAAAAAGCCCCGGCTCGACATTCTGATTCCAAGTTGGTGAGGATGGAGACAGGAGACAAGCAGGCCAGTCCAACTCAATAAAAGAGTAATGAGCAACATGTTTTGGACATAGTGGCCAAAGGCTTAGCTAATTAAGAGGATTCCCCATCACACCATTTTGCTTTTATAAAAATGTTTGACAAAGCTGAAAGCGAAAGCAACCTAGCCGTAGCAGAAGGGTGGAAAAAAGGAATTGACTTTCGGACTTCACATCTAATGCTCATCATCATTATCAAATACCACATAAACGCGTGGGACTGATAGGGTTCTTGAAGTACTCCAGTCCCTTTCATGGAGGTCAAGGTTCGCTATGCGGGGGACCTGAAAGCTTGCTCTGGTATAGAAACTCGCGTAGAACCTGTGTGCACATCTCTTACGCCAGACCCAAAAACCCAACCTCCTAAAGAGTAACAGTTCGCGGTCATGGGTCCAGGGTGAAACTTAGAAGAGACGAGCAGACACAATAATGCTCGACTGCAACGTTTCGTAAGAGCACATTAAGACTAGCCCTAGTTGAAGACACTCTAAGCCGGTCTAGGCCCTTGGAAAACAGTTGCGCGTCCTAATCTGATTAATCATGCTGTTAATCAAAAGTGAGCGGTACAGGACAGACAGAAGAGTTGAATGACGCGGAAATTTCCTTTTATTCCTTCTCAATTGGCAAGTAAATTCAACACGATTAGAATTCGACTTTTTTCACTAAATGCACACGACAACGAATCACAAAATTATGGACGCTCACAAGTGAAAGAAACAGATTTACACAAAAATCCTAGTTTGCCCACACTAGTAGCAAAGGACTTACCATGAATGAAGAGATTAGATGGGAGACACCACCAAAAAGAAGGTGCGGTCAGGGGAAAAAAATCCTTCTCTGGGCAGAGGAAGTGAACTTGAATGGAAGCGGCAGCTCCATGAACGTGGAAGCTTGCCAGAATATTTGAAGTTAGGGCACATATTCACTCTCGAGAATGGGCTGGGTTCTGGTGACCATAGCTGCTGGTGCTTTCGTATCACCAACCGAAGTCATATGCAGTGTTTCCCCGGCCTCTGCAGCCTTCTCCATCTGTTGCATATTCTTTCTTTGCTTGAACTTTTGTGCCCATAACGCTAACAAACTCAGTAGCAAAATCAATGCTAATCCCCCCACGACAGACCCGACAATTATCCAGACTTTGGTGTTGGACTTTCCATGACTTGCCTTTCCTGGACTTGGTCCTCCTCCACCAGGTGTTGGAGGCGGAGAGATTGGAGCAGGGGACGGAGCAATAGATTCAACCACTATGGAAAAATGTCCCTGTTCTGTTGTAGAGCATACATTGCTCGATATCAGATCGCTGAAATTGATAGAACCATTTATATCAAATGAAACACACTTGGCAACAGACCCCAGTGGAGGAGACTTCACATCTGTGAAATTAATCGATATGGGGTTAGCAGTTGTCCTGATATCCAACTCTGGCAAATTCGTAGCCGACAAGTTAAATGCATCATAAGCAAGAAGACCCAGAACAGGTGATAAATACGTGTAACCAGGTAATGGATAATACATCACAGACCAATTTCCCAGATTTTGATACACAAGAACCAGCCTCTCAACATATGGAGTCTCAGTAACTCCAATTGGAATTTCAAACTCCTTGTACTTCGGAACACCTCTGGTTCGCAAGCTGCCACTCCGAAGCCTGATTGCAGATACCTTAATCCCTGTCAAGTTTGGGGGAACAGTTCCGTCGTAGGGAATGCCCGTCCTAGGGCGGTTAAAAGCCTTATATGCATAATCCTGGAGAACCGCATCCAAAGCTCGTGAGGATCCGACAGTAGACTGGGCATCCGAACTCTCAACCTCAAATAAGCATAACAGAAGGACATGCATCATGAGACCCCAGAGACGCCCCATCGATGCTCCCGGTGGGGCGGCGAAAATAGGCAGAATGCCACTCTACTCGAACCGATATCCCAGTTCAACACCCACAAAGTAAACGAACACTCCAAGAGCCGCGCAGTAAACTGTCTTCCAGAAACTGGGTTTCTGCAATTCCAGATTCTTGAAAAAGATTTCCAACCAAATGACAAGCAGCACCAACGGGCACCGCAGAGGAAAAAGAGAGGGGAACGTGGGTTTCCAGAGAGAAGGCGAGAGGCAAAAAGCTTTATTCAGCCGTTGCAATTCCTGAACAAGGCAATGCCCAGATTTACTTTTCCCCTTTGCCGATCCTTGCGAAAGAAGCTACTACCCCCGGCCTCCTGGACCAACAACAACTGCTGGAGAATCTCAAAAGCTCCGCCTTTTCCACGAGGAAACGAGCCCATCACTCCGCCCGCATTCCCATCCTCATCATCAAAGGTCTCGCCTTCCGGATGGGATCGGACAGAGCGACGCGAAAAACAAGGGGGGCAGCTGCCGTCTGATCACCTCCCCCGTCCCGGAACGGTCAACCAGGCGTCGCTATCGCGAATAAAGAAGGCATTTATTAGTCGCCGACGCCATGTGTATGCAGGACCTCCCCGATGAAAGTAACGCGCATCCAACCAAGAGCAAATCCGAAAGGACGCAGGAAAACGTAGGTCGGTCGCAGCGAAGTACCTGATGAAGCCTCGCTTTCAAAACCCTAGAATCCCGAGCCGAAGCCCCCGCGACCTCCCACCGCGGAACGCCCGCTCAGCGCCGGCCGCCCGGGAGCGGGGAAACCCTGGGCGAGAAGCCGGAATGCGGATCCCCGGAAGCTCCAGAACCCGCAAAGGACCGGAGGATCTTGAGGTAAATCATCAACGCGCCGGCCGGAGACGGAGATCGGACGGCGGCCCTCGAACAGCCGACCGCATTACGACCGAATCTGGGGGGAGGCGAGGGGAGCGGACAGCGAGAGGGAGGAGGAGCGCGGGCCGTGCTCGCGAGGCGCGGACGGGGCGGCGGGCCTACGCATTCAGCGACCGTCGGCGGCGGCGGCGGCAGCGGCGGCGGCAGGCAATGAGGCGCGGGTCTCGTCGGCGAAGCAGTCAAGAGCCACGAGACGAGGGGATGTACCGGAGCTAAATGCGAGCCAGAGAGAGAGAGAGAGGGACGGGATGAGTGCATTGATGGACTGTAACTTCTAGAGAGAGAAAGGAAGGCTTTTTACCGGTCAGTGCCAGTGGAGCAAGAAGACTGGCCTGAGGAGAGAGAGAGAGAAGAAAGAAGAGAGAGAGAGGAGTGTGGAAAGCAGAAAAAATTGGATACGAGCACACCATGCGGGGGAAGCAGGTTGTCTCCTTCTCTTTCTTGTCCCCCCACCCCGGCATTCCTTTCCAATTTTGCTTTTTATTTTTTCCTTTTTTTTCGGTCGAAACTCCTTTCCCAATTTTTCCATTCGCTCCATTTTCGGAATGAAATTGAATATTCCTCGATTTGATTTTTATTCCCTAGCCTTTAATTCCCGAGATTATATCAATCGAGTCCCCAACGAGAGGTCATTAATAAATGAGGTCAAGACTCGTCATCGGGTCGTGGTGATGCTCCCAACATGCTTTGAGACGAGATGAAACGACTTTTGTGGCCATTAATTGTAGAGAACGAGATAAATGAATTATGAAAAAGAAATTTGTAGCGCGAAATTTATGGATTTGTTTTTTTGCTTGTTTTATATCTGAGTAATATCTTTTGCCCAAGCGTGCATAGAAGGCCGAATGGTACCTTTTGTGCCCACCTTGGTCGATTGATAGTATCTCTTATCAAGCTTATTGCAATTTTTCATGGAGCCCACTGATGTTCGGTTGCTTCGAGAAGAAGGGTGGTGACTGATAATGACAAAGTAGAATTGCAATCATCCTAAAGTGTCAAAAACAATTTAAAAAGACATGATGCAGTTTTCACATCTATATGATATTTGAAATTTTAATAAATAAATAAATAAGTCGCTCATCATTATTAAGTTTCGAATTCATTAATGAAAGTTCAGTTTATTGTAGCTATGTTTCGTGACCACAAGGGTTTAAGAGATAACTCTAGATTAGTGATGTAATAGTGGATTATCTCTTTCTTGGGTTATATTAGAGAGATTTGACTTGGTAAATTCAGAGTAGACTCACCGAGGAAGCCAGGCAAGGTCTACCCTCGACCTTTTTTAGAGGGCTTTTATGGTCTTGTGTCCTCATAACATGTGGCGACACACCATTCGCTGATCTCTTTATGATGTGATTGCAATTAGGCAAGATCTCACTCACTTACCATTGCAATTAGGCAAGATCTCACTCACTTACCATAATAGTCACATCCTTGAGAACGCTTCGCTTGTTATTCATATTTGGAATCCATAAGTAAGAATACCGACATGGTTTTCTCTAGCATTGATCTCACCTCTCCTCATCGACTGAGCTTTGCCCCCGCAGAACATTTTACTTGCCATTCGGCACTTGAGCCCAAACTAAACTCGATCCGTCTCCATCCTTAAAAAAATGGTTAATATCCTGAAAAACTCCAAATTAGTACATTTGTGACAAATTTATCCCAAATTATTTTTTTAACAATAAAAAAACCCAAACTAGTACACCCGTGACAAATTTACCCCGACTGACCATAAAAAAAATCATAAAATTGTACATTTATGACAATTTGACCCCAAACTAATTTATTCAACCACAAAAAATCCCAAACTGGTAAATTAGGGTATATTAAATTGGATTAATACCACAAAAAAATCACAAAAATTGTAAACTGTGACAAACAGAGCGTAAAATTCCAAATTGATATATCGGTCAATTGTCACGTGTCATTTAACTTAATAATTTGACAATAAAATTTAATGAAAACTAACAGAGGGTAAATTCATCACAAGTGTACCAGTTTTGGGTAAATTTGTCAAAAGTATACAAGTTTGGGGTTTTTGGTGGTAAAAAAAATAGTTTGGGGTAAATTTGTCACTAGTGTACCAGTTTAGGGTTTTTCAGGGTATTAACCCTAAAAAAAATAAAATAATGAAGATACGTAATTACTTTGAATTTTGGAAAGATGAAAGAGTCGGCAAAGTAGATTATTAGAGAGAGTTAGATAATTGGCACCATTGGTGTGAATAGAGCAGTCAACTTTTTTAGCGCGTTAATACGGTCAATCAGTTGATGGACGGAATCTGACTTAGGATAGATTTTCTACTTTCCTAATGTGTATATTAATGAAAGTTTTTGGAGTGATGTGACAGCATATGCTCTTTATAATTAATTGGTTGATTAACTAATACGTTATGATCTTAACAAGAGCAGTTGAGAATATTTTTAGTTGTCGAGTCATCGGAGAGTATTTATATTTTATTCGAGCTCGAGCCTCGAAAAAAGGAAAAGGCTGTGGCCAAGCCACAGGAACCAGCCTCGTATATTTAATTAAGGAATTCAATGATTCCAATCATCGGCAATGCCTTTTTAAAAGAGGGGAAAATGCCTATGTGAGGCTAGAAATGCGGACAAAATGATTATAAAATTAAGGTTCTCGTGAAATAACTAAATTTGGCAAACGAATGGGTTAAGCTGAAAATGATCCGATTGAAATCACTCATTTTAACTCGTTTTGATTGATTTTCATATAATAGAAATATAGTTTTCCATATAAAAACTAACATATATCGCTAAAACACTTCGAGGTAAACTCATACCTAATTCAACACCTATATTAATTATGATCCATTTACCAAATATAACTAACTCGTATAATAACCCTACCTATCAAATACGAGTCCTTTTTTTTTTTTGTCAGTTCTATTATACTTTTATCTTAATTTTACCGTTTTCAAACTTTTGCTCTACTTCTCTATAGGGCGGAAAAGTCAAAACTCACGTATGATATTGTTTTCATCCCAAGTCCCTCAAAAGGTGGGGATCCGAATCCCCGTCCTCCCCTAGAATGCAAAGTTAGGACAAACAATTGCAAATTGAATAAACACGGCAAATAATTTCGAATTAACGAGCATGATACGAATGTATAGATAAAAGTATGGTGCATTCCTCGAATGTGTATTCCGTACCCAAAATCATTCTTCAGATCGACCCACCGGTGAACACGAAATTTCAAGACCCGTTTGGCTAAAGACCAAGTTAAGTGTACCTTAGCTATTAATTTGGTCTATAGCTAAGTGAAAAATTAATTAGACATGGGTCCAGATGCCGTGCCAGCTCACAAGCCATTTTGACTCGCTTTGTGAATGAATGGGGCGATTTTTCACCTTGGCTTCGGACGGTGGTCCACACGTGCCTCTGCCGTACGCACGTGACAGTGAGGCCAGCTGAGCCGGCCAGTGGGGATGCAGTAACTTCGAATCGCCAATACCCCCAGAATAGCGACAGCTGTGATATGCTAGTTTCGTTTTGTGTTTCGTGTTTTTTTTTGTTTTTTTTTACAGTCGTCTTAGTTAGTGGGAAGTTAAATTAAAATAAAATTTAATAGATGCATTGAATTTAATCTGGACTAGTAACGAGTGCCTTCAAAGCAACCATTGACTACACCGAACAAAAAAAATGAACAATTACATTTTCAATTTAACAGTTGTGTATTACAAGGAAAGCAATGGTTGTTTATAAATGACAAAGTTTCTTTTAATGTCCCAAGCTATCCGTTAACAAATCCCCATTTGATTACGGTCGATTGGTATTCTAAGTTGGTTTTTTGTGTGTTTTTTAAATTGCAACACTTTTCAACGTGTTCTTATGTTAACTTTATACCACACATCGCAAATTAAATATACTTCAACATTAAAGGGATGTCTGAGAAGCACCCGTTCATGGTCACCCCCACGACCAAGTTCATGCGTTTGATTTCCCGAGCGATGTCTAAACGGGACGGCTGTATTTTGCGCCCATCTGTAAGACAAGATTAGCGCAAGTGTCTGAGTCCTTTGTCTACATTGCTTAGACATTCAGGGGATGAGACATAAATGAGAATAGGTATACTATGCTGGCCCATGAAATTTTTATTAAGAGATGCAACGGACTCCGCAATTAAATTTTCAACCTAGTTGTCGTATTCATCGTACAGGTTCAATTCTCCACATCATATCATGAAATGGCTCATGGCTCATGGCGCTGACTCAAAGCAATCTCAAGGGCCACGACCTTCAAGCCATGCTAAAGCCTTGTTCGATGCCATGTCTGCACGCTTCCGTGGAAATTGATCAGGTAGACGGGCAGGCGGGGGGCGGGCGAGTTCAAATGCCACATTTTTTTTTTCTTCGAAAGGAAAAAAAAAAAAAAAAACAGAGAGATAGAGAGAGCATGAATGAAGTGGGGAAATGGGATTATGGGACCACCTTTTACTTTGTGAAGATTGCGGTTGTTGGGAAAGGAGAAGATGGATGAGCACCCAAGCGAATAGTGGGAGTCTGCGTGTTTGTGGGCTCGCGAGTGATGCGCCGATCTCGTCTTGCTTACCTAACGAGGATCGAATTGCCCATTCGTGTCCGGGTGGGAAAATGGGCAAAAGAGAGGCCGCTTTGCTCTCTCTCTCGAATTTTCGAATTCGGACCCACCCGGCCCGCAACCCGACTCATGCTCTATATCATAATCTAGCCTTTTCGAGTGATGTCCCATTCACTTATTTTAAATTAGCCATGACCGGGCGATTGTTATACCCTATCTCGAATATCTTTTAAATTAATCCCTCTCGTGATCCCTTTTTGCGGAAAAAAGGTAAATGATTTTGAGCGTGCGGAGTGGATTACTATGCCGGTCTATATGGCAATCTAGCCTTTCCGAGTGTTGTCCCCTTCACTTCACAACCCGGAGATTGTTATACCCCATCTCGAATTTCTTTAAATTAGCCTCTCTCGTGATCCCTTTTTGTGGGAAAAAGATAAATGACTTTAAGTGTGTGTAGTGGATTATTATGCTTGTCTATATCGCAATCTTAGCCTTTTGAGTGTTGTCCCCTTTACTTAGTATGAATTAATCACAACCTAGAGATTGTTATACCCCATCTCAAATATCTTTAAATTAATCTCTCTCATTTCTTTTTTCGCAGAAAAGAAAAAAAAAGATGAATGATTTTAAGTGAGTGTAGTAGATAATTATGCTGGTTTATATTGCAATCTAGCCTTTCGAGTATTGTCCCCTTCACTTATTTTAATTTAGCTATGATTCGGAGATTGTATACCTCATCTCGAATATCTTTAAATTAGTCTCTCTTGTTTCCTTTTTGCGAAAAAAATAAATGATTTTAAGCGTGTGGAGTGGATTATTATACCAATCTTGCATAGATGAATGTCTGAGTTTTGGAACTTCGGAAAAATGGTACAATGAAGAGTCTCTCTCAGGCAAATCCATCACTTTGTTCTTATTTTAATTTAGTGTACGTTTGGTAATAGTTGCACCAAACATCAAGCGGTCGGGGATAATCTCTCTTGCTAGCTCCCCCCCAATTCGTCATCAAGAAGATTCACAGCACTTCGCTCGTGATAAATCGGACTTAAATGGGACAAAGACATCGCGTCGAAGATCTCATCTTTCCGACCCGGTTAATCCCCCGTGCGAACACGCGCAGAACCATCCCATCCCCGTGCATCGGGTAAGAGCATCGCCCCACTCGAGATGGGGGAGATTGGTGCAATTCGAACATTACACCATTCCATCAATATCATAGTCGTTGTCTCGTATTTCAGCTGATAATTATCCTCTCCTAGGTCGATGCTCAATGATTGATAGGAGCCGATAACTGATTTCCACTTGACGACGAAGACGGAACGAAAGTCCGTGAGAAAAAAGAGGCCCTTTTCACACGTGCCACGCCCCATTTGCTTTTCGAGCCTTTTTAACTAACCTTATGTCCTGCCTTTCAATTCATTTGTGATGCACTCACGGTAGGTTCCGCGAATCAATCATGTTGTACGGCCGCCATTTCCCTAATTACAAGCGCAATGATTACCGACGGGGTCGGGAAATCACGACCGTGATGCACGGGTGTGGTGTCAACATTGACATTCATTTGATTCGATGCGAGATTAGCCCGATTGAGAAGGACTCAAAGAGCTCCCGATCATCGATATCACAAAACCCGTCGAACCCGTTGAAAAGAGGCGTGCATTGACCTAGAAAATTCAAAATTTTTGGAATAAAAAATCAAACCATCTAGTCCTAGGATCCGACTGGACCGAATCCCAATTCTTGACAATCCAATAGAACCGATGGATTCACGTATCTTGGTCAAAAGTTTTACGTTGATTGAATTGCCAATGATAAGTTGTGATTGTAGGGGCATACTAGAAAAAAAAAAGGACTTGGTGGATTTTTTTTTCCATAAATGACAGACTCACAAATTTAAGGAAAGCACGAGTAAGCGAAGGAGATAAAATCGGTGAATTTTTGTAGTAAAAAGAAAGATAATAAAATAAAGAAAGGAGCAAATTGGATGATTCGGTATAACAATATGGAAGAAATAAAGATTGGGTCTTCTGGAACAAGCGAGGCGTGAGAGGAGATTAGAGTTTAGGTTTATACATTACTTCTTCAAGAAATAAAAAAGATATATATATATATATATATAAATTGGTCTTACTCGGGCAGTACAGTCCCACCCTGAAATTGGGAATTAGACAAGCACCCTTTAAAACTGCCCAAAATGAATCGGTTCGGTCTGATCCGGGCAGTTCTATATGCTCACCCCGTATGTAAGGAACGGATTACGCGGGCCGTGGATATTTAACCAGAAGACCGTAGAACTCTACTGCAATAAGTAGGTGTAGGTGCCAGAGAAGAGGCCGGACAGGAGTCGGAATTGAGTTCGTTAACTTGGGCCGGGCCGGTCGGGCTTCTCAAGTCGCTGATATAGGGAAGAGAAGGTCCAATGAATGGGCCTTGGCGAAGAGAAGGCCCCATGAATGGGCCGGCCACATAGGGGTGGGCTTTATGACACCACTATCTTCTTCGGCCCACGATCGACAACACATTTTTTTTTTTTTGTGGGTCGAACGACGATGCATAATTGACTCATTTTCGCACTTTCAATTCGGCAAACTCCCTAAACCCACCCCCTCCCCCACTTCTCCCTTCGCGGGGTTTTTCTCAAGTCCTTACACTTTTATTTCTTTTGCTAATCAAATCCTTCTAACTTTGCAAATTATCCAATCAAGCAGCCCATCACGCACCAAATCCAACCGAATCGAGCCCACAGGACCTGTTGGGCAACATCAAAAACTTTCTTAGAGTTAGAAGAAGCCGACATTGACTTTCCAATACGTCACGACGGAATTTGTGTCGCCCTATGCTTAGAGGACGGCTCGATCTTTCTTATTGCATACATAGTTTGGGGAGACCGAGTTAATCCATTTCATCATGGAAAATTAATATATGGAACGGACCAGTCGAACGATGAGATGAGCTCGTAGACTTCAGAGCATATGGCTTACGTACAGAAAAGCAAACCCCCGAAAAAATAAAAAAGGAAGAAGGAAGGAAGGGAGGGAGGAGGCAAGTTGTATATGAATGCGACGCGGAAAGAGGAATTGGCGAGATCCCAGCTAGGACGGACGACCCCATTCCTCTCTTTTTTTGACTGTTTCCCCTTTGTCCTTTTCTTCTTCCTCCCTCCTCCTCCTGCTTCTTCATCTTCTCTCTCTCTCTCTTTCTCTCTCTTCGGCGAGAACAGAGAGGTGAAAAGAAAAGGGAGAAGAAATAGTGGGTCGGTCAGAGGAGAGGGAGAGGGGACCTGTTCCTCTTCTTGCGGATTTTTCTAATCGATCTTCTTCGTGGGTTGGGTCTATTCTTGATCGCCCTAGGCCTGCCCTTCGCCCACGCTATCTTGGTTTTTTCTCTTTTCTCTTTTCTTCGCCTTGTTTTTTTGGTGGGTTTTTCAAGAGAAGGAAAAAAAAGTTATCAGCGGCCGCGTATAAGATCGCCGATCCTGGTGCTGTTCCTGCTCCGTCCGGTCAAATCCGAGCTGCTTTTATCATATCTGGGTCGCTGACTTTTGCGCAACCCTTTCCTCCTCTCTCTCTCTCTCTCTCTCTGTATCTCTCTCTTCTTCCTCCTCCATCTCCGTTCTTCGCGATTGCAATCGTTTGGTCTTAGGGTTATGGTCCCTCGCCTCGAGCTCGCGCTTTGAATTCCTCCCCCGATTATCCACGGAGTTTCGCTCTCGAAGGTGCGTTCGGCCGACCCCATTTTTTTCCTTTTTCTTGCTTGTTGGACCCGTCGGAAGCGGCGTCGCTGTTCTTCGCGTCTGCTTGATTGGTTTTCTGAAGTGGGTGTGGGTCAAGTTTCTGAATTTCGAGGATAGTTGATCGTGGGCGCGTGCTTGTGTTTATGGGTACTTCTAGGTTTTCGGCGTCTAGGCAAATGGAGGCGTCCGGCGGCGGCAATTCGGACCCGTACAGAGGATCGGCCGTGACCGGGAGTAGTGGTAGCAGTAGCAGTAGTAATTCGAGAAGATACAGTCTATTATCGGCTTCGAACCTCATACAGGCGCCGATATCGACTTTACTGGAGTACTCGGGTCTGTTGAGAACGAGGCCAAACCATCTAGAGACTGAGCCTTTGTTCCATGGAGGGGTTTCTGGAGGTCTTCACGGTCGGGCGGAGGATTCTACAGTGACGAGCAATGATGGGGAGGTTTCGATTCGGATAATCGGGGCAGGAGAACAGGAGCATCATAGGGAGAGGGCTGGATTAGTGGTGGGTCAGCAGGTGAGAGAAGCTGGAGGAACTAATGAGGCGTCGACACGATCGCCAGCTGCAATTGCGGCAGCCGATGGTCAGGGAGATGCTAGGAGTGGAGCGGGTGAGGGGGCTTTGCAGCCGGGGAATGGAGGCAGTGATTCAGAAGGCGGGGAAACTAATGGCAGGGAGTCTTCGTACCAGAGGTATGATATTCAGCAGGCCGCAAGGTGGATTGAGCAGATTCTGCCATTCTCACTGCTCTTGCTGGTGGTCTTCATCCGGCAGCATTTGCAAGGTATCTTCCTGGCATTTAGTGGTCTGCACCATTAAGAGATTGATAGTTTGGCTAGAGATGAATGCTCATGAGAGAGCGATAGCTTCCAAATGGCCAAATGCATAGTGATGATTGTCTGCCTTAACTTTCTTTTGGATTTTTTCCCTGATGTCCTTATACCTCATTGTGATATCGCATGTTATGGTTGATCACAAAATTCGCCAAAACTTTCAGTGCCTGTTTTGATTTGGTTATGTCAAGGATGCATGAGAGAGAAGCTGAAAGTGCAGTTTGAAGCTGCGTTAAAAGGAAATGCTAGTATAGGTTACGAACATGAAATAGCCATATCAAATCTTTTGAAATTATTCTACAAATGGATGACTGCTGCAATTTGACATTGATGATCACTATGAATGAAGTGATGATCCAGAGATCATTTGTAAGTTATTATGAATCGTTATAGGAAGAAATGTGAAGGTTTGAGTTTGGGTGACTAAAAATTCAAGGTTTGGTTGTTATAGTTGAAGCTGCTCTTTGTGACTGTTTATGTATATTAGCTGCTTCACAAACTTTTTTTGTTGAGTAGCCCTCTCTCAAGCATACTCTTGTTAAAATCAAATTTTCTTTCTGCTGAATGTTAAAATCAATTGGCACGAAAACTTGCGAAATTGTTATGGAATTATCGTAAACTATTAACCTTTTCACTTTATATTTAAGAAATTAATACGTGCTTTATTTTAGGCTGTTTCTCCTGGTCTAGTGTGGATATGTATGCAGCATGGATATTTTTTAGTTTTTGGGAAATTTTGTGGAGGAGTTAAAGTCCTGATCATTTCTGGCTTGGCCGCCAAAATGAAAAGAAACATTTTTTGGATATGGTAACAACAAATCATTGTGAGGTCAAAAGTGGTTGCCATATTTGGTCACCCAGGGCAACAATGTGATTTGGCTCCTTAGATTGCAAATGGTGATTGAATTTTCTTGCGGAAGTACTAATTTGTAGTACAGCCTAGTTATTTGAAAGCACTATAGCTTTCCGTTTGTAGATCTGTAGAAGTAAATGTCATATTATCTTCCTTTTAACTAGAGGGAATTTGTGTATGAGAGTGGAGTTCATGTTGAGTGATTCACAATTCTTTTTGGCAAGGAATTGCAGGTTTCTTTGTTACCATTTGGATTGCTGCTTTCTTGTTCAAGTCAAATGATATCTTACGGAAGCAAACAGCTCTAAAGGTGCTTATTTTTCACAGATATGGTACTTCCTAATTTTGTAGGCAGTCCGTACTATTCAGAGTTGTTTGATTGTTTGGTTAAGAGGGGTGATTGGTTGTGGTTGCAGGGGGAGAGGAAAATTTCTTCTCTTATCGGCATTTCAGTTTTATTCACACTTCATATTGTTGGGGTATACTGGTGGTACCGAAAGGACGATCTCTTGTACCCATTGATCATGTTTCCTCCCAAGGGAATACCCCCTTTTTGGCACGCGATGTTCGTCATTGTAGTCAATGGTATGTCTTTTTCTCCATGATAATAGATGTATTGTTTCCAATGTAACTTTCTTCTTTCCCTTGCTCTAACAATCTTTTTTCAGTTTTTGGTGCTGCGCTTGAGTACTAAACCTATGTTACCATTCGGAAAAGAAAAAACCCTTCTATTCCTAATTCACATGGCATTTAAAAAGAGCAAGAGAATTGGGAAATTCATATTTAAGCGATGGATCGATTAGAATGCGACATTCAGGAATTGTCCGTGCTGAATTACGCTATGATATCTTTTTATTGGCTTATTATCAACAATCTTTCATGAACAGCCAAAAGGAACCATGGAAAACTTTCCCTTTATGACTAGATCTCCCCTCGCAACCTCTGATATAAAAGATATAAGGCCTCTGAATGCTGTATTAGATGAGTGGGAGCCTATCTTTGGCTACTGCAAATCAGTGCAAAGAAGGGTTTTGTCTGTATCATTGTGACAAATAAATAGACATTCTACTGCATTGGTGGGGGCCCGGGGGAGGGTGGGGTGGGGGCACTAATTAAATTCCACCAAGCAAAAGCTATGATCAGTTAGCAGACATAACTGCAGGCTACATCTGTATGAAGTCTTTGAAGTATAATACCGTTGGTGAACAGAGACATCAGTAACTTGGCATATCCTGCATATTAGTACTTTCCTTATAGTTATTATTATGTCATGTGTTGCCAGAAATAAGTTTCGAGAGAACGTAGACAAGAGTCTGAGCTTTCTTGTAGCCAACTAAGTAGCCCATTTTGAGTGAAGCAATGTCTCCCTTGATTGGTGTTTCGAGCCAAGATTAAGGGAGGATTTGGACAGTCTTGAGCTGAATTTGGCAACTGTTCAAATGGAGGGATTGTTTCTCTCCCTCCACTCCGTCGTACTACTATGCAGAGATTGCTTGACATAATGCATTCATCAGACTGAAGAGTTTTATTTTGCAACCATATCATTTGTCATGTTTCAATAAAGTTGGAGGAAACTCGAGTTGATAAGGATAGCAAAAGACAGTGGAAGAAGGTTAACTAAGTGATTGGAAAAGGTTCACTTCTTGGGATCAGTGGGTTGGTCTTCCGTCTGCCTTCATGAGCTCTGTGCGGCCTTCAATTGAACAAAGCTTATTGCACTGTTGCCGCTGCCCCTTGGGCATGCCTCCTATACTCAATTGATTATAGTGGGTCTCTATGGATATATAATTGAGAGGAGATGGATGTTGCTCAATAGAAAGCTAGGAGAAGGTTTAGCAAGGAAGATTCAGATGTGGAACAGGAGAGACTTTTGAAAGGATGGGTTTAATAGGGAGAGGTGGGATTATTGAAGATCCTTCATGACCCTTGTAGGAAGCTATAGCTATGACTCGATTATCCTTTAATATTTGATGTAGCATGTCAGTCATATTGATCTTCGACTGGCAGATCTTAAGATTTAACGTTTGGAGTGGAGCATTATTATTTTTAGGCATTAATCACAACTGAAGAAATGCGTGATAGAAGTGTGTGTTAGCCAGGGGATTCTGGAGCCAAAACAAGAGTGGCCTTTCCTGATAGGTGCTATGTTGCATTCTCTTTTCAAAGCTTATTTTGAACAGATGGAAAGTTATATATCTTTTGCCAATGCTGGTCGGTTTAACATAGGCACGTGATGTACAAAGTGCATGTTCATCGAGCAATCATTGTGATCCAAGTCATATGACTTGCCTTTTTCTACTTTTTTCCTTCTGTATCATTATATCCTTTATAGTTTGGGGACAAAGTTTTGTTTCAGTCCTCTTCTAATTTTCTGAACCTTGTTTCTTTGAGATGCCTTCTTCATTATTTCTCACTTACTTACTTGATGAGATTCCGGAATTATTCCTTGACTGTTTTCTGAATTTTCTGAATGTGGTTCTTTTAGATACTTTGGTCCGGCAAGCAGCTATGGTGATCAAGTGTCTCCTGCTAATATATTTCAAAAACAGTCGAGGGCGGAATTATCGCAAGCAGGTGAGGTCAATTAGAGAACTGTTACACTTGTCCATTTGAACTTGTGATTCTTGAAATGCCTTGTTAGAAGAGTAGAATATGTAGGTTTCTCATCTCTAGGTTCTTTTACCCCTCAACTCTTGCCTTCTTCATCTTCCCTGCACTCTTTCACCTTTCCACGAGAGTAAAAGCTCCAGGTGTATAAGGAGTTTAATGCGTTGCCTTGTCATTGTTTCAATCTACTGGTGCTGTCTCATTCCTTAATTTTTCCAGGAAAGGGGATGGTTTGTACTAGATGCACACAGAGACATTTATTAGGTTTCAGTATTGCTTTCTCACCCATTATCATGTGTTTTGCAGGGTCAAATGCTAACTCTGGTAGAGTATCTGCTTTTGCTGTACCGTGCGTTATTGCCGACACCTGTTTGGTACCGGTTTTTCTTGAATAAAGAGTACGGAAGCCTTTTCTCTTCTCTGATGACGGGATTGTATCTGACTTTCAAGCTCACATCTGTTGTCGAGAAGGTAGAAATCAAGGAAACTTGCATCTCCTTTTTGTGGAAGCTGATTTTAAGCTTATGTCCTGATGGTCTCATACTTTTGTTGTGATATTGTTCTCAGGTACAGTCCTTTTTTACTGCATTAAAGGCATTGTCTCGTAAGGACATCCACTACGGGGCTTATGCAACTTCCGAGCAGGTTATTGGACTTACATCTGTTATTCTTCTCAGCTTAATATTTTGAACTGAATGTTGCATGTCTTATGTCCATGCTGCTGTTCCTTACAAGAGCAATGCTGGGATTTTTTATACACGGCGTTACTGGCAGTTATATACATGATCAAACCTCAGCAGCTAGAATAATAGCATGCATTGATGCCTAGCATACATACGTGGTTGCGTGCAATGTTTGTACTCGTCTTTTGAGCTATTGGTCATGCAGTTCTGTTCTGTCCTTTCTTCCAGTTGAGAGTTTCCCATGCATTGAAAGAGTTACTTTATGTTATGCAGGTGAATGCGGCTGGAGATTTGTGTGCAATTTGTCAGGAAAAGATGCATGCTCCCATCTTACTTCGCTGCAAGCACATCTTTTGTGAAGATTGTGTCTCGGAATGGTCAGAACGACACTTTCTCGACTGATGAAGTTCTTCTATATTGCATCCCTGAGAACGTAGCTTTTGCCACTTATAACTGCACGTCAGCTTACAGATTCTTATCGTTTGCACATCTTTCGTTTTAATTGATTGTGCAACTTCTTGTCTGTTAAAAAAGAATCTCTGAGAACCTGGACTATTCAGAAATGAGGCCTGATATAGACTTACATCAGTTTGTGCTGTAAATACTCTTTATTCCCCTGATAATAATATCTCTGACAACACTCAATGCAATATGGGAAGAAAGAGAAAGTTGGGTGTCGAACAAAATGAAAGATGAGTACTGAAGTTCTTTCTTAAGAATGAATACCATGCAAAAGTTTTGTTGCAACCTTACCGAAACTGATAAATTTATTTTGGTTAGACTGTCTGTATAAGCTGCTCGTTAATAAGCTGGAGCCTGGGCAAATTGAAGTTTTTAGTATGGTTAAAGATAACTTTTTGATACACCGTGTTCTCTAGGGAAATGAGGCCAAATATGGCTCCACTCATCTTCAAGCGGATGCATGTTCACTTTCAATCATGTGTTGCAATTCTTTTCTTTGTGCTGTATTTTGCCATCATATTCTTCTACTTTCTGTCGGATTAAGGTGTCATTATCGATGTTTCTGTACAAACAGGTTTGAAAGGGAAAGGACATGCCCACTGTGCAGGGCTTTGGTGAAATCTGCAGATCTGAGATCATTTGGTGATGGATCGACGAGTCTGTTCTTCCAGATATTTTAGGATCTTATATTGTTAAAAGCCTTGGAGTTTCGTGAAGAAGTCGAATCCCAGGTACAATCCTATTGGCCTTTTCAACCGCAGAGGCAGATCCTCCAGTATATCTTGCTGTGTCCCATATTTGTGTTCCTCTTGAGAAAATCGGATTGATCGAAGTAGCCCTGGTTTGTAAACTGGCTATATGTTCATATGTTGTGCCGAGTGTACCTAACCTCCGGTATAGAAGAAAGTATGTTTCATAGAAAACAATCAACATATGTAATTGTACCCATTTTTCATCAATGAAAGCCTTCTTCCATTTGAACTGACGTGTATGCTTAGTGCCGGCTGCTAAGGTATATGCTTTCATCTCATAGGCTGCTTAACTTAAGGTATTGCATTTTCGACAATAGGGGATTCGAAATTTGAAGTAAATAATACTGACGTCTGAGTTCTAGGCGAGGAGAGAGTTTTTGCGATGCAATATCATGATTTGCTATTGTTTATCTCGATATTATGTGAATTGATTCTCGGATCTTCCTCACGTATTTAGTGATGGATGGAGACTTCAGGCATTCTGTAGTAAAGAGCTGCACTAGCCTATTCGGAATATATGCAGCAAAGTCGTAGAACTTGGGCTGGAAATATCCTATGCGTTTGAGACTTTAGGGTCGTGCAATGAAAACTCGCGGAAATTGTGCGAACCAGTGTTTTTCTTTTAAGTCCGCTGGCCTTGGTTGACTGGAAGTCAAATGATTCTCTACGTTGAATTTTTTGTTGTTGTCTATTTTATGAAGCTTGGTGCCGATGTAACATTAAGTAGGTGTCACGTCAATAAAGTTAATTTTCAAAATATAAAAGTATAGAGAATTTGAATAAAAATTAGAAGCATTTAAAAAGATAACATAAAAAAAGGAGGGGACCCTTTATCCTTGGCGTTCGTCACAAGAAATTGACCTCAGCCAATGGATGACGAATGCTCGCGGGGATTGGGGAGGGAGAGAGGGAATCTTCAAACCTTAACCTACCCGACCGGAACTTTTAATAATGAAAAATTATTATTTATATTTAATTAAAGCACTAAAATATATTTTTATCGTTGAATTTGATGAATGCCACATGACACCCCTTTTATTAATATGGAGTTTACGGTAAGGACAAAAGTGCTTATGCGTTTTGGATTTTTTGTGCTTATTGGGCTATTCTCTCATTTCTCACCTAAACACGGCGAGTATCATTGTACCTCGCCTTTAACATACGAGTATTGTGCACCACGTCAGTGTCGAAATATTACAAAAATATATAGTAAAAGGGAAAATTAAATAAAAAAAAGTCATTCAACTTCTTCATCGCTCGAGAAAAAATGCACCCTTTTCTTTTGTTTGCCCATGCCGAGTTTCCAATTGTGCCGACACACCTTTTGCACGGTCGAAATGTTTTATGGCTAGCTCCAATGCATGTTTTAGGACTTTTAGGATGCGGATGGTAACATTTCTAATCCGGACAACAATTTCTTTTTAGAAGTAGTTATTTTTTATTTCTTCTCATCGGAATAATTTCTAAGTAAAACAACGCGTTTGGTAATTATATAAAATTTTTATTCTTCGAATAGAAAAATAATAGGAATTCGTTTTGTATGATTCAGAAAAAGAATATGATCGCTTTTGATCGCCACCGCCACTTGCTGACCGCCATCAAGCGACAACAATGGTCGGTGGGCGATGGGCGGAGGAGAGCAGCGGGTGGCAATGGTGGCGGTTGATTGTCAACAGCAGCCGGTCGGCAAATGGCAGCCCCAGAGGAGCGGCAAGGAAGAATAAAAAGAAAAAGAGAAAATAAAAAAAAATGATTTATTTCTAGAAATTATTTCGGGAACAATAAATTACTTTTTTCTACTTCTTGTTTCTCTTCCAAATCTATCTCCCGACTACTTTTATATTATGGAGAATATAAAAATTAATTGAAGTTACCAAACAGATTTCTATTTTTTTTTTTGTTTCGAGAGCAAAAAAACAAAAGAACAGAGGAACAAAAACATTCCTACCATTTTCTTAGTTTATAGAGGTGATCAATGAGTGAACAGTTCACTCGGCCTGCCCTAGGTCCAAGATGCCCGAAAAGTAAATCGATAGACTTGGTTAATGTTCTCACAAAAGAAAGCCCGGCCTGCTTAATCGTAACTCGGGTTACACGCGAATATTTGCGTACAAATTTATATTAGAGATAATTATATAAATACTTTCTAAACTTTAACTTAATATGTAATGTGGTCTTTGAATTTTACCTCAATGTGCAATATTGTCCATAAACGTTTAATTTGTTCAATGTGATTTTTAAACTTTTGGTATATATTCAAGTTAGTCCTCGTTATGTGAAAATATTCAATATTATTTATTTATTAATTCCAATTCAAGGATAATATTATATATTTTTTATATAATCCATGGACTATATTGAATATATATAAAAGTGTCAGAGATCACATTAAATAAATCGAAAATTCAGATATCATACTGAATAAATTAAAAATTTAGGATCGCATTACATATTAGATCGGAGTCGATAGACCATTCGTGTCATTTACTTTTTGTGGTATGGACCAATTTGGACAATTCATTAAACCCGGCTAATTTTTACCATGTAAGTGTCCCAATTTCTTTGGGTTTCCTCTTTTTACAGGACAGGGGAAGGGGAGGGTAGGTGATGACAATGAAGGCGATCTTCCTGCCCCTTTTCATGCGCCTAGTCTTTCCGTCTCTGGATGCATTACATGTGTATCCCCCCAACACACACGTTCTTTCCCCTCGTACCTTAAATTATTGTTCTTGACTCGGTCACCTGTCTTTGTTCTTTTTTTTTTTTTTTTTTCTCTTCTTGGAGAAGAAAAAAATCTCATCTTTTCGCTTTTGATCCCTCTCTCTCCCTTCTACGGTGAAAAAAATCGTATCTTGGCTCACTCCCTTGGCTCGAGATCGCGATGTCGGGGTGCGACTGCTCATTTTGAAGTGACCGGCGAAGTCCATTTGCCCCGTCAACCCTAAATTCTTACCCGCTCGTTACTTGGTTGGGTGGGTGGGTGGGTGTTCTTGAAATTCGCATTGACTCTGGTATTGACCGAACCCACTTGGGGAAATCGTCGATCGCGCTGCCTTTCGGGGAGAGAGGGGTTGATCCGACACTGCCGCCGCCGTCGCTGTTGATCTGTGCTGGTGGGTACTGAGTGCCCTGTTTCCTTCTCCTGGTAAATTTTTACGAGCTCCGGTTCGAGCGATTTCGTCTTTACTTTGTTGGGTTGGTTAGAATTTATTCTTTTTCTGGCATCTGAGTTATTCGCCCGTGGTACGGAGCCGGTTGTGCCCTTTTGGCTGTTGGGTTCTGGTAGATTTTTGGTGTGGATGAGGGGCGAGAAGAGAATTCTGCGGTTCTTGATTCGGCCCGGTGGATGTTCAGAGGACCTGTCTTGCTTGATTGTTTGATTGATGATTGCTATTAGTGTGGGAGAATCATGGGTTTGCTTCAGCAAGTGGGGGCAAGTCGCTAGTTTGAATTTCTATGTTAAGCGTCTGGTGAATGCATACGAGGGAAATGATGGCGAATGGATCGGTATCTTGTTATTCTGCAATTTGAATTATGTGCGTGCTGCATGGCTCTTCGGTGTCTGAATCCTAACTGCAAGGTTGCTGTTAAGCATTACTTTTGGTTAGAGGGAACGAGTGATCTAATTTGTGTAGCAATAAAGGGTCGTATAAGAAAGGCTATGAGTAACACAGCCCTTCCACAGGATAGAGGCATAAAGGGAACCGGTTTGGTTTGGCTTTTTCCTTTAAAAGAACTTTATAAACCTTCAGGGGTGTGGATCTACCAGTATGTGCAAAAGAGACCTTACCCCTATAGCAACTACCTCATGTACTCTATGTTTATTACTTGCCTAAGTCTCTTTTGCAAGGTTAACTGGAGTGTGGATCTATCAGTATGTGGAAACTGACTTTGACTAAGATGTGTAGCTATAGGGGAAAGGTCCTCTACATGAGGTAGTTGAAGATATGACGACCTGGTCTCTATTTTCATTTTGGATGATATCCATACTAAAGTACATGATCCACGGCTAAAAGACCAAATTACATGCTTAGCTGTGGTGTGGAACACTGAGATCATTGATCTCAGTGTTCCAGGTTAGTGGTTTTTCGTGACATGGGACGAGCGGGTCAAATGGCAGATCTCCTGGGAAATGTTTTATCATGGTATCTTGGAAAACCTGAATGGGAAGCTTATTCATCTTTTCTATATGATGGGTTTTGCAATTCCACCTTGAATGCCTTCAAGCTGGAGGCCTCTTGCAGTGGTTATCATCATCATGTGTAATGTTCTTGTCTTGCCGATGTATTTATAAGATCAAAGGTTGACCTGTCAATTCTGCAAATGACTTTCTAATTTTTCCCGTGAATTTGCTACTTCCAACCGTAGTGGTGCTTCTCTCCTTGAGACTCAGCATCCTAATGCTTGTGGCCCAATCCTATATTGGCTCTACACTGCTTGAATCGGTCTGAATGCGCTATTACAAATTTCTTGAACATATAACTCGTATCTTGTGGGTATCTCCATGCTTCTTGTCCCATCACTGCCTTGAAATTTTAGCTAAAGCTGTGAGGACATCATGAATACATTTGTTGCATGACCATTATGTGGTCCCTGATTCTGATTTCTTTTCCTTTTTCTTTATTTGCTTTTTCATTCATATTGTAGTTTCAGTCTTTTGCTTTTCTTTAGGTCCTCCTGCAATGGATGCGGACCTACACGTAGTGTCAGGGGAGTTGCCCCAGTCCACGGAGAATGGCAATTTGGCTGATGTTTTATCTAGAGAGAATTTGATCCAGCCAGCAGTATGTGCTTTTTGTCACAATAGTGTTGAGAATGGCAATCAGGAACCATCTAATATATGTGGGGATTGTAAATTTTTGTTAATTGAAGATTTTCAGAACCCAATTGGAGAATCCCGTGGTAGATTTCACAGAGGAAGTAGAATTAGCAGACGAAGAACTAGGTACAGCAGTTCTGAGTCTACAGAGAGTCGATTCTCACGACAGTTCTTACAAATGCATTTGATCAGGCAAAACCAGTCAACTGCCTATATGCATGAGGAGAACTTCTCAGATGGTGAAAGTTCTGCAAGGTTATTGCAGCAGACAAGCACCTACACTACTCCAACTGGCTCTAGAAGATGGAGGCATGCAGTTTCTGATGCAGAGAGTGATGGTTTTGACAATATGGATTCTACTTATGTGGAGAGCGACACAAGTGTCGGTTTTGGTCGGTTCAGGGCATTTCATGCCGAGAGTGATGGAGTTTCCTTTAGTGCTTATGGATGGGACTCAGATGCATCAATTGATGGGCATAACAGTATCATGGATGCGGAAGTATTCTTTCAACCAGATGAGGCAAGTAATCTAGACAGCGATAGTGATATTGATCCAATGCATGCTGGTATCAACCACTGGAGGTTTCCTGACTCTTCAGAAGAAGATGAATGGGAAGAAACAGATGCAGAGGAAGACATACCTGAATCGGCAGAGGGCCATGGTCAGATACGATTTTCTGTTAATTCAAGTCCAGCCGAAGGCAGTGGCCCCCCTGACTGGAGTCACTTGATTGTATTTCCCCAAGAGGGTATGATACGTGGGAGAATGCGGCGAAATAGGCGAGTAGATCTCCGTGACATCCTTGCTAATCTAGATGAATCACAGTTGCCATCAGATGTTGGCCATTCAGGAGATTATCTGGATGCAAGAAGCTTTGAAGAATTGCTTGAGTATCTTGCAGATAATGATAATTCTCGTCGAGGAGCTCCTCCTGCAGCAGTTTCTTTTGTAAATAGTTTACCTCTCATTGTCATTGACGAGGATAATTTGAAGAATGACGGCACAGCCTGTGCAATCTGCAAGGACATCTTAACAGTTGGGACAGAAGCGAACCAGCTTCCATGCCGTCACTTTTATCACCCCTCCTGTATCTTGCCATGGTTGAATACACGCAACTCATGCCCCCTTTGTCGCTATGAACTTCCAACTGACGATGGAGACTATGAGGAGGCTAAACAGAACATCAGTAGGAGCAGGCAGATTGATGATAGTAGTAGGTGGACAGGAGCAATTGACGACAATTCCTCAGATGGGGCTGAAGCAGACGAAGAGCGTGAACTGAACCAAAGTATTTTGGAGCAGGGAGACGTCTCAGAAGGGTATCCTCGTGTTAACGGTTCTGATGGAGAGGCTGGAAGAGGCAGATGGTTAGTCCTTGCTGCTGCTCCAATTATTAGCCTTGTTGGTGTGGCTCTCGTGTTGTGGTTGGGGAATCCTCTTGCTCAGAGGAGAAGAGCAACTAACAATCACAACTTCACCGAAGGGCATTTACGCCGGGTTCCCGGTTTTGGAGCTCCTGCATCTAACAGAAGTGATCGCACAAACAGGAGATGGTGGTTCCCCTTTTAATGTGTTTCCGGGTGATGGAGTAACCATTCCAATAGCTAATTCAGTTATCAAATCTTATTTTAAGCGGGCATCGTGTTGTGAAATATTCGTTCTGCTGATTCTGAACGTGTGCTGATCAGAACCTTTTTCCATGGATTAGAGGTTTCGTGATCAGTAGTTAACTTGCCGCCTAGCATCGCAAGTCTGAGAATGTTCTTGGCTATGGGAGATGTAAGTATGTTGTCTTAGGTGATGCAGCAACTTCCAAGGTGGGCCGTTGCTGTCAAAGCGATCACCAATTTGTGGTGGTTTTCTGGTTTCGGATTGAAGTATAATGTCTTATATTTTGGGTTCAGCATCCAGATTGTTGCGCTGAAGGTCAAAAGCAGGTGTTCTCGGCCTGAACCTTTTTCTCTCCATGGGAAATTGGGGTCTCGTCATTTATGTCAACGAATGGCAATGATTTATGAGCCACCCTTTTTCTGTTGGCCGAAGTTTCAAGATGTGATCACTTGGGCCATAAATCCATGCATATCTGGAGAAACTTAACGCTTAGTTTATTTCGCGAAAATTGAATTATTTAAGAAATAATCAATTGTGTTGTTCGAAATAATTAATCAATAACAACGTTTGTTCAGACATTTTTGTAGATGATGAAATTTTTCTCTGTTTGTTCATTTCTATAATTGATAGAAGCTATGGTTTTTAAGAATATAATTTTTAAAATCGTTTATTTGTTTACAAAATAAATTCATTATATGTATTCTCTAACTCTCCTCGGTTGTTCATCTTATAAAGGTCAAAGTGAAAAGATGCTTACGGACTTTTGGTTGCGGTAATAACTATTACATTATAGGCCCATTGCGGATTTAATTACATGACCCTTTCTGTATTAAAGCTATCGCAGCTATTTCTAGCATACCCTTGTTTCTTTTCTCTCACTTGCTTTTACCTATTGATACAATAAACATGAGGGAAATTGTTTTAATTACAATTTAATTTTTTTATATTATAAACATAGTGATAACAGATTGTAATATCCTCCAATAATCACATTGATAGGTAATCATAATCATAAATGAAGTATAAAAAAATAAGTGAAAATTGAGTAATAAATCATGTTGTCTTGCTAATATCGAAATTCATAAAGTAATAACTAGAATAACGTAAGTTGCTTATTATTAGGTATGACTATCCATAATTTCCACTACTCAATAAAATATTATAGAAAATATAATGATTATCTTATTAGAAACTGTTTTAATTAACATTTAAATAGCCAAATACTTAATTATTTCCATTATACCCTTGATAATGTAATAAATGTCACATCTATTGTAAAGTAATCACATATTATATGAAGAACTATCAACTATTATTTAATAAGCAACTATAGTATGTAAATATAATATTTGTTTTATATATTTATCAGTTTATATTCATAATTAGTTATTGAAGGAATTATTCCTGACATATATATTAATTTCAATATAATTATACATCATCTGAATTTTTTTTTAATGATGATCATAAATAAATTCTTAGAAAATGAGTAAGCTTATTTGATACTATAAATTATATCTAATGATACTTGTAGAGTGTCAAAACTCATCGGTTCACATCCTTGTCTATTTTATAAAATGATGGTACTATTCTTGCCGCATTATATATAAGGAAAAAATCATAAAAAATCCCAAACTTTATCAACTGTGACATATTTATCCAAAACTTTTTTCCGACACCAAAAAACTCAAACTTATAATTGTGTGATAACAAAAAATCTAAACTTTTGCTTTGTAATACCAAAAATCCCAAACTTATATTTATCTAATACATTTACCCCAAAAAATTAGTGTCTTAGAAAAAAAATTAGGATTGTTGGTATCACAAAAGAAAAGTTTAGGGTAAATATGTTATAATGGACATAGTTTAAGATTTATGGTAGCTTTTACTATTCATGAAACCAAACGGTGTGAATGATGTTACATCACTTGAACCAAACTGTATAATAGCTATTACAACTATCATTTAATGCAGCATGATAACGATTACATTACAACTTGATTACACTATCACGACCAAATGGACTGGTTGGGAATCTCATTTGACAAAAATGGAAAAAATTAAAAAATACGTGCAAAAAATTCAAGCACTTAGAATTTTTTTTTGGGTCAAAAAGCACTTGAATTGAAGTGCCCTCGAATGGACCTCTCCAAAACCCCTCATTGTAAACGAACTAGTACTTCTTTAAAGCAAGTGAATAGGAATAGGAATTATGCATCATATATTTCACGAAAAATGTTTTTTTCATTTTTCGGCCTTTAGATTATTTAGGAAAATGAATCAATAGAAAATATTTTTCTAATCAACGAAAAATCTAAGCTCAAATTCATTTCTTTAAAAAATCGAAACACATTTTTCAAAGTATGACTAGATATTGACATGTGAACCCAAAACTTTATACTTCAGCATGAAAACCTCAACACTAATTCCCATCATTTAGGTACAAGTCTCTAGTGCTCGGATTCGTCTAGGTCAAGCCTGAAGCCCTAGTACCTGTGCTTGATGATGCCCTGATAATTGGGCCTGGGTCCATAAAGACTCTACTTGGGTCCCCCATGCTCAAACTTTGGCCATTGACACTCATGCCCGCATCCTCAATGCTCGAGCTCAAGTACTTGGTTAATGAAAGGTTTGCTGTTATAAATATATATTTTTTTAAATATGACTTTAATTATTTTTTATTTTTACTCTTTTTTTTCTTTTTCTTTTTCCTTTTTCCTAGGTCAATTGCTTACCATAGGCGAGAGATGAGCTCGCTCGAGCAGCTCTCACCAGATCAAAGCAAATGGCTTAAGGTGAGCTTGTTGCTTGTGTCACGGCCAAGAGGTTTCGGTAGCTAAAGGATTGTACCTTGCCGCGGACGAGCGGACGACCTCCTGTGCTCACTTGGATTCCCAACAAGACTTCTTCCATAACTTTCCAAGGGCGGACGATACGGTCATTACGCCAAATTTTAGAAATCTCTTGTCATAAGTGTCAGTATTTTTTAGATATGGCGGTGCAATCTCGTCCACCGGATAAAAAGTCGATCAGCGGATGTAATCTAAGGGCCTCTAGTATAAGAAGGGGTACCTCCCCCTCATTTGTATCCATTCAAATATTTCAGCAATACAAAGCTCATTTCTTTCCAGAACTCCTATCTCTAGAAACTCTCTTTCTCTCTCTAAGATCCTATCCCTAGAAACTCTCTTTCTCTCTCTAAGATCCATCCTATCCCTAGAAACTCTCTCTCTCTCTAAGATCCATGAGTGTACTTTCTCTCTCTTAGATTGAGTGTGCGATCAATCGAGTGTACTCTCTCTCTAAGATCCGGGTGAGCTAGTGAGTGTGCGATCCATCAAACAAGGCTTCGAGTAAGGCTTGACTTAGGCGATCCAAAAGTGTCCGAGTCACCGCGCGGTCACGATCCCAATCGATCGGCTCGTGACATGTAGGCCAAGGAATAAGGAAAAAAAAATCAATTTTTTTTATGATTTTTCAAAAAATTAAATAAATTTGTCCATACAAAACAGCAAAATATTTCTTCATTTATATTTTAGTTTCAGTCTAACACTGAAATATTTTTATTTTTCTCAAAACTAACATTCTGAAAAATCTTTTTCCAAATCACATTTTCACGAAAGAAACGGAGGCTATATTAACACTCTTAAGCCACCTCGCACTAACATTTTTGTAACGAATAAATGGAGATATCTTCCGAGGAACCAGGCCAAACTTCTTAACTCACGAGCTCTTAACAGCCCTTTTTACTTCCTGATATAATAATAATTAGTAAATGGAAAGAAGAGAAACAAGAAAAGGATAACTAATACATGATGATGATCATTAGATATATATATATCGGAGATCGGGAACGACTTGCACGCGCCTTCCTCGACCGTATCATCACCCTTTCCTTGCTTTTCTCTTCCATATAAAGAATTCTCGATACTATGTTGATCTGCTGGTGTGACAGCTGAATTTGGAGATGCAGAACAAGCAAAAAAGTAACAGGCTTTTTGCCGAGGCAAGGGGGTTGCCCCAGATTCAGAACAGTAGATTGAGATACAGAGTGATCCATCCAGCCATAGAGATTATCGCGAATATGTGAACCCAAAACAGGATAGCCGCCGCCTCCCTACCGCAGCCGCGTAAGTTGGCAACCGCACCTGTGGACAAAATACGAGTGATCAGTGGTTTTCTTTGCACACCTCCAAAAGTATGTGAGAAGTCAGATTCCTAATGCTAAAGTCCCAAAACTAGTCCTTGCTAAGTGTGTATCGATCAAATAGCTATAGATTTAGAGGATCTTTAGTTTGGACAGGTCATGAAAATGTCATATCAATGTGATGGACTAAATTATCCGAAAGCAGTAAGATCCAATGCCAGATATCCTTATTTTGAATTATCCGAAATCAGTAATGCCAGATTATCACCTTATTTTGAATTATCCGAAAGCAGTGATCTAATGCCAGATCATAATTTCCAACATACCAAATGCCTTCCACGATGGCAAGGAAATTATCAACTTCGCTTTCATTTTACAACAAATAAGGCCTGGAAGATAAGAGTTTGGGTCTTTACCAGAGAGGACAGAAGTTGGCATTGAGTGCTGCAGCAATAAGACAAATCGAAACATTTTATCGCCAGCTGGGAGGAAGCCCAGTTTATCAGCAAGCGTGACGATACCAAGACCTACTGGAGGCACCAAAAGCAAACGTCCAAAAATAATTGCAGCCGTAGTGCGTAGACCAAGTTTCGAACTTCCAGGACCTGCAAGCTCAAAAGAACTCGTAATCAAATGCCTGAATGGGGAATGCAACTATCCTTTATCACTTAGGTCCATAACCCAAACGTAAAGTTGTCAAGGCAATATGCATGCAACTGTGGCCAGGAACTTCACTTACCATCGACGAGGTTGCCTCCTAATGCCAACAAGATACATGGAATCATGGCCTCCCTGATAGAAAGTGAGAGAATTATAAACTCATGAAATTGAGCATGTTAAGAAGAAAACATGCTTTATGATATGAGAAAATAATTAGGCTCACAGGAGATATAATAGTCTTTTGAGAAACTACAAACCACATATAACCCATAAATAACTATATAAATGTCAAAAATATATCTTTTAGTTTCCCTGAAACTAGTCTCAGCTTCCAGAACAGGTGCAATTTTTAGATTTAAAGCAGCCATGCTTGCCAAAATGGTGAAAGCAATAATTGGCATATCATATCTCAAATATCACTGCAATCAACAAAATCATGGGATATCACTGTGCCAATAAAAGCAGTAACAGGAACTGGAGAATAACACTACAGCTACTCGGATCTAAAAGATACAAGAGGGAAGTTCTGATCAGCAGGTATCAGAAAAATTAGAAAGAATCTGTAGCATATATGACACGTACCCAAGAATAATGCAGCTGTCAGTGAAGAAGAAAAGTGGACCATCAGATGTAAAAATCAATTTCTTGAAAAATGGAATCACTCCAAGAGCCATGGCCAAGATCTGCATGTGATGGGAAATGTCAATCACATGCATAAGCTAACAAAAAGCAGTACCGTGTGGTAAGAGAGAACAAAACATAGAGCATCGTCTGATTATTCTATAGATATTCTCCATAACAAATCCAAAAGTTAGCATCTCAGCCATCTTAACAAGGTTATGGTAAGCACTTTCTGTTAGCAGGCAACATTTCTCCATTTTATTGGCCTATAGATTCTAAAGAGTACATATTGAAGAGCAATGGCAGTCCAACACAGACATTTCTTCATGATTTGCCTCTTTCTTTCTTTCTTCTATTGCTGAATCAGTTGACCAAACAAAAAAGTCACCAAACTTCCCACCAAATGTAAGAATAACTAAGACAAAACTAAAGGTGATTTTAAACGTTGTTATTTTTATGTTTTCAAAGATTCAAGCTGTGCTCGTTAAATAAAGGCCCAAACTCAAACTCTAAAATAAGGGAAAAGTTACTTAAACGAAAAACAAAAACACCAAAACCAACTCAATTTTAACCTCAATATGGAAGAAAATTTGGTCATGATTGATTTATAGACACAAAATCATTGGCAAAAGGGTGATGGTGCTTAGTATTTAATAACCCAGATCTCCCTGCAAAATCAGGGTGATCCACCAGAAGTACAATTACAGGACCTCTGATCAAATTTATTTTGGCCTCTCCTTTCTTCCTTTGAACCGGAAAGTACAATTCCATGTAGTTTCTCAATGTCTATTAGTCATTTTCTAGGCGTAAATCAAACATACTAAGAAGATTCGGAAACAAGAGTGATAAGACAACACGATAGTGAACACCGTCAATTCCCCAATAAGAATATGGAATTGTGATATAAATGACGAACAAAAGTAGAATATAACTTACAGAAGCAATGATTGGAGGCTGAAGAATCTGCTTGAGCTTCAATTTCTCATATAGGAAAACAAGGAGTTGCTTCATCTGCAATGAGAAACATACAAAAAGGTTAGTACTCTCAAGTCTTAACAACGCAGAAGAACGACTTGGAACTAAGCCCTTCCTGACTGCTCTCTAGAGTTCAAGCTGCTGATTTAAAATTCATGAAATTTTAGCACAACTTAAATTTTTTAACTTGTAATCAATTTCTTCACATTCTCACACCTAAGGAAATACGAATCCAAATCTAACTCAATTTCTATACACCAAAAACTCACCAGAAGGCAACTGCAAGGATACATGTATCCAATATCATGACATTGATGTGTCAAGAAAAGCCTATCCTGCGTGACTTTTGATTGTAAATTAGTTAGAAATACTCTGTCATCATAGTTTTTCTTGTTCAAACCCATCAGTTTCCATGGCTGAGTACAGCGAGCCAAAACAAGCAAGTGTGCCAAAAACCATTCCTTCCAGTTTGATTCTAATTGGAGATGATGAATAGCCTACTCTTTTTTTTTTAATGCTCCGAAGAAAAGGGTTTGAACGGGGTTGAGACCTACCTCACCCACTGCTGAAAGGTATATGCATTTTGATTCATGTCATGGTAATATGCTGCTTCATGTGCTGCAGGAATACTTTCCCCATATCATTATGTCTTACTCCTACTCTATACTTGGTCTCTTGTCCATTGCACTGTGGACTTTTTCTTGTTAGACCCCACTACACAATTCCTAATTTGAGGCCCCCACCTCAACATTATTGACCTCTTTTGAGGGGAAGAGTAGCCAAACATCTTTATTAAAAAAAAAAAATTTTGGTCAAAAATCTTTATTACCATTTACGTTGTTGATTTTTCACAAATCAGAATACAAGGGGCAAAAACAATATAGGAGAGGTCTTCAACCAAACTTAATACAGTGTTTTCAAGTGCATATTTGGACATACAAAACAACAAATAAAGACTTAGCTCATTCATGGCTCACATATTTTGGCATATGACGACAAAAGTTCATCTGCAGAACAAGAAGCTTTTACCTTTCCGTTCTTCTGAGGATTTGAATTTGACTGCAAATCATCCTGTGTAAGCAGTGGAACTTGTTCTGGAGAATCATCTTTAGGGATTTGCGCACCATCTTTTGGAGGGTCTCTTATGGGAAGATTTGCTTCCTCAATGTGAAAGGTTCCTTCTGGAGGGGGTGCCAACATATTGAAAACATATGTGTACAAGATTATTGCTCCAACCTGACCACATGCACAACAGAGATTATTTGGTATTTAAAGAGTTACCCATGACAAAAATGTACTCAACATCGATTCCAGCTGTATTCACCACTCAAAGTCGTAAACCACCTGTCTTATGAACAGGTCAGATATTCAAATAGTAATCAGTCCACTGAAATAGGATGTGAACATTATTTGTATGTCAACATCTTGACTATTTAAGATGTTTCTACCACCTATTTAATTCCCATACCATCATCTGTTTAGAACACTTTAATGGTCTGCCGAGCACTCAATCGCTTAAAGAGTAGCTTTGCAATGGTGCACACTGATTTGTTATCAGTGTTCTTTCACCGCCAGAATAAGATTAAAGACCACAGGCACAAAATTCATCTATGCGACTGAATCAATTGTACTGCTATGTAAATATTATTGATGTAGAAGTGGCAACTTCAACGCAATCAAATCTAACCGCCAGAGTTAGTTTGTCAAAAGTAATGACGTTACAGGTCACAATATAAATAAATGACCAAGACCCATACGAGGGAAGTTCACCAATCTGACAGGTTATGTTGGCAACTCATGTAAATTCATAGCAAAATTTCATGGTTAAAAGAAATGTGCATGAAACTTACCCACTGCCCAAATGAAATATAGGCCGTCCCATCTGTACTACATGTTGCTGAATCTCCAAATGGATTGGATTTATCTCTACACAATGCAGCAATCAGGACAAGTGGCACATTCCCAATGTTCCCTGCGAGCAACAGCTATATCATGAAAGGGAACTAACTAATTTATATGCCAATGCAACATAAGTAGGTCAGTTTTTTTGCAAAATGTAAATCAAGAGACTATACACTGTCCAGAAACCATAGCATCGTATGAGACCATACTCCACAAATTTTGTCATTGGAAAATGGGCATGATAATCAAACTTATAAGAATTCTCTCTAGTCAATTATTTTTAATCAGACTTTAGCTTAATCTTGCCACTGTCCATGGTGAATGAACAAGAAAAGCGATAAAGCTTCCGGAAACTCTCTCTCTCTCTTAAAAACGGTAGCTTACCTATTCCAATTTGTATGATAGTAAACTTGAAAAAGGGTAAGGCGGCCGGGCAATATACGCCACAACTAAACCAATAAGTGATCCCGATATGGTTCCTAGAACAACGTTAGCTGGAATAAACCACCTGCAAGAAGATGAAATCGACATTCAGCTATCAATTCCTTTTTCCTTTTAAGTAGCACTGTCAATAAAGAAGGCAGAATTTCACTCACCACTCGATCATTTTCTCCAAAGTGATGGATTGTCCAAGTTGAGAAAATATCAGACATGGCAGCAGAAGGGAAAAGACCAGCTGCACAACACAATAAACACATAAAGAAAAAAATCACCGTCACTATCTATGGAGAAAAATCCATGTTCTAGTGACCACGAATCAGCCGCCATTACTCCACTAAATCTTTCCATATTTGCTTGTACAGAGGAAACCGAAAACAAGCATACGATTCAGCTTACCCCGTTCAGTAATTTCCTCCCACTCGCGGGCAAGATGTTGACATATTTGGAAGCCATCAGAAAGCCCAAGAAGCACATGGTGAACACTTTCGCAATCGGGAGCACCGCGATTTTGATGGTCGCCATAAGCGACTCCCCCCCGACCTGCGGTTCCGGCACCATCGCCAGAAATCTCTGCATATTCTCCGCCCTTCACAGAGGAGACTTTCCCTCTGCACATTCACCGGTACCGCCTCGGACCCTCAGGAGCAATCAATTCACGACAAACGATCAAGCTTGATTAGGCCTCCAGTCCTCGTTGAAATTCAGCTCGGACCTTCTCGAATGCGAACCGTCGAGTCCGAATTCCGAGAAGTTCGAGACTTCCTTCAAGCCGAGGACCAAATCCTCGCCGTGTTCACCGATTTCGGTCGACCCTCGAGTCTGCACCGTCAAGGACGAAAACAGAAACGCGTCACGCGAAAAGGCAGAACTCGAATCCTCGACAATGCAGGAAGACAAAACGACGAGCCCAAAAAGAAATAAAGGAACGCATAGCCCGAGCACCAATAATCAACGGACCCGAAAACGACGGAAAACCCAAAACCAGAGCGTCCCCACGCAGCACGATAAACCATCAAACCGGCGCCGGACACGAATTTAAGCGCGCGGAAAGCAAAAAAAGGCGGAAAATTTCACATGGCCGCCCCATCATCGTCCATGGATCTTCCACCAGCGCAACAGCAGCCCCGTGAAGGGCAGGGCAGCCCCAGCCCGGAAATCGCCGCCGTCCACGTGAAGCGGTAAGAAAAAGCACCAGAACTCGCGAGAGAAGAACTCCCCGAAAAAGAAAGAAAGGCACAAAAAAAAAAAAAAAGACACGCGTAAAAATGGAATCTTTCGCGTTACCCAAGATCGAGAAGTCGAAGGGGAAAATGCCGGAAGCAGCGTTGAACCAGAGCAGACGAAGGGAGACGACGACGGAGAGGAAACGGTATACGAACGCGCGCGCAGGTGCGTTCGTGCGGGGGGAATGGTAGATGAGGAAGAATCGGGGTTGATCCGATCGGAAGCTTTTCAAGAGGGGTCGGTCTCCTGGTACGCAAGCGAAGCGGAAAACAAATAATTTCCTGTATCTTCTCCGTAAGTCGAAATCGAGATTTAAATAAGGGATCGAGAAAATGGAAAAAGAAGACTTTTCTTCTTTTCTTCCCAATTTTACGTAATTAATATTTTTTCAAAAATTCCATCTTTTTTTTTTTTTTTTTTTTTTGGGTTCGTAGTCGGCTCGTCTTCCATTCAAGGTGCGTGCATTGCCGGTTGGTCGTGCGCGGCATCTCGCAGGATGCCCCGCTCCAAAGATGCTTTCTTGAGTACTCTTTTAGTTTTAACTACCTCGGCCGACCGTCAACGCAGAAGAGGAGAGAGAGAGAGAGGGCGGGAGGGATTGACCGTAATTGCGGGTCTTACACCCGCGGCGTGACATTCTGACGAGGGATCAAAAGACATTAACCATCTTGTCCTTAACCGCCTTATTCGAAGTGAACGACTTCCTTAAAAATTGTGTAATTTCTACAGTTTTCGAGACGGACGAGAAAGGGAAAAAAAAAAACTCACTTTCTGGACTCGTGTAGTTGTTTTAGTTAGTGTCTTAGAAGGTACTAGAGACCGGGCGTGACGTAGTTTCACTAGGAGATTACGTCAAATGACCAGGTGGCCATCCGAAATTCCTTACTATCAATGCCGAAACGCATGAGTTTGGGAAAGTAGAGGGAACGAGAAGGGATGACTCAATTTGACGTGATCAGGGGTGATCGGTTCTCAAACGGTCCAAAATATTTTCAGGAACTAGGAAACTATCTTCCGAATGGATAAAATTTCGCTTGAGATCAATTGCATCAGAGTATAAAATGCTTTCCTACAAAGCCAAAGGGAAAAAGTTTACCATGTCCGTCCTCAAAGTCCTAGTGTCAATCATATTGATATTCTTATCAACAGTTACCTCTTCCTTTCCATCTTATATAAATTAAAATCTCTATATAATCTTTTAAACTTCTCCGCTAAGTTAAGAAACAATCCAAAAGTATGTAGCTGAGAACTACATTATGCATTACTCAAGTAGTAATAAAATTGCAGAATAAAAAAAAAAGTAGTAATAAAATTATAAAAATTAAAATAAAATAACCGATTCGATCTAGTTAGACGATTTCACCCTTGAAATTGATAACTAAAGTGAAATTCACTGTTTCTAATTTTATGGAATTGGAAACTGCCCAGAATTGATCAGTTATGGATTCGAGTGATTCCTTTTACTCACTCCTAGATATAATAGCTCTTCCTTGCACTAACACGAGGATTTCATGTTTGTTGATGGATACTGTTTAATGGAAAGCAACTCGGGCACGAATAATGACCTGAGCACTCAAGATTGTCGATTTTGTCGCACCAAGCGTGTCGAGGCACATTTAAAAATTCGAAACTCTCGCGTGAAGCCAAAATGCATGTGTTATCTGTCTCCCGTGACCTCGTCGATCACAAAATACCAACCCGTACCATCGTACCACAACCGTCGGCAAGGTATCGGCACTCGCATCGTGTTCTCGTAGTGTTCGAGGTCTAATGGAGAGATTTTGAGGGCCTTAGTAGCATCCGATTTCGAATTCGAGACAGACCCCGGGCGGGGGATGGAATGGAAACGCGAGAACGCGACCTCGCCATCTCCTGAATTTTCCCGAAACCTTGTCGGCTTCGTACTTGGCGGGTACTAAACGCTCGTACCAACGGGAAATTTCGGGGCAACTCTCCCCTCGCTTTCGGACATGGGGCGGATTGTCCCCGTGCGCCTGCACATTTCGATTATCGATGGAGCAAAAAACCCGAGTCAGATTTCATGCAGGCTTCGTGGTCCAACGTCCACTCGACGGAAGATTTGATACACATGAATCCAATACATATCATTCTCGATCTCTGTGAATTTAAACGTATTGGGTTTGCATGCATACGAAGCATCGAAGAAATTTCTTTCTATTTCAAATTAGGATTCGAGGAACCCCATGATTGGTATCGATGTCTCGACGGTTTCGTGAATTGAATTTTTCCATTTTCCGGTGGCCGGAGTATAAAATAAATTTAGGGTACGAGAATTTTCGAGGAATTCGTCTTGTGTTTGGATTAGTGATCGGAGGGGATTGATCTTATCCGAATGGAACTGTCGAGAGTTATATCTATTGATGATGATGTTTGCGATCGTTCGAAATCCGATTTGACTTCTCGGGTCGAGGAACCACATCCAAGCTTTGACTTGCCGATTAACGGGGCCCATGGAAATCAAATTAAATCACCGTGCGAAATCCGAGAAGCTTCAGTACAATTCGTGGGTTTTTGTTTGGGAGGAAAACGACGGGGTAAAATTAAGAGTGCAAAAATCGCAAAAAAAAATCCAAAATTATATTTATTGTTGCGCATTTATCCTTAACTTTTTTTCTCTCTACGTGATACGTTTGCCCACAAGTATCGTTAAAAATTTATCTACATGGAGGTCCGAAAGCAAACGGTATTAACATGATGCTCACACGATTTAAGTGAAATAAAAATAATATTGTTTTGACCGAATCATTATGGGATGGAACCTCGACGAAGGATAAATGCATATCATCGACCAATCAAGCAATGATAAATTCACATATCCCAAAAACATAAAGACCTCGATCGACTCGACGATAACGACACCTATTCAATTACACCCGCAAGGAGCAAGGGACGAGGGTGCTCATTCTAGATTGAACCCCGAGCAGCTCACGGCAACCCTGACGGACTAAAATCCATCGTACCGGAGGAAATACGCAAGACGCGGTGCGAGCCGACTCGACAGCCGACCCAACCCGAACACGAGATCGTATTGTGCTACACTGTTCGGGAGCTTTCGTGTGGTGTTTGATACTCATGCACGTGTCTGATACTCTCTAATATCCGGTTAACTCTCCTGACACTGATGCATAAGTCTATAATTTTAACATGCGAGTTCAGAATTTCGACACGTAATTTCGACAAATACAAAGTCGATTTTAAAAAAATTCAATATATAAGAGATCAAAATGTAAATATATAAAAAATAATTAAAGTAATAAAAAGGAAAAAAAAAACATAATTTTCTTCTTTTTTTTCTACTTCTCATAACACACAATTCACCCTCCCAAATTTGTATTTTTCTCTTCTCTTTCGATACGTTCGACACGCGAGTCATAATATGAATTCTTGTTTTTTCTCAAAGTTTTAGGAATTATTGGAATTGAATTTAATTTATCAAATTAAAACAACTAATGATATTAACAAATGATCGATTAATATTTTTAGTATAAATTCATTTTAAAATCTTTTATTATTATTTATTTATTTGTGAATTTGAATATATATTTATAAATATTCATTTAATATGTAACGTATTTCAACGTGTTAAATTTTTCATTTTTTGAATAAATGACGTATCGATATATCTTTGTCGCGCATGTATTGCCATCACTTATTCGTGTCCTACCATGGGCACATCCGATCGATCGGTTGAACCGAGTGAGCGGATGGGTCGCTTTGGCTCGTCATCGGTAAATTGTCCATCGGAGTGCGCTCGTTCGGTCCTGAGAATTTCTCGGATGTCACGTACCGAGCATTTAATGTTACCTAGGGATTAGCAGAAATCAAGATATAAAAAAAAAAAAAAAAAAGGAGAGGAGGGAGTCACGCATTCGAGAGAAAGATAAATGAAACCGATGCATTTTAAATGATAAATAAATATTACATTTCCCCCACCTGTCGGTCGCCTTGCGTATTGCCGACCTATCAAAGGGTGGTTGGGGGAGAAAGAGACGCGCGGAGGACACGTCCCTTTTTCCCCGCCGCGGCAGAAAGTGGGGGCGGCCGCGGGCGAAGCTAAGGGACTAATGAAGGAAATTTCTACGCCCCCGCAAGCCGACGCGACCGGATTTCCGGAGAGTCTTCTCGACCACAATGGGGTGATCTGTTCCGAGATGGGCCTCCATCGATCAAGAATTAAAGCGGCCGAGGCATGAAATCGACCAAGAATTATTGGATAGACCTGAGAACAAAACTCTCAGTTCTTTTTCAAATTATAAGGTATTAAACTGAAACTGATTGGGCAGACCCAAGAACCAGTTTGCGGGTTCTTTTATCGATTTGTCATTATGAAACTTAATTTGTAGAGTTTCAAAGCTTCTTTAACCACCTCGGATCGAATCTCTTCTTCTCTACGACTTTTTTAAAAATAAAATGGATATAGATTTAAAGCCGGTTTCACTCGAGAACTGGTCCATCCGTGGTATTTTTACTCGTGGCTTTACTTGGTTCATTTGAGAACCGACCTCGAAACTCTAATCTTAAATCAACCCAGACTCGCGATGCTTCATAAGGTGTTGGCACATCGCCTGTCTATCACCTAACGCACTTTAAGCTACCGGCCTAGGGATGCCGACTTGGGTTTCGGGGATAGGGTGCATACCAACCCTATAAGACCCCGTTCAATTTTTGGATTTGGATAGAGATGATTCGAAATATTAAAGCTTCATTTGTCCATGAAAAGTTTAAATTTACAAAAAAAAAAAAAAATTATATATTTTTTCTTAATTTTGATCATTTGTATTGTTTGAAAAGCGAACGAGTGGAAATTTTTTTCATTATTAGCAAAAATGAGGCAAAAACTATTATCGATTATAAAAATACCTCTTATCGATTCATTTATTTGAATCATATAAATTGTCAAGATTTGGAAAAATCTCAAAATCAGATTCCGACTTCAACAAGGTGATGTGAATATCCATCAAGCAACAGATGTTTAAATCAGATTCCCACCTCATATTAACATATCTATTTCATAATATCTCAATGCTAACATAATTTTAATCATTTTGAACTGTAAAATAATTAAAGTAATATTTTGACCTTTCAATCTTCGTTTTTTCTTTACCACGTCTTAAGTACAACGCGACTCTTGTATTTTTATTTTAGCAAACGAACTTGCATAAATAGATATAAAATTCATGTTACTATCGAGGTAGGAAAGCTTTTTTTTTTTTTTTTTTTTTTACAAAGTAGTTACCATTGGAATATAAGAAATAACGATAGAGAGGCAAGGGTACTAAATAGTAAATAGGTGGCAAAATAAAAGGGGAGCGCAGAAAATTTACTCATTTCTTGTAAAAAAAAGAAGAAGATAAATCCGTTGTAAATCAGAACCTTACGTATCGATTTTAGAAGCAATCCTTAAGAGATACATTCATATTACATAATTATTTATAGATAATGCACGAGAAAATGGGTTACCATTATTCAAATAGCAGTATTATTAAGAGAATCAGATACCTAGGAAGATTAGTTTTGATTAATATCAGTTATTGTCACTTAGCATAAGGATTATTGGCGTTTAAATATCAGAATCCTGACCATGCGCACGATCTGAAGCTGATGCTGCAGTGCAGTATCACGTTCCCGCTGACAGTAGATAATTTGCTTCGATGCCCGCAGGTTTTTCTTTTATGTTTTTTTTTTTTTTTCATTTTTTCTGAACTAAATCTCTAGTTTGGCTTCATGATTGATGCTTATCATATACTTTTCCGTACTTATAATTCAAAGGGAATCTTTCTCCGCCGCCCAACATGTCTTATCTGATCAGAGTGGCACTGGTCCTCACAACTGCAATGTCCAATATTAGTACATTTACGGCAATATTTATTTCAAATTAATTTTTTATATTATAAAAATCTTGAATAAGTAATCTGCAACATATTTATCTAGATCTAATTTTCATCATGCTTGCGATAAATCAATTGTCCATTAGCTTCCGTCTAATATCTTTGTTGTATTATTGACACAAAAAATACATGTAATTCGTTTAAAATAGATCGGACCTAAAAATTCGCCATAAATGACTCTTTAAACGAGCTCCCTTGTCAGCCTTTTTTATTCAATACCTCTCTTCCATGTGATGATTGGACCGTGTAATTTTATAAATTATTTTCTCTTTATCCTACGATTGCAAATGACTAGAAAAAACCAAAATAGGACTTCTCAGATAAGCGGTTGCTTTGGTGGCCTGTCTGGCTCGAACCACTTATTCTGGTCATCTTGATAAGTGATGTGACATTACACGAAGCCAAAAATATTAAAAATATAAAGAATTAGCAATTGATTAGTTAGCGAATAATTGTACCACTGTGGACAATAATTTATGCACATCACCACCGCACATTTCGTTGTCATTTCATCATTGCTTTTCTTGGCCCGAGATCTAATCGCTGATATTCCGGATTTAATTAAGCAAACCCTAAATTAATTAAGTTAATTAAATGACCAAAAAAATCATTTATCTTAAAATTAGAGTCTGTTGGTGCACGATCGAAATCGATCATTGGAGCTCAAGGTAATACGTATTAGGAAAGTTGTAATATTCGCTCCTGACTAATCCTAACAACCCGGCTTTGATTTCGGGTCGTTCGTCATCAAATATCATTTCAACATACTCTTGTTATTGCGAGCTCCGTTCTCGCCGAATGTTTAAACTATTTATTATTTTATTAAATTTAAGTCGTTGAAAGTTGATAAGTAGGTGGCTTTCGAAAGTGAAGGACATCATAACAAACGAGACGTGTTCCTATATAATTGGCAACGTCCTAGGAATTACGATTGTAACCTGCAACAAAAAGGAGCTTTAGCCTAGGCTAATTATTGAGAATTCGCAATTTACACACAAGAAAACAAAACAATAAATCTACGAAAATCCTCATGTCTCACGCTCTACAAGGCGATTGGAATTATGTCAATCAATTCGCGCGACCTTTCTTCGTGGAAGCCTTCCGATTGATCACGCAATTTGGACACCTTCGACTCGAGAGATCGCCGTCTAGAGGGAAGGTGCGCGAGTGCTGTTTTCCAGTCCAAGCAAAGTCAGGTTTGATCTCGAAACAAATTAAGTGTTAATTGTTGATTAGGTTTTGATTACGAGTCGGCCGTGAGAAAACGATGGCTCGCGGACGTGGCCAATTTGTCTTACCAAAGCGTCGAAGGCTCAATTACATGGAGTTGCTTGTTCGCATTCACCCGATGATTTTAGCTGGCGAATGGGACTAATGGAAGGAAACGGGCATGGAAACCCGTCCTACTCCAAGACTTAGAGAATGAATTAATAGTTCCCTAAACCAATTAGAGTTAAACCCTCGATATGTACATGTGGATCTGATTCGAAATAGTTTGCACGCAATTTGTAGAATTTGAATAGACGAATTTCGTAATTTGAGATGGAAATTTCCTGATGCCCTAGCTAGTTGTGCAAATCACGGAAGGTTTACAGCCAAAAGCATAACTTATTTTAAGGAGATCCAGCCAAGTAAATTCGGTATAAAAAAAGGCGATCTAAGATTTTTATTAGGTTAATGCTATGAAAAACCCCAAACTGATGTACTTGCGATTAATTTACTTCCAAACTTATTTTTTTATCATTAAAAATCTCAAATTGATACAGTTATGATAAATTTACTTGAAATTAATTTTTTAACTACCAAAGATAACAAATTGGTATAGTTAAATTAATCCGCGAAAAATAAAAAAACCGGTGTATTTGTAATAAATGAAATATGAAATCTCAAACTAGTACATCCGTTAATTGTAATGTGTCATTTAATTAAACAATTTGATGCTAAAATTTAATGGAAACTAACAAAGAATAAATTAATCACATGTATACCATTTTGATATTTTTAATGTTAAAAAATTAACTTAAAACAAATTTGTCAAAGTATATCATTTTAGAGTTTATCGTTGTATTAATCCTATTTATTACGACATCTTCGAGTCAATTCCCTTAAAAACCCCAGACTCTAGGTTTAATTCCAATTCTACCTTGAACTTTTTTTTTTTTTTCTCGAGAAAATCCTAAACTTTAGGTCTAATCCTAAGTATGTCCTAAACTTTTTTTTTTTTTTTTTTTTTGTCTTAGAAGAAATCATAAGCTTTAGATATAGTCTCAAATATGCCCTGATTTTGTTTTGTCAAAAAAAAAAAATCATCAACTTTTAACCCATTCTCAAATTTACCCTGTGGTCAATCCTAACTTAATGTGACATTTCCATGTTGATAATAAATACACATCAGTGAGGCGATATCAAAAGTTATCTTCAAAATAAAACTGTCATAGGATATAACAATTAGGAGTAGCTAACTGTGACCTTGGACAGAAGGTTAATGGGGGCAAATTTAAGACTACAATAAAATTGATGGTTTTCTTGTTGACCAAAAAAAAATTAGGATAGATTTGGGAGTGGATTTTGGGTTTTTTCTTAGATAAAAAAAAAAGTTCGGGATAAATTTGGAATTAGACCTAAAGTTTGAGGTTATTTTTAAGATAAAAAAATTCATGACATATTTGGGATTAGACATAAACTTTGAAATTTTTTATGAGATAAAAAGATTTGAGAAAGAATTGAGATTAGATTTAAAATTAAAGACTTTTTAGGAAATTAGCCCCCGCATTTTCCACATTTTCCACATTTTCGTAACGAGGATCTTTCTTCGATCTTGTCCTTTGAATGGTCCAAGCGTTGTTGAAATGATGTCTGACTCTAATTATGACGTCATGGTAATGAGCTCTTTTCACTCTTTTTACTTTTGCGATGAAATCCATCGTTGGTGGCGTCCATGCACGGACGATTTTGTCTGTTCAAAGGCTGTCCCGAAGGAGCACGATCTCTCTCTGCAAAGGTAGCTCTTTTTGGCCTTTACCTGGCAATCAATTAACGATAACATCGCCCTGCGATGGACAAGTTGGTTCGCGTTTTGACCTCTCATCCGGGAGGGTAGAGGTTCGAAACTTCTTGCCCCTATTGCGCAACTTAAGTGGGGTGCCGTGGGAGGTGGGCCTCGCGCTAGTGCCTCCTGGGTTTACGTCGCCGGCTGTCAGTTGTACGGCGGTTCTCGGGTCATTAAAAAAAAAAAATTAACGATAACACATGAAAATTGATTTTACAAAGTACAAGCGATCCTACCAAATGTCCCAAGAAAAGAAAAAGGTTTTGACCATCGTGGAGTTACTCCCTCTAAGCATGAGATTGAGTTAGGACGTGACTTTAATAGGAAAGACAAATTGAGGATGCGACCGTATTCATCTTTTAAAATCCAACCACACTAATCTAATCAGGTCAATACAGTATCAAAGGAATACGCTAATTGATTGTATAAAAAGCAAACGTAACATTATAGGAGTCGTCTCTTGTGCTTGCAAGGCTGCCCAACGTTGTTGGAGCATTCCTTTCGATCGGATTGGAGGTAATTGTCCGAATGACCACATGAACTTTTCCTGCACTTTTTCCCTTGGGTTTTGCTTGATACTCGAGACTCCCTACGTGATTGTCGTGGTAGCTTTTTCCGCAATGATGTCATTCGCAAGATCACGATCCAATTTCGAAACCTTATAACGTCACCAAAAGATGCAATAGTCTTCTCCCACTCCGGTCGTGTTGCTCATTTATGCGAAAAGGGACAGCGTCGCTTTAAGGCTTTTGGGATAAAAAAATGAAAAAGAAAAGAGAGGCGTGATGCACCTTCCGAACAATTTGGATCGATACGTGGAAGGCATTCCCGTCCATCCCTTTCTATGGCGGGATCGCCCGTTTGCGCACGACACGTGATTAAGGCATAGACGTCGATGCACATGCACGTCGATGCGAGGGAACGAACCTGTATTGTTCCACCATCTAGCTGCACATACAGGTCTTCTCCCGACCGTCGAACCGATTCTATAGACCTGCGACAAATGGGTATTATTGGATCGAGTTAGCTATTGCTTCGACGTCTCCTTTTAGGTGATCATCATAGCTTTGCGGATACCCTTTTGAAATTGGGACCTAGGCGGCGGATTTTGTTTCAATAAAGTAACGGAGGCAATCTCAACATCACTAATTTTGCGAAATCAAGTGGGGCACTTATTCCATTTTTCATTGGGTAGGGGCCAAGTGATTTTGGCTCCTAGCACATGATGGCTCTTGAAATTCCATCGATGGGGTCTAAGAATAAGACAGATATCACTTCAATGCACATTTTTCCAACAAAATAAGTATTTTTTAAAGGGCGAGACGTGATATGCAACAGCAACTTTTCTAAAGCGGCGAGTAACAAGAGTCTCACTCGAAGATAATTTGACTCGCCTTGTTGAGGTAGCACCTTATGTAGAAAAAAGTGTTTTCTCACTCGCCATCTTTCCAAATATCTGCTAATTTAAGACATCTCATCGTCAAAATGATATCATGAGATGGGAAATTATATACAGAAAAAGCCGGACATGACATGACGACCCGTTTTTATTATCGACTAGGTCCAAAATAAGCTAATTATTCGACGCTTGAGATTAAAATAAAATAAAATTGGAGATAACTCAATATTAAACATGAAAATGTACAAATGAAAACAAAACAAAAAATGGGCATATGAGTCATCAAAGCATCCTTTTGGACTGATGGATCAAATCTCTTACCAAAACCAAAAAGAAGTGATGACATTTTTAGAGTGTCGCTCCAAAGATACTTAACTTGTCGTTAGGTATACCATATGATGTTAAATATAGAAAAAGTTAAAAGAGCGTCGATAATTCACACTCGCCATCCTTCCGAATGTGTGCTAATCTGAGATATCTCTCTGTCGAAATGATGCCGTGAGATGAGAAATCATCCACAAAAAAAATTCTAACATGACATGACGGCTTGTTTTTATTATCAACATGGCCTGAAAAGGAAGCTAATTACTTGACACTCGAGATTAGAAAAAACTAAAATTGGAGATAACTCGATATTAAACATGAAAAATTACAAATGAAAACAAAACAAAAAATGGGCATACAAGTCGTCAAAGCATCCATTTGGGCTGGCCGATCAAATCTCCAATAAAAAAGAAGTGATAACTTTTTAAGAGTCTCTCTTGAAAGATGCTTAACTTGTCGTTGGGTATACCATATGAGATTAAATATATAAAAAGATAAAAGAACATCAATAGTTCACACTCACCATCCTTCTCGAATGTGTACTAATCTAAGACAATTCCATGGTGAAATGATGTCATGAGACGAGAATCGTTTGTAATAAAAATTTGGACATGACATGACAGCTCATTTTTCTATCGATGTGACCTGAAACTAAGTTACTTATTCGACACATGAGATTAAAAAAATCTAAAATTGGAGATGACTAGATACTAAACATGAAAAAGATACAAACGGAAACAAAACAAAGATGGCCATTCCGAGTTTTCAAAGCGTCCGTTTGTGCTGATGCCTAATGCGTAGCGGACAAGTAATCTTCATCTTATTTTGCTTCGTTCGACGTGACGTGAAAAGATCCGTGATTGGTCACTTGAGGACTCGCGTTGAAGCTCCATTGAGGCTTGGCGGTAAGGCCCGATTGGAAATGGAAACACGAAGTGTGAACTCAGGAATTGCGCCGAGGATCCTTGCCCAATCCAACCAAACGACGCTGACCGCCGCGGCGGCGGTGGCCACATCAACACTTTCCTTTTTCGTTTAAGGTCTCATTTTGTAGACCTCCATCGAAGGGTCGCTTTGCTCTTTCTTCTTCATCGCCACGCCATCCCCACGATTCGAAAAGAAATTATTTTCGCTCAAAAGAAGTCGATTCAAATCCCATGGACTTATCAAATTGGATCATAGATTTATTTTTTGATATATATTTGATGGGCTGTGTTATTATATGAGTTAGTTATTTTAAGTAAATGAACCATAAATAGATTTAAAATGGTAACATCTAAAATAATATATGTATTAAATGGTTATAACTTATTTAGACTTAATTTATTCCATACCCAAATCTCACGCTCGCTTCCTTACGTGCTCTTACCTCAATTTGGGTATATAATTATTTTAGTAATATGCATAGAGTCGAATACGAATTATTGAATTTATATTACATGGAAATTAATCAATTTGCATTGGACCATTTTCAATCCTACCTAAACTTGGTCTGATCCGTTCGACAGGTCTATTCATAAGTATTAAGTAACACATTTAAGACATCGCGAAGGCACGTCAAGTGTAGCGAAAATGAATATGGATTGAATTTGAAAATGACCCGTTTCATTTTTATTCGAATTTGTTCATTTGTTTGTAAATACATAAATTCCAACTCCCCACGAGTAGAGTAGGGACACGTCCGACATCCTACAAAAGAAAGGCAATTTCCCTGTTTTTGTTTTTGTCGCGGGCTGGGTCCGGGCCCACTCCACGCGCACCACCCTGACCCCGTTGCCGTACCCGGGACTTTTCTCACTGACAGCGACAGCGACGTCGGAAGCTTCATAATTGTCCCTATTTTTTTGGTCGAATCATAATTGTCCTTAGCTCCCGAGCATTTTGAAGAAGCTTTGGTTCCCCTATTCTTCTCTAAAAAAAAAAAAAAAAAAAAAAAAAAAAGATCTTTGTGTAAAAAAAATTGTATATATAGAGCATTGAGCCTTGATTTTCACGTGATTTTATGATAGACCCACATCCAAACCCCAATGGATTTAATTTGTACCTCTGTTGTTCTTCTGTAGACAAGCAAACTGAAATTCGATTCAATTAGAAATCGGTTAAGTTTTTGTAGTTGTTTAATTATGAATGTTTGCTCTAAATGGTGCCCGGACAGGCGTTCTCAACAAGGTATCTATTGCTTCTTGAGTAATCTAAGCGTAGCTTGTTGATTAAGAAAATCATTTCTTTTTGCTAGCATAAGTTCTGTTGTGATGAAGATAATTTTTTTATTTAACACTTAGTGGACCTTGAGCTGCGCTCGCTATGGGCCACCAAGGCCCACAAATCCAAGCCCAATCGACTATAACCTCGTCTCTCTTTTGAGTTCCTTTATTATTTGATTTTCGTTGGAATAATGCCTCTGCGTTTCTTTTCGTTTCATTTTTTATTCTTTAGATCAATTATCCATCTATTTATTTCATGAAAAATAAATAATTTTAATTTTTTTCTTAAAAATCATCAATTGTACAGTTTGAAATAATTAATCAATGATTTTTTTATTATCAATAACAATTTAAGTTTAAAAATTTTCATGAATGATAAAAATATTTTTCATTCATTCATTTTTATAAGCGATCCAAGCGATCATTTGTAGGAAAATATTTTGTAAATAATCATTTTTCACAAAATAAGCGGAGAGTGACCCTTAATTCCACTTCCCGATAAGGCTACAAGCACAAATGAACAAATGATGTTGTTACATGCTCTAAAGTCTAAAAAAGGATCTAAATGACAAACAAGTACGTACTTAGAGTAATTGGTAATTTGGATTCGAATTTGATATGATAGGATAAGGTGAGATTAGAAACCCTCCAATTATCCTTCGGATTATAGGAAATTATGTTCCTTTTTCTTAGCTGATATTTAGTAGGAATGAATCTCTTTCGTTTTTCATCTCATTCATTGGTTGCATTTTCTTCTGTTACTTAGCAGCATAGGTGCGTTGCATAGACACGAATCTTTTCATTTGTATCGAGATCGAAATATGTATTTTATATAAATAATGCATACAAATTATATCTCTTTTTATGTGAATCTTCCATATTCGGACACAAAGGCGAAATTCTTAGTTCACATAACATATTGATGTAAAATACAAGGACTTGATAATATTTAAAAATTCCTAATCATGGTTACTACATGATGTCTGGTCACAATTCATATAATCAATAATACGATAATAACAATGACAGACAATAATAAAAGTTATCGAGGAAAATACTTTATTGTAGGAGTTACATTACTAATTTTTTATACGAGAAATTCGTTGAAATCAATGGCATTGAATGAGGTAAACCCTTAGCAGAGGGAAGAGTCCTACTTTGGAAAAAAAAAATGAAGGGGTAATGCAAGAAACCTCTCAAAGAGAATGATCAACATTTCTATTTTAAGTAACTTTCGAGAGTATAAGACTACGTACACTTTTTCTAGGTAAAATAAGATTAATCAAGGTAAATTGTTGAGGCAAAACCAATAGGCCACAGAGTGAAATAGCCTCGAATATGAAACATGCAAGGAAGCAAGAACGAACAGTAATTGGAAGTATGCCGGGGTGGTGGGTCCTCCCGCTACGTAGCACCCGGGGGTTTATGCTTGCCATCGGCTAAGGCGGTTCCTCTAGACCAAAAAAAAAAAAAAAACAGTAATTGGAAGTAAAGGCTTTGGCGGAAGCTTGGGTCCTGTCTTTACGCCGGAGGTAGTGGGTCCTCCCACTTACTTAGCACCTGGGGGTTTTATGCTTTGGCTACCCGCTGAGGCAGTTCCTCCAACCAAAAAAAAAAAAAAAAAAAAAACAGCAATTGGAAGTGAAACCGCCTATACTGACGCTAATCATAAGGAATTGAATGATCACCACCAAGGTCATAGGACGAAGAAAATTGCGGTGTATATAAAGTTACATAACCCTCATACGTAAACGAGTAAGGGTTTCTCGGAAGGAGTGAAAGAAAAAGGAGGACACAAAGCGTTCAGGCTCACCCGGCTTGGCCCGGTCATTGATCATGTAGCCACCAGTCCGATGGATAATGTCTTATAGGAGTGGCTATTAACTCGATTCTGAGAAGAATACAGTGCTTGTACACTATTACATCCTTGGGACTTAAAATTTTGGGGACAGCCTCTGTCCATGACCATCTAGATTTTCCTCAAGACGAGCCTCATCCCGTGTTCCGGCACCAACACCATCCGATAAACCGGGGAGTGTCGATATTCGGGAGACAGGGAGAACGAGAACCGGGACAGGATGAAGGCGAGGACGATCTTCATCTCCAGGATCGCGAAAGTCTGTACCAGCACAGCCTGCTCCCGGACCCAAATGGCACGTACGCCTGAGGATGCTTGCAAGCCTCGGACACCCCGTCCTTGAACCTCTCCGGCTTGAGCTCTTTCCTGGTGCAGCAAGGGGGTCGATGTCCAGAGGATGGCGCCTTCGGGCACGTCGATTTCTCCCAGCTTGATCTCTATCATGGTTTCTTTCACCAGTATGATCGCAGGGCGGTAGAGGCGCAACGTCTCTTGAATCACCGTGGTTAGCTGCACAATAAAACTCACCGGGAGAAATGAGCCGCGAGAGTTGTGACAATGCCGTGAGTAAGGACTAATTGCCGACTATTAGGGCGACTGCCTTCAATCTTTTGAGATGCGGTAATGCATTGTCTAAGCAATTTTTAAATCGAAACTATAGAACTGATCTTCTTATCTGAGTTCCTGAAAGATTCCTAGACCAGTAGACCAAGCCTGCGATGAGGTCTAAAAGCCAAATCATACAACTTACGACTTTGAGCTTCCGAAGTGTCTCGAAGTCTAGGGAACCACGATGACAGAGTCGATCTCCACAGAATTCCGCGATCTCAGTACGGATGCGGTCCCGCCACTCAGGGTGCAACGCTAGCTGCATCATACTCCAGGATATGGTCGTGGCAGTCATCTCCTGACCTGCAAAGTAGATATTCTTGCAAGGGTCCACAACGAAACTAAAACACACTTTCTCATTCATGGCGTCGTCAACATCAGCACTCTCGAGGATCATTTGCAACAGGTCCTTCTCAGGCTTCAGAGAACTCTGGTTTTCTTCCTGGCGAGCTCCTACCACCTTCAATATCAGCGAGTCGACCTCTTCTCTTATCTGCCATAAGTCTCTGTTCACCTTGGAAGGAAGAAATCTAGGGAATGCCGCGAATAGGGAAATCCTTTACCAATATAATTCATCTGTTCAGTACTTAGGGAGACCGGACGTCAAGAGAAACTACCTATCGCAGATTGTGGAATCCAAACGATCGATCAGGTTTTGACAAGGCATACTGAAGGGTCCTCAATTTAGCGAAAATCTGCTCACCTTCCAAGTAAGAACTGCCAAAACATGCCCTTGCGATAACATTGGCAGACAGACTATTCAAGTCTTCATGCATATACTTGTGTGCAAATATGCCGTCGCTCTCTAGAATCATACTTTCCCATTTCTCGATCAATGTCATGGTTGAGTCCACCATTAAATCCATCATGCCCTGCATATAAATTATCTAGCATTACACGTTGAAGCAGTAAATAGATTTTTGTGCGATACCATTGTCGTACAGTACAGCTGAACATTGAATTACCTTCCTCCTGAATCCTCACTTATACAAACTGAACAGATTGAGTTCACATCGATATTGATTTACCTTAACTTCGACGAGGAAGAATTGGGATACAATTAGTTTCCTCTGAGAAGCCAATTTTGTCCGGTGGCTCTCATAATTGCCTTGCTGAATAAAGGATTCGGTGTTTTTACCAGGGCCGATGGCTTATCCAAATCAAAAGGCTTATGTAAGTTCAAAAACCTTATTAAATCCGGTCTATTAACGTACAAGTTCAGCTTCTGCCTCTTCGAGTACATATACAACAAGCCTGCATGAAAAAACTGGTACGTAAATTGGTGACGGAGCTAGCTTCTGGCCGTCCTCTGAATCCATCTGAGCAGACGCCTTCGCATGTTAGGGCAATTCACGTAAGATCACTTAATAAAGTCGTCTATTGCATCATCGGGATCTGAAAATTCACCAGCCAGTGAATATGACCATCTGTACTATCATTATCAACAGGTACAATGAGGATTTATGCCAGATCACGAGCAACCTATCTATACCTGGAGATTCTGGATGAAATAAGCATGGTCAAACAGTGGCTCTCTAGATCACCTATCTTCGTATGGACCATATTCGACTGTGCGATTGCTATATCGATTGATACTAAGTTTTCTCATCATTGTGGCAGCGCTTCAATTGGTAAGCATGCCGAGGTACATGTAGATGTCGATTCAAGGACAATGCAACTGCTCACTGCATGAATTATCGGATCTCATCAGTCTAGCTGATTTTTTACAAAGAGGAACCATCTCACATCACAGACTTGCAGCAACATACAAAGAAGCTACATGTCACAAGAGAAAGCACTCCGGTCTGGAAAGAAGATGAAAACATACCAAGTCATTCTAACAGAAAGAAATCCATGAACCAACGGCACAGAAAAAAACATGAAGTCAGAACCAAGTGCTTGCCCGTTGAAGAATAAAATGAAACAAAAGGTATGCATTGGTTCTTCCCGTAGAAGTAGAAGAAGACAGAACGGAGAGGCGTTGCTGTAGCGGCAAGCCCAGTGGTGGAGATATGGGAGGATGGAGTAAGCCCAGTCGTGAGAGACTTGGCCTCGAGGAAGCAGTTCAGGCTCGCATCTGGCCGAGTCCGGTTATGCCTTGCTCGGAGAGCTTTCTTCTCAGCTTTCTGAGATTCAGCCGCAGTATGCTGCACGCATGGAGCACTAAACTGCATACAATTATCAACCCAAAAGACCAGTTTATCTCCACCACGAAAGAGTCTCCTCATTCTCTCTCCCTCTCTCTTTTCAGCAACTGATCTTATTACTGCTTTGTGTATAAAGCAAAAAGAAAATGGAGAGTCATTAATAACGAGCAACGGTAGACTTACTAAAACTAATTTATAAAAATTGATTTATGAAGTGAAGTTGAAATGTGAGTGGCTTTTTTAACAAGTATGTCATGTTCAGGAACTAATAACAATATAACATGTTACCTTACAAACTAATTCTGTAAACCGATCTAAGTCTAGCATTTCTCATCATTCAACATTATAATTCCGTCATCTTATAATTAAGGCCCTCGAGTCGTCCCCATGCCACAGAGATCTAAATGCAAAGTAATTCGATGCCAAATCCAACTCGGTCCTAGGAACTGTGAAGCATCAGAAAATTTCTGAGAAGAACGGTGCTTATTTACTATTTACATCCTCGGCTCCAGTATTTGGGGACAACCTGAATCCATGACCCATTTAGATTTTCCTCACGACGAGTCTCATCCCGTGCTCTGGCATCAACACCATCCTGAAAACCGGGGAGTGTCGATATTCGGGAGACAGTGAGAACGAGAACCGGGACAGGATGAGGGCGAGAACAATCTTCATCTCCAGCATTGCGAAAGTCTGTCCCAGGCACAACCTGCTTCCGTATCCGAACGGTATGTACCCCTGAGGATGCTTGCAAGCCTCGGACACCCCGTCCTTGAACCTCTCCGGCTTGAACTCGTGGGCGTCCGGACCCCAGTTCTCAGGGTCCCGGTGCAGCGCGGGGATTGATGTCCAGAGGATGACGCCTTTGGGCACAACAATCTCTCCCAGCTTGATATCTGTCGTGGCTTCTTTCACCAGTATGATCCCGGGGCAATAGAGGCGCAACGTCTCTTGAATCACCATGGTCAGCTGCATAACAAAATTCACCAGGAGAGATGAGCCATAAGAGTCATGATGATGCCGTGAGGAAGGACTGATCATCGACCATTAGGGCGACTGTGTTCAATCTTTAAGATGCAGCAATGTAACGTGCAAGAGGTTTTCAAATCGAAAGTATAGAACTGATCCGCTGATTTAAGTTCCTGCAAGGTTCCCCGACCATTAGGCTGAGCCCGCATGAGGTCTACAAGCCGAATCATACAACACTTACGACTTTAAGCTTCCGAAGCGTCTCAAAGTCTAGGGAACCATGATGATAAAGTCGATCTCCGCAGAATTCCAAGATCTCAGCACGGATGCGGTCCTGCCACACTGGGTGCACTGCGAGCAGCATCAAACTCCAGGAGACGGTCGTAGCTATCGTCTCGTGACCTGCAAAGTAAATATTCTTGCAACTGTCCACAATGAAAGTATCGCGCGCTTTCTCATTCATGGCGCCGTCGACATCAGCACTCTCAAGGATCATTTGCAACAGATCCTTCTCGGGCTTTAGAGCCTTCTGGTTTTCTTCCTGGCGAGCTCTAACCATCTTCAGTATCAGTGAGTCGACCTCTTCCTTTATCCGCCATAAGTCTCTGCTCGCCTTGGAAGGAAGAAATCTAGAGAATGCCGTAAAAGGGAATGTCCTTTACCAACATAATCCATCTGTTTACTACACGGGGACCAAACATCAAGAGAACTACCTACCCACGATTGTGGATCCCGAACAATCGATCAGGTTTTGCTAAGGCGTGCTGAAGGGTCCTCAGTTTAGCGAAAATCTGCTTACCTTCCGAGTAAGAACTGCCGAAACATGCCCTTGCGATGACATTGGCGGACAGACTATTCAAGTCTTCAGTTATATACATGTCGGCCGCTGTCCCGTCGCTCTGTAAAATCATACTTTCCCATTTCTCGATCATTGCCACGGTCGAGTCCACCATCAAATCCATCATGCCCTGCATACAAACCATCTCCCGTTTCACGTTGCAGCAGTAAATACATTTTTGTGCTATAGGATTGTCATACAATACGGTTGAACATCGAAATACTTCACTATTGAATCCCCATTTATACCAACTGAAACAGATCGCGCTCACCGTCAATATCTTTTTACCTTAACTTTGTCGAGGAAGAATTGGGGAGCAATTAGTTTTCTCTGAAAAGCCCAGTTTTGTCCGGAGGCCCTCAGAATGCCCTTCCCGAATAAAGGACTTGGCGTCTTTGCTATGGTCGAGGGCTTATCCAAATCCAAAGGCTTATGTAAGTTCAGAAACTTAACTAAATCTGGCCTATTCACGTACAAATTCAGCTTCTGCCTCGTTGAGTACATATACAGCGAGCCTGCATAGAAAAACCAGTACGTAAGCCCGGGATGGAACAAGCTTCAGGCCGTCCTACGAATTCATCAGAGTGGACACTACGGCATGTTAGGAAAATTCATGTAAGATCTCACTTATCGAAGTCATCCATTACATCAATGGCATCTGAAAATTCACCAGCCAGTGAATATGGCCATCTATACTATCATTATCAACCTATCCATAACTCGAGCTTCTAGATGAAATAAGCGTGGTCGAACAGTTGACTAGAAGTTATCGGCTCGCTAGATCGCCTATCTTGGTACGGTTAATATTCGACTGGGTGATTGCTACATTGAGGGATACTAAGTTGTCGCTGATGTGCCAATGCTTCAACGGGTGAGCATGCCAATGTAGATTAGATGTCGATTTGAGGACAGCACGAACTCATGACCGCGTGAATTAGCGGATCTCATCAGTATAGTTCCAGACGGGATCCGTCTCACCTCACAGACTTGCAGTAACATACAAGAAAGCTACATTCACAAGAAAACGCAGTCCAGTCTGCGGAGAAGACGACATTATACCGAATCGTTCTAACAGAAACGAATCCATGAACCAACGGCGGTGCAGAAAATAACAAGAGCCTGTGCTCGTTGTAAAATGTGACAAAATAGAAGTACGAATTAGTTCTTCCCTAGATGTCCCCGAAGAAGAACGACGAGGGATTACCATAGCGGCCAGCCCAGTGGTGGTGAAACGGGAAGATGGAGCAAGCCCAGTCGTCGGAGATTTGGCCTCGAGGGAGCAGTTCTGGCTTGCATTGGGTCGTGATGCTTCGCATCTCGGCGACATTGCCATGGAAAAAGTGCGGCGGTGGTCCGGTCACGCCTTGTGCTGAGAGCTTCCTCCTCAGCCTCCTGTGATTCAGCCACAGGACGTTGCACCAGTGAAGCACAAGACTGCATACGATCATCACCCCGAAGGACCAAAGCATCTCCGCCAGGAAGAATCGTCCCATTCTCTCTCTCTCTCTCTACCTTTGCAACTGATCTTGAAATGGCAAGTAATTGATGATGAACAACTTCAGATTTAGACAAACTACTTTGTGTCAAATTAACATGTCACTTCATAAAATAGTCTTATTGGTCCATCTGATGCTAGGAAAGCAAGCAGTGCCTGGAATCTCACTATTTTTTAACCCTTTTTTTTCGTTTTTCGTTTTTTTTTTTATCACATGGAGCCGGCTGCTCCTGATAGTGTCCTCGGAAAGCGAAAAGATGCTATGTTCCTACCTAATTTTGGACCGCCCGGAATGCATAAATGTCATTACTTCTTAAATTTCCTAAAAGAATAACCGGCAAGGCGAGAGAGTTTGCTTCTCTTGTTATGGTCTTGGAATCAAGTCTGGTTGGAAATAAGAGTAAAATTTTGAATGCATCGGACCATGGTCGATGTGTAGGAGTGCGCCCTTAAAAATAACTCGAAGAGGTGGATTAATTAAGTTGTGCGAAATCTGACGTGGCCACGACCTGACCATTGAAAAACAAATTTTGCAAAAGAATAACAAACATTTTTTTTTTTTTTGGTGTGTTGATTTAGGTAAGAACTAATATTTTAGCGCAATAATTTCGTCCACTAATAATAGTTTAGTCATTGGACTAGGCAAGTACAATTAAATTATGAAATAATATAAAAATTGATTGTGTTGTGTTCGTCTTGTCTTTTGCAAATTTGAATTTTCTCATTAAATTTGTATTTCCCAGAAATCGACTGCACCGACCGCCCGAATCCTTCAGTTCAATTAGTGGATAACCCGAAATCATTGTCAAGAACTCTAAAATAATCAAAAAGTTTCTGTTTTCCTTAAACGCCGAAAGTTGACGGGCCAATACTTTATAAATATAACAACCATTTTTTTTGTATGTAGTTTGCAAATTAGTAATTTTTGTGCTAAATTACCAACATATTTTTATATAACTCACTAACCATCAAATTTACCAACTGCCTATGAGGATTAGAACAACTTACCGACTTTTGTCAAATTAAATTACCAAATATGATTGGATTATCAGCTTTAGTTTTATTTATTAACCACAATTTGCACAATTTTTTTTTTTTAAATATTTTATCAACTTTTCTAGTGAGTTGTCAATTTTTTTTTTTTTTTATATTTTTGTCTTGATTAGCAGCCCATATTAACTCTCTCTCTGAGATATCGAACTAAATTAACGCCAACTTTTGTTCCATTAAATAAGCAACTAGTATATGTGTTACCAAATTAGAATAACTTACCGATGTTTATCTGATATTTTTAAATTACAAAAACCCTATTACTTATAAAGCTTTGTGTGCATTTTTTAGCAACTTACCAACCGTTGTACAAATTACCAGTCTTAATTAGAGAGATTTTATTAACCTTATCTTTGGTTAAGCTATTGACCAATTTCTTTTACTATCAGCTTTCATTTGAGTTACTCAACAAACTTATTTCTCTTAACAACCAAATTATCTTATTTGTTACCAGATTTTATTAACCCTTCTTAATTACGCCTTAAAATTCACCGACTCTTGCACGAAGTTATCAACTTTAATTTGAGCGATTCATCAAACGAAATGTCATTTATCAAGTAAAACCAGCGATCTTAATGGATTGGGCTTGGCAAATTGGGTTAGGCCTAAGGAGCGACGGAAGTTATGTGTTTCTTCTGGTCTTCGGATTAATCAAAATTTTGTGGAGAAATCAACGGACACGGATGGGCCTTGTGTTATCTTGAGCACCAACTTGCGGACCAGAAACATCCCACATTTCAAACGAGCGAAAAAAGGGGGAAAAAAACACCTTTTGTTGGAGAGACGACAACATCAACGTTCCATTTTTCTAGCAATTAATAACGAGCAACGGTGGACTTCACAAAACGAATTTATAAAAATTGATTTACTAATTGATGTGAGAAAATCAGCAATTCTTTAAGCATACGAGTCATATTAAAACCTAGTAACAGTCTCGACGCATCGCTTTATAAACTAATTTTGTAAGCCAATCTAAGTCTAACATTTCTCTTCATTAATAAGGGGTTCGGTCCAGCATATGTTCGGAAAGCAAGCAATGTCTAAACTAGACAGCAAGAGAGTTTGCTTCTGCTTTTGCACTCTCGGGATCAAGTGTTGTCGGGAGCAAGAGTAAGATCCCTAGATCCATTGGGGCTGATGTGGAAGAGCACGCCCTTAAAATTGCCTGAAGAGAGACCAATCGAGGTGCGTGAGAACCGATCGTGACACCACCCGATCGTTAAAGAAAAAAAACTTCCAAATTGATCCATTTGATTAGGTGGAATCTTATAATATTAAGCGCAATGGTTTCGTCCTATGTATGCAATCGACATCAGAGCGCACTTGTCCTTTAGCCATTCCATAATGTGAATACAATAAATGGCAATATATGAGTAATGAGTTCAAATGGATCTTGTCGTTATTGACCATGTTGGGTTCTTGTTGTGCAAGTATCGAATCTCTCATTGAATAGACATCGTCGAGGTCGTGTTCCTCGTATTTTTTTTCCAAGAAATTGACAGCACGAACCCAAAGCTTCAGCTGAATAGCGGCACCCAGAAAGCGTTGTTGAGAAAGGTAATTACTGGCAGAGTTCAATCGAATAAAGAGTTCGGAAATTTAGAAAATGGGGTCTCCATTTCCTGCCACGCGTGTAAGAATTCGAAAATCTCGTACTTAGGATGATTCATACAAAAGACATCGTAGGTTGAATCTTTTCGTTTAAGCCAGTTATCTTAAAATCGGGACGAAGTAACCATTTGTAGATGGGTCTTGGATCTCGATACTTCTATGGCACGGTGAAGAAACACATGCCACCAACACGGTTCTCTTTGATGTTCGTCATCTCATCGTCAATCGAAGATGGCGAGCTATTGCCCTGAACCTATCGAGCAATTAATCGTCATAACGAGAAATCAGGAAGTATCTATGACTTCACTTAATTCAGATCAGGTTCCAAGTGCCTCATCGTACGACACAACCTTATAAATAGTAGGTATTGTACAGTGAGATCCGTTTAATATCCCAAACATTTACTCCTCTATCGCAAAAGCCCAGTGTTCAGGATGTAATTTAATGTTCGCTCATCATGTTACTCCAGCAGTCTCAATAAAAATGGAGTCTCCGATCAAATTTCAGAAAAACCAACCAAAAAAAAAAAAAAAAAAGTGGCTACTAACTTGGTTTCGACCGGACCATCAAGGTACTGTTCAGACATGAGGTTCCCAGCGTCTCGCCAAACAAACAACCTACTATTTTCTCAGTCATTCGACATTATAATGCTGTTGGACCTGGGTACCAAGAAACATCATTGTCTTGTTCGACAAACACCAACTCTGCTGCTTAGTAGTTCTCCTTTGAGCTCTACTAGAAATATATTTGCAGAGATTTATTTTCTCAAGCTTCTGGATCATCTTGATATGCTTGTGATTGCTTTCATTTGAATCTCATCATCTGATTGATGACTATAAGATCATTAGATTCAAAACTATCAAAATGGGATATTTTACCCGAATTTGTTAGTAGGTGCTGTTGTCGTAAAAATGACTCGATAGGATTAGAGATCAAAAATGACGAAAGAAGAATTTCCATCTAGGTATCTTTGGTAGAAAGATTTGCAATTCAGGCTTCTGACAAGCTTTGTCGAACAAATGGGTGTATCCTTGTTGAATCCACTGTTGAAGGAAATGGTTTGAGATTTTCCCTAGGGAGGAGGATCCTTTTAAGGATTTGATGGAGTTAAGGAAACTCGAATATCTAAGAGGTTCAGGACTTCCAGGATGTAAAACACTTAGAGGGTATTCCCTCCTCCCTAAGAAGAAAAAGATACAAAGGGGAATTGGGAGGAGCAAAGCATGCGGTCATCAACACTTCAAAATAAGGAATGTAGCCTTGCAACTCGCTTGGAGGACAAGCACAGGCGGCTTCTGTTAGTTGGAAATAACCCCTATCTTGGTGAGGTTATCCTATACTCGATACCTATGATCCAAGTCAGGCCCGCTGGTTTTTTTTTTTTTTTTTTTTTTTTTTGGCAGGCCCACTGATTAACCAGGTAATAGAGGTAACAGGGTCCTATTATTTCTTGTCATTCAACAGTATAATGCTGTAAACTCATAATTGAGGCTCCCGAGTCGTCCGCATGCCACAGAGAATCTAAATGCAAACAATCCGGTCCTAGGAACAGTGAAGCATCGGAAAATCTCTGAGAAGAAAAGCGTTTAGACGCTATTGACATCCTCGGATCTAGTATTTGGGGACAACCTCAATCCAGTATCCATGACACATTAGATTTTCCTCACGACGAGTCTCATCCCGTGTTCCGGCACCAACACCATCCTGAAAACCGGGAGTGTCGGTATTCGGGAGACAGCGAGAAGGAGAACTGGGACAGGACAAGGGCAAGGATGATCTTCATCTCCAGCATCGCGAAAGTCTGTCCCAGGCACAACCTGCTCCCGTACCCGAACGGTATGTATGCCTGAGGATGCTTGCAAGCCTCGGACACCCCGTCCTTGAACCTCTCCGGCTTGAACTCGTGGGCGTCCGGACCCCAGTTCTCGGGGTCCCGGTGCAGTGCGGGGATCCATGTCCAGAGGACGACGCCTTTGGGCACGACGATCTCTCCCAGCTTGATCTCTGTCATGGCTTCTTTCGGCAGTATGATCCCGGGGGAATAGAGGCGCAATGTCTCTTGAATCACCATGGTCAGCTGCACAACGAAATTCACCCAGAGAAATGAGCCATAAGAGTCATGATAACGCCACGAAGGAGGACTAATCATCGACCGTTAAGGCGGCCGTGTTCAATCTTTAAGATGCGGTAATTTAACGTGTAAAAGGTTTTCAAACCGAAAGTACAGAACTGATAGGCTGATTTGAGTTCTTGCAGGGCTCCCAGTACGTTAGGCCGAGCCTGTGTGAGGTCTAAAAGCCGAATCATACAACACTTACGACTTTAAGCTTACGAAGCATCTCGAAGTCTAGGGAACCACGATGACAAAGTCGATCTCCGCAGAATTCCAAGATCTCAGCACGGATGCGGTCCTGCCACTCAGGGTGCACCGCAAGCAGCATCAAACTCCAGGAGATGGTCGTAGCTGTCGTCTCGTGACCTGCAAAGTAGATATTCTTGCAGCTGTCGACAACAAAACTATCGCGCTTTTTCTCCGTCATGGCGCCGTCGGCATCAGCACTCTCAAGGATCATTTGCAACAGGTCCTTCTCAGGCTTTAGAGCCTTCCGGTTTTCTTCCTGGCGAGCTCTAACCATCTTCAGTATAAGCGAGTCGACCTCTTCTCTTATCCGCCATAAGTCTCTGTTCGCCTTGGAAGGAAGAAATCTAGAGAATGCCGTAGAAGGGAATATCCTTTACCAATACAATCCATCTGTTTAGTTCAAGGAGACCAAACATCAAGAGAACTACCTACCCAAGATTGTGGAATCCGAACAATCGATCAGGTTTCGCCAAGGCATGCTGAAGGGTCCTCAGTTTAGCGAAAATCTGCTTACCTTCCGAGTAAGAACTGCCGAAACATGCCCTTGCGATGACATTGGCGGACAGACTATTCAAGTCTTCAGTTATATGCATGTCAGCCACTGTCCCGTCACTCCGTAAAATCATACTTTCCCATTTCTCGATCATTGCCACGGTCGAGTCCACCATCAAATCCATCATGCCCTGCGTACAAGCCATCTCCCGTTTCATGTTGCAGCAGTAAATACATTTTTGTGCTATAGGATCGTCATACAATGTGGTTGAACATCGAAATACCTCATTACCTAATCCCGTTTACACCAACTGAACAGATCGAGCTCAAGTCAGTATCTTTATACCTTAACTTTGTCGAGGAAGAATTGGGGAGCAATTAGTTTTCTCTGAAAAGTCCAGTTTTGTCCGGAGGCCCTCAGAATGCCCTTGCCGAATAAAGGACTTGGCGTCTTTGCTATGGTCGAGGGCTTATCCAAATCCAAAGGCTTATGTAAGTTCAGAAACTTAATTAAATCCGGTCTATTCACGTACAAATTCAGCTTCTGGCTCGTCGAGTACATATACAGCGAGCCTACATAGAAAAACCAGTACGTAAGCCCGGGATGGAACAAGCTCCAGGCCACCCTCTGAATTCATCAGAGCGGACGCTACGGCATGTTAGGAAAATTCATGTAAAATCTCAAATGTTGAATCCATCAATTACATCAATGGTATCTGAAAATTCACTGGCCAGTGAATATGGCCATCCGTATTACCATTAAGAGAACCAACGACCTTCAAGTGATCTACTGATGCTTGTGTGATAGCGCAACTTTGTCTGACATAATTATAAGGCTAAAGCAAGCAGTCATGTGTTGGAACATCAGGACATCGTTGCTTCAAAAACGAGTGAGTAGTAAATGAAATCAAGCAACGAATTCAGGGATAACATCTTCTTGTCTGGTAAATGAAATAAGCGCGGTCTAAGAGTTGATTAAAAGTTATACGGTTCTCTAGATCACCTATCTTGGTACGGTCAATATTCTACTGGGTGCTTGCCGCATTGAGTGATACTAAGTTCGTCGTCGTCGTGGCGGTGCTTCGACTGGTGAGCATGCCAAGGTAGATATAGTTGTCGATTTGAGGACAGCGCAAACTCGCGATGGAGTGAATTGTCGGATCTCATCAGTCTAGTTTCAGACAGGAGCCATCTCATCTCACAGACTTGCAGTAAAATATAAGAAGCCATATTTCGCGAGAAAACGCACTCCGGTCAGTGGAGATGACAACTCTATACCAAATCGTTCTAACAGAAATGAATCCATGAATCTACGGCGGCGCAGAAAATAACAAGGGGCCGTGACTTACCGACTCAACATGTGCTTGCTCGCCGTAAAATATGACAGAATAAAAGTATGCATTAACTCTTCCCTAGAGGTCCACGACGAAGAACAGCGAGGCATTACCGTAGCGGCCAGCCCAGTGGTGGAGATACGGGAAGATGGAGCGAGTCCAGTCGTCGGAGATTTGGCCTCGGGGGAGCGGTTCCGGCTTGCACCGGGTTGCGATGCTTCGCATCTCTGCAACGTTGCCGTGGAAAAAGTGTGGCGGCGGTCCGGTCACGCCTTGTGCCTTGAGCTTCCTCCTCAGCTTCCTGTGATTCAGCCACAGTATGTTGCACCCGTGAAGCACGAGGCTGCATACAATCATCACCCCAAAGGACCAAATTATCTCCATCAGGAAGAATCCTTCCATTCTCTCTCTCTCTCTCTCTCTCTCTCTCTATCTGTGCAAACTGATCTTGAAATGGCAAGTAATTGATAATGAGCAAGCTCGGATTTTGACTAAAAGTCGTTTGATGTCAAATTGACGTGTCACTTTATAAAATAATCTTAGCATTTCCTTTCATTAATAAAGGGTTTGGTGCATCCGATGCCTGATTTATCTTACTATTTTTTTTACCCTTTTTTTCGTTTTTTTTATCCCATGGAGCCGGCCGTTCCCGAATAACAAACATTTGTTTTTCTGTTTTTTTCTTGGCGTGTTGATTTTAGGTAGAAAAACTCATATTTTAATCGCAATAATTTCATCGACTAGGCCAGTATTAAATTAGGAAACAAGCAATGATATAAAAATGGATCGCATCTTGTGCTCGTCTTGTCATGTGTGAATTTGGATTCTCTCATTAACTTTGTATTTCCCAGAGATTGACCGCACCGACCGAATCCTTCAGCTCAATTAGCGGACAACCCGGAAGTCATTATCTAGAACTCTAAAATAATAAAAAAGATTCTATTTCCCTTAAACGCCGAAGTCTTGAGGGGCCATTACTTTATTAATATAACTACCTTTTTTTATATGTAGTCTACAAATTAGTAATTTTTGTGCTAAATTACCCACATATCTTTATATAACTCACCAACCGTCGAATGTACCAATTACTTACCAGGATTAGAATGACTTACTAACTTTTGTCAGATTAAATTACCAACTATTTTCGGATCATCAGCTTTAGTTTTATTTATTAACCACAATTTGCACAAGTTTGTTATATTTTATCAACTTCTCTATTGAGTTGTCAAATTTTTTTGTCTTGATTAGCGGCCCATTACATTTATTAACTCCGTCTTCTTTTTTTTTTTCTCGACATATCGAACTAAATTAACGCCAACTTTTGTCCCATTAAATAATCAACTAGTATTGTGTTACCAAATTTTAAAAACTTGCCGATGTTTATCTAATATTTTTAAATTACAAAAATCCTATTACTTAAGTTTCTTTCGTTTCACAGAAAATAACTTTCAAGGAAAATATTTTGAAGTTCATTTCATGGAAAATGAATTAGTCAAAGAAAAGTTTACCGCTATTGAAAAACACATTCAAAAGTTAGGAAAGTGTTTTCCAATTTTTAGAAAATGGAAAAAAATTTCCATAACTTCTTTTACCTCATATTCTTTCACTAGACACATTTTCCTTTTTTTTTTTTTTAAATTGAGTTTTCAATAATTTCCTTTTCCTTTTTCCTCTTCCTTGGCAGACCATAGCAGCAACCTGCAACCGGCCACAAGCCAACTCCAACCTTGTCATAGACCGAGCTCCTCGCCGACCCGTGGCGAGGTACGGAGGCTTTGCCTCACCCAAGACTAGATCGACGAGGGCGAGGCTCGAGAGGGCTTGAGCTTGCTGGCCTCGACGGAAGCCGGGCTCACTTGGATCTGGCAATCCAATAGGCAACCCATCGTTGAGGTAAGTGGCGGGGCGAGGAAGGAGGGGAAGAAGGAGGAAGGAAAAGAAAAAAGGAAAAAAGAAAGAGAAAGATAAAGATTAAAAATAATGAAAATTCGATTTTTAAAAAAATAATTAAAATTTTAATTTTTAAAAAATATATAAATTAAAATCAAAATTTTTATTTAATTATAAAAAATTCAATTTTTTGGGTAATTTTTCCCAAAAAATTAAATCAGATAACGAACAATGAAAAATATAGTCATTTTCTTTGGTTTTCTAGAAAATATTTTTGAAAACGTCATATTTTCTGCAAATGAATGACCCTCATAAAGCTTTGTTTGCAATTTTTAGCAACGTTTTGGATATACCAACTCTTGTAGAAATTACCGATAGTGATTTTATTAACCTTTTCTCTGGTTAAGCTATTGACCAATTTCTTTTATTATCAACTTTCATTTGAGTTGCCTTCAACAAACTTATTTCTTTTAACAACCAAATTATCTTATTCGTTACCAGATTTTATTAACCCTTCTTAATTACGCCTCAAAATTCACCGACTCTTGCACGAAGTTATCGA